>JAROYE020000050.1:243017-379481 GCA_029619315.2 Dynastes maya | reverse complement strand
ATTTGCGATAGTAAGATACTGCCTCGATCCATGTTCCCTATCGCGTCAATACAGGCTGAGGTGGTAGCGGAATTTGCGGATACAATTGCTTGAATACGCGGATATGTTTGGGAGATTTCACAAACACTTTTTTGGTAGATGATATTAAATCATTCACCCTAGGATACTTGCTTCGAATTGTTTCTGCTACGAGATGACATACTCCGTCAGAAACTAACATGGTGATTTGGGCTCCTACAATACAAAATTCGGCTAACAACAAGGAAGCTGCTGGACCATTACGTTTTAAAGGACGAGCCACAATATGAATCACGCTGTCTTTCTGAGCATCAGTAGTTTCGTCCACAGTGAGCCAGATTTTTTGATTTCTTAACTTGTCTTTTATACAGCCTTTTACAGTACTTTGCACATGTTGTAAATTGTACCGCAATTGTCTTTTTGTCGGTAGCTTCCATGATGGAACATATTTATCCCGAAAAAAATGAAAGTGTTCATTATATACTAGGCGTTGTGGGATGTTGCACGTGCTCAACGTGAAAATAAAGTCATACAAAAATTGCCAGTACGGAATATTGTTTCTTAAATTCAATACATGACGTTTACTTTTAATATGACTTCTACATTCAAATGTCGTGCGACCTAACAACCCTATACCGCAAAATTTGCAACGAATGTGCGAACCTGTAAATTCCAAACTAGGGAAATGCCAAATATATTTCTTCACATGCGATGCAAGAGGTACACCAGCTTACACCCCATGTTTTCGAAAACACACACTGAGAATCCGATAAATAACCGAACGTCCAAACTCCTCAATGTCGACCGCATTGCTGAACTCTGCATCCCCATACGTACATATACCCCCCCGTACAGGCGTCTCTGCGGGTACAACCGTTTGTCACGCTTTAATTATGTTACATAAGTCACCTCCACATTTGTACTTAAAGATTAGATTTAAGGCAGATGTACATACATAATATTACCACGAGATCTAGAGGATTAATATCACCACCAACATTTAGGACAACTTTGTTTAAACGGTCATTTTCATAATAAATATAATACATTGGATAACAATTTTAAAGCCTTGAGTGTCATCGCCTTTAAGTCTCGTGCAAGAAACTTTTATACTAGAGACACTTTTCTGTGTGCTAGTCTGTACACAGCTTATACAATTCGGTATAAGCGTCAGTATAACTGCGACACGAAAGCCGATCTGTTGTGTATGCATCTACGCTGTCGTATACTATATCGTAGTTCTACGTTTGTTTTGAAAATGTTTCCTACGTCGCGAAAACAACTAAAGTTGGACACAATAAAAGAAGTTATTGCAGAAATGTCTGATTTAAAGTGTGATGGCGCTAAAATTCAATGTGTAGTGTGTATAATAGATTTAATGTGTTGGTCGAAAAGTGATTGTCTACGGCACCTAAATAGTGCAGGGCATGTTTCAAAAGGAAATTCCACATGAGATTATGACAAATTTAAATTTAATTTATGTGTTACCTTTATTGCATGTAATTTACCATTTCATTTACTAAGGAAGAAAGCATACGTCTCGTTTTGGAATGAATATTCGGACTTTAAGTTACCAAGTGAGAGAACATTACAGAGAGTTGTGCCGTCTGCTCGTGAGCATGTCGAGAAAAGAATTAAATCGGAGTTGCAAGATAAAAAACTGTGGTTATGTGTGGACGAAACAACAGATCGTAAAAAACATTCTGTGGTTAATGTAATGGTACGCACAATGGAACCACATCGACCGTCACCCTCAATTTTACTAGCTTCCAGACGAATACAACAATGCACTGCCGAAGTAATTTCAATGTTGGTGTTAAATACATTGGAAAAGTTTGAACTTTCAACAAATCAACTGTTGGTGTTTATGAGTGATGGTGCCACAAACATGCTGCTGTAGGTCGATCTCTTAAAAAACATTGTGTTAACTTGTTGCATATTACATGTAAAATTCACACTCTCAGTCTCGTAGCAGATAGTATCAGAAAATGCTATCCCGAGGTAGACGCACTAATAGCACCACAACCTATTCTTACTCGCTGGGGAACACGGCTAGAGGCTGCATTTTATTACCTTAAATATTTTGAGAATACAAAGAACGTGATTTTAGAATTCGACCCAAAGGAAGCTGCGGCTGTCAAGGTAAGCCGCTTGAAATTTCAGGATAGTCAAGTTAAAACAGATTTGGAAATTATTCAGAACAATTACGTGGGACTAGCGGATGCGATAGAAAAACTACAAAGTTCTTCGGTGTCGTTAGTGGAATCTTTGCAAATAGTGCAACATGTTCACGCACAGCTATGCACGATAGAAGACACAAGAAATGTTTGTGTTTTAGAAAGGTTTGAAAGTGTTTTAGATAAAGACTCTGATTTTGGCACATTAAGACAAATTTGTGAAGGTACGTCAACAGAACCGTTAAATTATTTGAATGTAGAACGTTCGTTTTCGGCATACAAAAACACTTTTTCTTCACGCCGCACTCACTTTGCTGAAACAACAAGTTTGGAACCATATCTAATGTTACAAATATTAAATAGATATTATCCACTTTGTGATTTCACGGAGGACTCTTAAAACGGTAAGTGTTTGAGCACGTACCACATTTAATTTATTTTGTGTAAACTTTTATGCGTCCGCCACTGGCTTTCAGCGCAGTTGCGTTGCTCCACATATTAGCTGTTGAGCGTACGTAAATGAATTGCAGTATATTTTTGTTCGCTAGTTTTAGCTTTCCGTTAGGCATTTAATGAATATATGTATTATTTTGTTTCAATTACATTAGAGGGTTAATGCAAGCAGAATCACTCTGAGACTCGCCCTGAGAATGCTTGTAATTATGTATTTTATTATTTGTTATTTCAAAGCAATAAAGACAGTATTATTATTCAATAGAAGCGAAAGTAAGTGTTGATCATGATTCTGAGTAGTTTATTGGATATTGATAAAAACCTCAAAATTAGATTTCGAGCTTCCATAAGTTTAATTAAAAAAAAAATGATAAACGAGATGTTAATGTAATTTTTTTCTCTATTAAGCCAAATGAGAGAATAAAATATTAGTTTTCGCTAACTTCCTTCCTGTGATATAGATATGGCAATAGGAAGAATTACAAGCGGTTATTAATTAGGTTGTGCTATACAGAATTTATTTTACTTGTACAACAAGCGAGCAGTGGCGTTACCACCGTAACTATACTCGGTTTGCCCAAAAGATGCAGTAGCAACGCCGCATGTACATCATGATCGAAAAGCCCAACATACATACTATAAATTATGAAAGTTTTGATTGAACATATGATACGTCATTAATGAAATTACCTAACCTTTGATATTTCTCATAGTAAAAATGTTTTTCATTCACAATTGATAAATATGTAGAATTAGAATAAATAGTGCCTTCCAAACTGTTTCTAATAGTAAAAAGTCAAACTGAATTGAACTGATAGTGGTTGCCGATGAAATTCCATCAAAATTGTTGTATAATTGTTTATTTCTATTATTCGAAAATACGGAATTAATGTAAACAAATAAAGGAAGAAGGACAAAAGATTTGTTATGTAATTTCATTTTCAAGGACATTTTTTCAACTATTACGTATTTTGTATAACTAAAGAGCTCCTGCGCTCATTTAAATAAATATAATCTAAAAAGGTTGGCCCGAGCTACTGAAGATAAGAAGCTGCAATTGTGCTTTAAAAACTGTCTGTAAACACAATTCTTGGAATTAGTGTGAACACTTTAACAATCCAAAAGCTCAAGCATCTCTATCATCCATCATTATTTCTTTAGGCTTCAATAGTTTTCTTTTCGCTAAGCTATTTAGAATTATATAGAATATTTGATAGAAAATAGAAGCAAAATGTAAAACTATGTGATGGTAAAAAATGCCAAAGGTTACATATATTGAGAGAATCATGGGATATCACTTCAAAATGACTATAAATCTAAATAAAGAATATGAATAATACAGCTTTTAAAATTTAATAAATACACATAATTTTTAAAATTATACATACATCATTTTGGCTAAAATAATTACAGAGGTAAATATACAATAACATGACACATTAAAAAAAACCATTTCCTTGTTGAACTATTCATATTCATCAGAAGAAGATGATATATCACTGTTAGTTATTATTAATGGTTCCGTATGAATATCTATTAGATTATCTAATTTCCATATCTTTTTCTCCGTTTCAATATCATGTTTGATAGCATTTGTCCAATTTTCGCCAGAAATGATGTTAATAGCCTCTTGGAGTAAGGTTTTTACATCTGCCAACTTAAAAGTGTGTCTAGAGACATATCCTTTCACTTCAGCCCATATGAACTCTATCGGGTTTAGCTCGCAGTGGCATGGTGGAAGTTTTAAAATTGTTTTATTGGTTTTCTCTATTATTTCATCAACTGCATATCTTACAGGGTTAGTTTCATTATCTTGGATTAACGATAGCAATTTTGCTTTGACCATGTCTTCACCATACTGAACCAACCACGCTTGTATTTCACCTTTATGGTTGCTTGCATTTGGTGGCTTATTTAACCTCCGATTATGGTAAGGAGCATTGTTTGATGCAATAACTGCATTTTCTTTTAAATTTGGAAGTACATGTTGTAACCATTCCTCAAATTTCTATGCATCCATATCTACATGATAATCTCCTGTCTTTTTGGATCCTTCGTTTGAGCCGATGTGTGCTAGAATTAATCTTTTGCCCTTGCCTGAAGGATTCCTGAGTCCGGTTGATAAACCTTTCACAAATGCCTGCCTTGCGTTACTAATTGATTGGTCTGTCCACATTTTGCTTACTGTGTGTCAGTACTTACCCATGTTTCATCCAAATAGTATATTGGTTTTCTACTCTTACGATATTCCATTATTTGATGCAGGTACTTCCTTCTCCAATTAATAATTTCATCTTTTTCTTTTAGCATACTATTTCGGTTTCTCTTCTGATAACTACAAATATAAAATTTTTATGAGCACACATGTGAATTAAATATTTGCATTTTAGCTTACTGAAAGTTTAATTCCTTCAATAATGATTCTAGAGTTGCCACTTTACAGTTTGGAAGATCCCGTTCATTTACTACTGCAAGCACTTTTTTAATAGTTGGAGGTTCATTTAAAAAAAAAATGAATGGACAATTCTTCGGATGCTATTTTTGTTTCTTCATCCACATTATATAAAATAGACCTTTTTCGCTGGTATTTTTTGGGTGGTTGAAAGTTGTGATGGGTAATATATTCTTTTTAAAACATTATACACACTACATTCTCCAATTCCTAAAAAAAGAAACCACTAACTTATGGTTTTTATTAAGAAGTATTTCGGTGTACCAGCTGCTGTTGCTGTCATTGCAACACTTCTGACTTTAGATGTTCCAGGTTGTTTCTCACACATTTTGAATATATTTAAAACCCTCTCCTTGTCTTCTACCGTAAAATCTTTTGCAACCCTCGTCGTAGAGGGCGGATTTTCCATATTTAAGAGTGGAAAGTACCTCAGAAGAAAAATAAATACTTTTCGACGAGATATAACCTATAAAAACAAATATTGTATCGACATATATTGGATGCTATTAAGCGCGTTTACTTACGTGTTTTATAAAAACGATGTATAAAAGATTTTTAAGAAAATCTGATTTATAAAATATAAAACAAAAGAAATACAATAAAAAAATAAGAAAACAGCAAGAAAATAACGACAACATAAGAATATAGACCCCAAATGACAATTTTGCCTGTTGTCGACAATACCGTAGCAACCTGCACGAAGCGGAAGGGGATTTCAAAAAAAGTGCGGGTAGGAAATATCCGTTCTTTTCAAATGGAAGACATATTTGAAATTTGTACCATACGAACGGTTGAGTACAGTACTTTGGATCAAATAGAAAGCAGCTAATAAAACAAATCCAAAGCAGCTAATAAAACAAATCCAAAGCACCTATTGTTTCAGTGAAGTTAACTTTCCACGGGAACGTCCCGAATGTAAATCGCGACGTTTCCGAGGATATTCGACTTTGCTCCTGTCGCGCTATAGCGCATCGTTCCAAGGTCACGATGGAAGTGTTTATCGTTTCAGCGACGTTACTGTTCCACACGCGAATGTACACCGTTACCACTCCCGCATCGCGCGACAGCCCATCGTTCCAAAGTAAGGTGTTATTTCGGGATTCCGGAGCGCGACAACAAAATACCGGTACTAAAATCCCGACTTACCAATCACCGGTAGTGAAATATCGCCCACCACTATATAACACTATACGATCACTATCCTGTGCCATAGGGGATACTTTAAAAAGAAAGGTGGTGAAATTGCCGATTCTATATTTTATTTGGCCATGTATACATGTGTGTCACAAACGGTATCTTCCATATGGAATAAGAAAACAGTTAAAGATGTAACAATCCATCGGTGTAGCATACGGAATCGATTATCTTTATAAATAATAGTTTATACACTAACGACATGGCTTCAAGGCGAGTTCGAATTAAAGGCATCGCTAATATCCCTCAACGAAGAAAACCTGCAAATACAGTCAATGGAACTGAATCAGAAGAGCAAAAAGAAAATGCTAATAAATGCAACGAACCTTCTGACTGTTCTAACCTTGTTCTTGCATGCGACTCAGATGTCACTAATACATCTGATGTAATTAATAATCAATCAAAGTTTGATATTTCCGTATGTACAAATGCTGTAGAAGTAAGTACTAGAGGTGACGAAGTTAGGAATAAAACTGACAACACGCAATCAGTAGATCTAAAGTTTCCAGCCTCAATAGAAAATAATATTAATGTCGGAATAAAGGAAAGCAGAGAAGACCAGATTGTACATATTGCAGCTGTAGACAAATGTACAGCAGAAAGTGTAGAAGATAATATTAATAAAGTGCCTATTGCTAGAAGAAAATTTTTAAAACCTCCAATTTGTCTTAATGCTTTGAATCGTAGGCCGAAAGAAATAGCCCATGGTGGCAAAATTGAACCCAATAAAGAGAATCTACAAGAAAGTGCCAATATTAATTTAAATGAAGTAGAAATATCAACCACCAATAAAAATTCTACAGTATTAATTCAGAAAATTGAACTATATCTAGCAGAAACAACATTAGGTATGTATTACATTTAAATCAATATTTCATAATAAAATAATGATTTTGGCCTGTTGTCTGGAAATACTTCGAATATTATTACATTTATGACAATAAACTTTGGTTTTGTATAATTTAGGAAATAAAATTAGTTTGGTAAAGATATTTATGCAATCAACAATACAATGATAATTTGTTTTAAGATATTGTTTGATATATTTTTATTAATAAAGTAAGTTTTAATTGAATATTTTACAAAATGCATTTGATAGAGTATAAAAAACTAAATAGTTGAAAAATCATGGATTTGAAAATTATAATTGAATAGTAAAACATTATTACAAATTTTAAGATATTACTAGCCATTGATAATTTTCATTTTTTTAAAATTTAAATTCTCTAAAATATTCACAAATCAAAAAACTACCATGATTTTGGCATATATTAAATATAGGGTAATCCTGCAGTTTATGGCTGCCATTTCATGTGGTTCATCTGCATGTGCATAACTAGACAATGTTGCCAAATTACAAAATCAGTACAAAGAAACATACCAAGTAGTCATATTTATTTATTCATTTCCTTAATAAAAGCACAAAATTGCGACATGACACATATGCGATTGTTAAAATTGAATTGGCTTTTCTCATATCCATTAGACCACCATTTCCTGCTATTTTAAAAAGAAAAAATAAAACTAAGCTAATACATGCGCTTGTATTTAAATGTCTAAATTTTGTTGATCGATTCTCAAACGACAAAGTAACCAACAAAAATTTGGCAACGTTGCACTGGTTTTTGTATATGAACTGTGATCGTATGAAATTAGAGTCGTAAAGTGCAAGATTATTATTTTAAGGTGCAAATAAGACATTAAGAGAGTCTACCAAATCTGGTTCTGACACAGAGTGTCAGGAGGCACCTCCAAGCCCAGCAAAGCATTTAAATCGAAGGATAAAAGCTGTTCCTAAATTACATCAAAGACGAACCAGCTTTAGTATTGGTAGTGCAAGTGAATCGGAAGATGATACCCGGCGAACTCACAGCAGAATTAGAAATGATTCTGTAAGTCGCAAGTACTTTTTAATCTTTTTAAGTAGGATTGAACTCACCCTTGTTGTTGAAGGTATGCTCAACAAATTCAGCTATTGTTGAATATAATCCTACAGCAGAAGCAAAGTCATCTGCTAGAAAAGAACATGCAGTGGTACAACGGAGATATCGTAGAACAGGTCAGTCACGAAAATTTGCTGAAGCTAGAAGAGAGTTCAACATGAAATTTGTTAATGGAAAACCAGATAAACAGAAACTCACGATGATTGATCTCATATTCTACAACCCAGCAACTAATCCGATGAGGTAACATATTTAAGTACGAAAATAATCTATGTATTCTGGCTTAAACATTCATAAATATTGAAATTAATGATGAACTAGATATTATGAAAATTTAATTCGTTTTCATTCACTTTTGGATGATAAGCATGTGCATGTTTTGGTTCAGGATTGTTTTGTTTGGCTTCATTATTTTGATTAGTTTCACATTTTAAGCATGTGCATACAGAAAATCTACGTAGATTTGTCAACAATAACGGTTGCTTTCATAGTCCAACATAAATGTAAATCAGATTATTAACTATTTCAAGTATATTATGCTTTTTAGTAAGTATATTATAGTAGTGGTAAACTCAAGAAAAGAACTGCCAAAACTATTGCGGATATATCATATGGCACTATGTCAGCATATTCTTAGAAAAGATTTGCAAAATATGTATAGAAAATTGATGTTGTGCAAGAACTCGAGCCCATTGATCATGTAGTGAGAGTGCAATACTACAATTACGGAGATATTCAACTAAAAAACATTTTTTTTTAAACTAACCCCTATTTTTGACTGGATATATACAGCGAGGTCCTAAAATGATAACATTATATCAACAAGAGCTACAACCACAGCGCATGGAATAGACAGACTACTAATGCGCACAATACCCCGCGCAGACTATTGGGCATCTAATTCTCTGCAAACACATGTAGCTTAAATACATCTTCTAAAGTACTAGTTTCTGTCCCTCTGTGGTTAGAGTGCTTGAACTGAAATTTAATTGCAAATCACACGGGTTCAAATTTCACTGTAGTCACGACAGCAAAAAAAAAAAAAAATGCGGAGGGATACTACATACCAATGGTAAATATCAGAATTGTGAATTTGGCAAGACAGCTCTCGTCTCAGGGGGGCTACCTAGAAGACTGCAGGAGACTCACTGCCGAAACCTCGGACTAACAAGTAGGATATGATAATCCGACGGAAATACACCAACTCTAGTAATATTCCGTGTAGTGAGTAAGTAAGTACTTCACGTCATGAGTGGGATTGTATACCGATTAGGAAAATGTGAAATTAGCTATATCGCTATATCAGCGTACATATATATGTATTGACATGTTACAGGGGAGAGTCAAAATCTCAGCTTATTTTAAGTTATTTATATATTAAAGACATTATTTGTAAAAATGACAGATACACACACAAAAATCACATTGTATTTGGAAATGACCGTTAAAATTCCTTACGTTACCTACGACACCGAGTTGGAAGCTGAAAACAAAATTTAGAAATCGAAGCAGCCGTTGTTAGCACTCGTCGTAGACTAAATCTGCGTATAAATAATGACGGCAAACAGTTTAAACATTTAAAATAAATTTAAGTTATAGTTTATTTTCATTTCAAGTAACACTATATTATGTACTATTGGTACTCTATTGTTGTTTATTTTGTAACTGCTACATTTCGTTATTGTTATCATTCCTTTGTTTCATGGCCAACTAAGATAAGTTTCGATGTTAAGTAGGTATTTGTAACTAAAAGGGAAATCGTTACTGATAATGGGCTGTTTTTGTCATTTTCTGGAAAAAGGAAAAAGATATTACTGCGCAGTTTTCGTCACTACTTTAGTCTGTCAAAACTCTTCAAACACAACATAAGGAAAGCATATTGTTTCATTTGAATTTTTAGAGATAATTGAGAAAAACTCATACAGTTGGGAATAACACCATCTGGTACGTTTCTTGAACATTAACGGGTGGTACAAATTACATCTAAAAGAACGCCGAATGCCCTTTCAAACAAGTTCACATTTCTTTAATTCGGGTAAAAGCTGCAGAAGTTATAGCAGGTTTAGTTATACATGATTCGGTAACGCCTGCTACACTTATTATTCACAATATGACAAAAGGTCTTTAACCAAAGTGGTGCGTAATTAAGCTTTTTAATAAAGCGTTTAAAATCATAGTTAATCCTGGAACTTTTACCTGCTAATTTGAAATTTACTGTTGACCCTAGAAACCGCGCCCCCCTAGCGGTCAAGTTTGGAATTTAAAAATATCTTCATTGAGTTTCCCTTTGCCACTTTAGTCACTATAGCTATTGTACGAGGGTGCTTTGAAATGTTCGTGAAATGAAGCACAGATGGCAACATCAGTTCGATTAAAACATACGCAATGGATGGCGCTAATTGTTTTGTGCACAAATGTTAAATATGATATTGTTCTGTCAAGTAGTATCAATTTTGTGCCATTGTGAATAAAGCTAGTTGTGTGAGTTTTGCAAAATGGATAAAACTGAAACGCGCACTGTTATCAAATATTTTGTGAAAAAAGGTTGGAAGGTAACAGAAATTCATAAAGATATGCAGGATACATTAGGAGATTCTGCTTCATAATTTACGACTGTGCATAAATCGGTGACGGAATTTAAACATGGTCGTGAGAGCCTAGAAAATGGCCCGCGCAGTGGACGACCAAAAACTGCCACGAATTCTGAAATCGTCGAAAAAGTCCACGAGATGGTTATGCAGGATCGTCGATTAAAGGTCTACGAAATTGCTAAGGATATACGCATCTCAGGTGAAAGAACATTTCATATCCTAACTGTGGAATTAGGGATGAAAAAGCTTTCGACAAGATGGATGCCGCGCATATTGACAATGGATCAAAACCTTCAGAGAATGAGAATTTGTCAAGAGAGTCTAGACCGTTTTAACCCAAATAAAACCGATTTCACCCGACGATTTGTTGCAACAGACGAAACTTGGGTTCATTATTATACCCCTGAGACCAAGCAACAGTCAAAACAATGGAGACATAGAGGTTCTCCACCACCATAGAAAGCAATGTCCGTGAAATCAGCTGGAAAAGTTATGGCGTCAGTCTTTTGGGATGCTAAGGGAATATTATTAATTGACTATCTTCCCAAGGGTCAAACAATAAACGGTGAATATTACGCTAAATTCATGAAAAAAGAACTGGCTTGCGTAAGAAGATCATTTTCCATAGGGCAATGCACGTCCCCATACAAGTGCGATAGCAATGGAAAAATTGAATGAACTGAAGTATGATCTATTGCAACATCCACCTTATTCGCCTGATTTGTCTCCTTCTGACTTCCATTTATTCCCACGACTAAAAATTTTCTTGGGGGAAAAAGATTTTCCACAGAAGAAGAAGTAAAAGCAATTGTCGACGACTATTTTGGAGCACTTGAAGAATCGCACTTTCGTGATGGCATAATGGCTTTAGAACATCGTTGGATGAAGTGCATTCAACTTAAAGGAAATTATGTAGAAAAATAAAACGTATTTAAAAAAAAAGTTTCTCATTTTCCATTTCATTTCGTGAACATTTCAAAGCATCCTCGTAGTTTCCAAGATATCGCCGGTCCCCACTTTTAGCGGGACACGCTGTATATGTGTGTATGCTGCTATAGCGATATAGCTAATTTCACATTTTTCCAATCGGTATATTATGTGCCATGTATCGTTTTATTTTTTCTGAATAAATATACACATATCATCACATATTATATACGTACATAAACGATTGCAAACATATTACCTTTTTAGAAAGATATAAATTATAACTTGACAGAATATTTTGTTAGTTTGGAAATAATTTTTTGAGGTCATTGATCAATTGACCTGATGAGGAAGTCGTCGCTGTAAATTACAAGAATAAGTGACGTTTTTAAAATTGAGATTTGTTAGTATAATAGTTATGATTACGTTGCCTAGCAACGAGCTCTTTGTATCAATCTGGCGATACAGGAGACAATTTGGCGCTCTTTCCTAGCCAACAACATGGCAACAAAAACAGATTACCAAACCTTTATTCCTGCATATCGTAATATTTCTTAAGCTGAAGTATAACATATGTGGTATCGTTGAATTCGTCTTTCGATTACCTTTCCAAGGACGTAAAAATATACAGGGTGTTCTATTTGAAATAAGCAAGTTGACGCCACTTCCGATGACACCGAGATACTTTAGGACCTCACTGCATATTCTACTCATTTTCAAATAAAAATTATTCTATCACTTAAATGAATAAAAAATCTTTGTCAATGTATTCGTGACAGTTTCAACGGGTATATTTTTTGTTTTAACGGAAAATAGGAAGCCTACTATGATTTTGGCACAATAAATCATATCTTTCAGATAAACCGAAATATACTTTGTTAAAACTTATGGCAAATTAAATTACCTTTCAAAATTTTAAAAATCAATAAAATTTTCTAGACAACGCGTTTTTCTACTGTTTAGGAGTGGTGCGTACATAATTTGGGTCACTTGGATTTGATTTTGAAATTACATGTACATATATGAAATACTAGAAGCAAAACTCAAAATTTTCCTTTTTCTAATTTTAGCCAATGTGTATTTAGTAAATTGATTTTTAGTTCCAACAAGAGAAAGCGAAAGAGCACGTCATCAAGTGATGTAAGTGATACTAAGTTAAAACCGGAAGAAGAAAAGATAGATGATCCTCAACCTGCTAGCGAGAGCGACAACGAACTTCCGACACCTCAAATAAAAGTTGGACCAAACGGAGAAATTGTTGTCGATGAAAAAAGCTTGATAATTGAAAATTCCGAAACAAAACGAAGTCGGGAAGCTATGCAAATGTCCGAAGTAGTTGACGGTGATGAAGACACATCTTATGGTATATACAAGAAAACAAAACGTACAAAAGAGTGGACTAAGGAGGAAACACTTCGCTTCTATAAAGCTCTGAATACAATAGGCACCGATTTTACTATGATGTGCGAGTTGTTTCCGAATAGAACTCGGCGAGAACTAAAAATGAAATTTAAAAAAGAGGAAAGGTTAAACCAAACTCTTATTAATAAAGCAGTTATGCAACCAAGTGATTTTGATATGACCGAATTAAGAAAGGATCTCGAACTAGAAGAAAGGAAAGCGCAAGAAAAAAAGAAAAGAATAGAAGAGGTGAAAGCGATTAAGGCTGTACTTTCAGAACAAAGGAAAAATTTGAATAAAAGTTTAAAAATAAAAGGTAATCTTAATATAAAATGTTCATAGTTCCAGATTTTGTTGAGAATTACAATAGCATTGCTTTTAGGTATTGACATGAATCCTAACCATTTTCCGTCTACTTCAGTGGCAAAAACACCACCAGCAAAAAAACAACAGAAAACAGCATATGATGTTCTTAAAAGAGGAATAAACAGCATTTCCTCTTCTGAGAGCGATGTGGATGATGATCTGAGTGAATCTATGCCGTCTATATATAAACAACGTAATGATGATGATGGAGACTACATGGAACAGGAGAAGATATCAAATATTTTGAAACCAACAAGATATGGTAGAGTTCCGAAAGCTCGATTACCAGAAGTTGCTGACTCAGATAAACAAAAGAAGATAAAGAAGAGAAAAGATGCAGAATGCTTAAGTGACGATAAACCAACAGAACTTGAGCCAGGATCTATAATGATAGTAAAATCTAAAACACCGAGCGATGAACTTGTATTTAAAGTTTATATTGTAACAAATAATAAAACAAAACAGCAAATAGATTTGGCACCAAACGTTTTGAAAAACTTAAGTGAAATTGGTGGAAATCAAGGAGATGGTAAAGAGAGCGCTGATAATGTACAAGCGCACAATATCTTAACAATTTCAGCTCAAGAATATTCTGATATCGCCGAACCGAATGCAATAAATATAGTACCTAATAATAAACCAAATCTAGAAGTAGCTGGTGAATCCGAGCCATTTGGGAGTTCAGATATCAAAATATTGGATGATAGTATAATTATCCCATTCGATGAGTGTTTAACGCCGACTACCGGAAATCAAAATATCACTGTTTCACATGAAGATAATAAAATGATTGTCGTTACGGAGGGCAATAAACAATGTGTCTTGACTACCTAAAGCAGCATTTGTATGTGAATATTTTTTATATAGCTGGATATGCTTTTATATTACAAATATAATTAGCAGCTTCTATTGTTCATTTTTCAGATTATTAATTTATAATTACATTAATTTGTATACATATGGAAAATAATGATTATCGACGTTAGTGTTATGACATTTTTTTATTAGTTGATTTGTGTATTGGTTCTATTGTATTTAATTACATCTATAGAAGCAGGTTCTCCTCTTTCTCTTATTACATTTTTTAAATCATTAGTTTAAATTTCACGCAAGGAAAAATAATCTGCTAAAGTAACTTCTTTACATTAATGTCATTATGATTGTAATACTACTACTACTACATGGCAAGAAAAAAATCTGGTAAAAAGTACTTGCACATCTGTAACTAGAGAACTGTATAAAGTTGCTACAAATTAAGTACGAAACTTAGAGTGAAGTTAAAAAAAAAAAAACGGACTACGCCATTTATATTGTATAATAAGTAGAGCGGAATTATATGCATCGAAAATCGACAAAATATGCGCTTCTGATACCGATTAACTTCTTGTTAAATGTTATAAAACAAGAATAATCACAACGAAGCATTTTACAATATTCTTACATTATTCCCACTTACATTTTAAAATCACAATTATATAAACACATACGTACTTAAAATTTGCTAAAATACATACTTAGACACTACATATTTTTATTATTAAAACAATTTACAATTAAATGCTTTTCTAAATGTTGTAATGAAAAATTATGTCGCCTATCTGTGAGAATGCATTTATATATCGAATAACTTCTTTCAACATCAACAGAAGTTATTGTACTTGCGTACTTTAATGCATTCATAATCTCAGGACTTAATTTTATACTTGTTTCTGTTTTATCCATTTTTAATTCACTAGTAAAAATCAAACTGATTTTTGCAAAACTTTTGTATCCTACATTTTTATTAATTATTTGCTTAAACTTTTGACTTATTGAGTTTCCTATTCTACCCGGAATATTTGAAACACTATTTTCTAAATCATTGATTAATTTAACTGATTCGGTTAGTGGCAGCGATTCTTTTTCAAGTTTTGTTATTGTCAAAGAAACAAATTCATAATTGGCTTTAATAAATATCAATTCATTAGGCAAAGAAGAGTTTTTCAAAATTTCTTGAGATTTTGCAATAGAATTGCAGTTGTCAGTAGAGAATTCTGAAATAATGTTTTTGATCTCTAAATAATGGTTTGCATAAAATATTGCGTCATTTAATCAAGTACCCTATCGGGTAAGGACGGGTTCAGGTGGTAAAGGAGTATCCGGCAGCTTTTCTCTATAAATCTGAACTCTATGGTGACTAAGAAAATTCTCTTAACGTTACTGATTAATGTATTTACTGCTGGAAATTGCTGCCGAATTTCCTCAGCCACCCTATTTAATCCATGAGCCAAACAAGTAACATGTATTAAATTAGGGTACAAAAGTTTAGGCTGTTGACCCGCTTTAATCATATATGCCGCTGCATCGGACAACATGACTAAAATTTTTCCTGTGGGAACAACATCGGGAAGAAAAAAATTCATGAAACTTTCATTAACAAATCTTAATATTGTGAGATGGTTTGTTTTTTTCTAATTGTTTACAAGCAATTAAATACGATCTACCAGGCTGTTTATTATTTAGATGACCAATTAATAAATTTGCCATATAGCGGCTACAGGAATCTGTCGTTTCATCAACGGTAAAATATATATGCTCGTTTTTAACAATTTCCCTAATGCTATTGATCGTTTCAGAATAAATATCGGTTAGGTAACATTTTCTGAGCAAACTTTCATCCGGAATACTCTTTTGGCAGTACTTTTCTAAAAATTGCCGAAAACACTGATTTTGCAGCTTTTTGAGCGGTATATTGGTAGTAACCATCGCTTTGCACAAATCTGCGTTAAATATTTGTTGCTCACTTTGTTTTGAGGTTCCGGCAAAAGATTGTGTCAAAGGCACTTGGCTAAGTTTTGAAACTTGAAGTTTCCGACAGTTTCTTTTATGCATTTCAGTTGCAACATGTTGGGTGACGAAATTTGCGTTCACATGGCACCCGTAAAGAAAAAAAATATCATCAAAAACTTACAAGAAAATCGTATATGGCTGTACAATTCTAAATACTAGTGTATTATACACAAAACAAAACTTACCGTTTTCCCACATGCTTTGCAGAAAACTCTTTCATCCGTTAGAATAAGTTCAGAAACATTTTTGATCCACGAAACAATTAAACTTACTGCACCAATCTACTTCAACGCCTGGTTATACAATGAATAAGAAACATTTTGGTAAAGACTTAGACTTCCTATGGCGGCTTCTTTGCGAAGTAGGCTCTTTATCGGTGGGGAGACCCGGCGACAGAAGAACCGACTCCGCATCTAATATACACGTGTCCGATAAAATGTTCGTTGGTAAAAGTTTTGTTGTATTACAGGAAAATACTAATAAAGTTCAAAGAAAAAAATATTTTTGTTCTAAATTTGCTAAAAAATGCACGAATATGCTCTAGTGTGCAAAAATATGCAATAATCGCTGAAATATGAAAAAATTACTAAAATATGCGAAAATATGTCATATAAAAAATATGGGATATGCAAATTGCATAAATTCCACTCTCTAATAATAAGAGTACGTTGTTAATTTTGCATTATTGGTATAGTTAAACATATACATAATTTAAATGCAATTCCGCTATAAAATTGAGCAGGTTGCTACTTCCATTAATTGTTGGCGTTTTCGGTATAGAAAAATAACGACGAAATTAATTTTAATGCGTCAATAATTAAATAACGTTAAAAAATATGGGTATGTATATCATAAATATATCTTACCGAATCTAGAAAGAAAACAATCAGCTTCTCCATAGATAAATAATATTAAATAATTTTTGCGCCGTTATCAAAATTAAAAATTTATCCAATAAAAATTAATGAAACTGTACATCGTGGTCGATAGATTTCAAAGAATACATATATATTTTTTGGATCCTCATGATTTCCTATTGATACGCAAAATAAAAAAAATGGTGTTTTAAAATAATTAATATATTTTGGTTTCCGGTGGGGAATTATGAAATCTATAATTTTTCTTGGAATTTCCGACGTAATTAATTAATGAAAATTAAAATTATGTGGACGGCGAGGAATCGAACCTTGCATCCTGCTTGCCGGGTAGGCGTGTTAACCACTACACCACAAGGACTATTCGTTCTCTCTTTAATATAACATCAAGGTGTTAACAGTAAACGGTTGCGCATTAAAGAGTTAAACAGGCAAGTGTACGTATATTTCTGCATAAAAAATTAGCGTATAATATTACAGATTAGATGAAAACTCCCATTATTTTGCTTCATTTTTTTGTCCCTTTCGTAAGAATAGTGATTTATTTTTAAAACTTGGTACTCTTGTTTAAGTGCACTATTTACAAATTGTGTAATTATGATCTCAAATTCAGTTTAATTTATTATCACAAAACGTTTCTATTACTATTGCTTGTTTATTTAATATTTAATAATTGCACTTTGTTCAATTACGTCTAACACTTCAAAAGTGCTTTAAAGCCTCAAGTACTTAAACAAAGCATTTCACATATCAATACTAAAATAACTCGTTACTTTGGAACGATTTACATTCGCGACGTTGCTCTGGAACGGTAATGTCGCTGAAGCGATAAACATTTCCATCGTTACTTTGGAACGATGCGTTGTAGCGCGACTTGGGAACGAAGCAAAGTCGACTATCCTCGGAAACGTCGCGATTTATATGCGCGACGTCCCTGTGGAACGTTAACTTCGCTGAAACGATAAACATCGTCCGTTGTGATCTCATAACTCATAACCGATTAATAAACATGGCATACGTGCACATTGCTCAAATGATAGATACTATATGTAAGTTAATATCTTACAACAAATTCGTTACGCAATTAATTACAGCAGCGTAAAATAAATATGTAACTACATTTATTTACTGAATATTTATTCAAAATAAATTATATTCTAATAAAAGAATAAAAATATTTAAATCTTTAAAAAAATATTAAATTTTTAAAACAAAACAGATTCATAAAATAACACATTCATTAAAAAATAAAGTAGATTATGTAAAAGTAGCTATGACGTAAATAAATTAAACAATTTTTTGTTGTAATTTAAAAATAATCGTTTTATCTCAACTGAACTTAATCTGTTTCTTCTATCTGTTAAAATTTTACCAGTTTTTAAAAATACTCATAATAGATCTCAAATTACAGTATGTCTCATGTAGACATGTAGAGAGATCAACCAGATAATAAGCGATAACGCCATTTCATATCAGTTATAGTATACCGTTTCCAGAAGCGGTGAGTGATGACGTAAACGGGAGGGCGCGAACAGAGATTCGATTCCCTCGTGTATTTTTCTTGCATATTGTGTACATTGTACTATGCAAGGGAAATATACGAGGGAGTCGATTTGTTGTCCGCGCCCTTCCGTGTACATCACCCACCGGTACTAATCATTCCAAACTAACGGTATTTTGTCGCGATATTTTTGTTTCGCGGTCGCGAAAGGAACGTTCCACGAGTGGAGCGGTATTTTCCATCACTAGTAATAAAACCGGACATTACCTTTTTTAAATTTTGAGGAAAATTAGATGTTCAAAAAATGAAAGACCTAAATATAAAAGAAAGATGAAGTATTTTAGAAAAGCATGACAAATGAAATAACCCAAGATGAGTCTATGGCAGCGTGTAACGATAGGACCATGTAGCAAAAGCTATCATCCAGAACTGTTTTATCGATCTATTTATAGATTAGATCTTTATTTCCAGTTGTATTTCAAAAATGTTTTATTTATATTGTTATACCGGTCCATCGAAAACAGAGGCGGATTACCCGTAAGGCAAACTAGGTACGTGTCTAGGGGCCCCGGACCTCAGGGGGCCCCCGGCTCATTTAAGGTTATTTACCTAATATAGATTTATTTTTAAAATAAAATATATTTTACAATAAAATTATTTAGGCAAGTACAAATTTCAAAAGTCTAATAATGTTCTTAGGCCCCCTCCTGGATTTTTGAAAATAAGCGTACTTTATCAGTTAAGTTTTAAAATTCTAACTGCTCTTAATTTTTTTTTTTAAGAAAAAGTTAACGAATTACCGGCTCATTATTAACTTTTTTTGAATTTAATAGTAGAAAGTTTATTCCAAATAGTTATAAATTATAAACTATAACTATAAAGCGCTATTCCAAATAGTTACAAACTATAAATAATTCTAACTATAGTACTCACTATTCCAAATAGTTATAAAAATTTTATTATTTCGTAATCGAGAAGCAAACAATTTCAAAAATTTCGTACCAGAGAAGTCGAGCGCAGTATCTCGAATAGCGTGGAACAGTGTGGAAAGTTCCAGTGTCGTCTCGATCGATTTTGTCCGTGTATATTTAAGCGCGACGCGCTGCTCTCCGCTCAGTCTACACACGACAGCGATATACGTAAGAAAGCACCGAACCGCTCGCTATTCAGTGATCGTGAAATATTACTCTGTCTTGTACACTTCAACTTTATTTCCAAATTTGCCAATGAGACACGTGAATTTATAAAGGTAAGTTTTATTATTATTGCTAAACAGTAAACTTATTTAAATACCTACTCAAGTACAAAATAAACTAAAGTTTGAGAGTTGTGTCCATTAGAGGCCAAGCTTTACAATTTTAGTAATCGAACAAATGCCGTTCTAATACATGCTGAAATCGTGGCCTTACAATTTACTTTTCAAACTGCAAAACCTTATGCCGTTCTATTGATTAAATTTATAATATTACTTTGTACAGAAATGAAACGCCATTATCTCAGTGGAGCAGAAAAAAGAAAATTGAACGAAAAAAAAGTAAAAGAATCTGCTAAAGGACAGACGTTTTGAAAAAGAAAACACTCCTTTAGCAGCTTCAGATGTTCAAACGAGGTCACTAACCGAACACGAAGATGAAGTCATTGAAATTGATTCATATCGACATGGACCCATATCTAATGATTCTGGCAGCGGTAAACAAGAACCAACAACATCCTACAGTAAATACGAAATATTTGGTAATGATCCTGCTGAATGGAGGGAGTCTGAAGAAGTTTTGCGATATTAGATCGAAAAAGGTAATTTTGAACAAAACATTGATTTTGAAGGTAAGGAAATGATTAAAGCTACTTTACAAGTTAGCGGATCGACGCAAAGATTTATTTCAAAATCAATGTTTAAGCGCAAAATGTTAAATGGTGAAGAAGTAGATCGTTTTTGGCTAATATTTTCGCCGAAAACAAAGTTTACTGCGGACCCTGTAAGTTATTTTTGCTTGAAGAAAATCGGGATCAATTTACCGCAGGTTTCAATGACTGGAAAAATGCCACAGCGAGAGTCGTATCTCATGGAAATAGAGCTTCTCATACCAAGGCGTGTTTTAACTGGATTGCTAGATCAAAAAAAACAAGGCTTGGGAAAAGATTTCTCAAAAGCATATGAAAATGAATGCGAGTACTGGCAAAAGGTTTTACAAAGAATTATTGATGTTATAATTTTTTTGTGTCAACGTGGACTCCCATTAAGAGGCAAAAATGAAATTTTTGGATCAGTACACAATGGGAGTTATTTAGGCATATTGGAACTACTAGCAAAATATGATTGGTTTCTAGTAGATCATATTGAAAAAATTTAAGATATTGGACGGGGCAAAATATTTTATCTGTGTTCGACAATTTGCCATGAATTTATTCAATTTGTTCGAATCTCGAACTATTGTTTACTGTATTGTATATATTAAGTTATTCAGTTTGCTGACACAGCTGTGAAGCGGATTACGTACACCATTATGCTTTGCTATGAATAAACAAGAAACGCATTCGATAATCAGACTCTCACAAGCTCTCATCGAGTTGAAATGGTGTACGTAACTCCAGCTAATACACTTCTATGTAAATATTAGCTCTTCATAGTGTTTAAGTGAAAATAGTTATGTACAATATTTAAATACAAATATTAGAGTCAAGGCAGTCGTTGTTCTTTATATCCAACATTGAAGAACCCAGTACTCCAGTTTTACATCCACACACAATTATTAGGCGATCATGTTATTAATTTAATTTTACAAGAAGTAAAAGAATCAAAATATTTTGGAATAATAGCTGATTCTACACCTGATTGGCAACATGTTGATCAACTTATTTTTGTAATTAGATACGTGAATTCACAATCATTTGAAGTGTCGGAGTTTTTTTTTAATTTTTGCCTCTAAAAAGCCACAAAGGGATTCATCTGGCTCGAGAAATTTTGCAATATTTAATTGAGTATAATCTTGACATTCAAAATTGCCGTTCGCAAAGTTATGACAATGCGGCTAATATGTCTGGAAAATATCAAGGTGTCCAAAGTAAGATAAGAGAAATAAACAAATTTGCAGAATTTGTACCGTGTAGTGCTCATTCTCTGAATCTTGTTGGACAGACAGCAGCTAGTGTATATGTAGAAGCTATATCTTTTTTTTGGGATTGTACAATTTCCTGTCAGGTTCCACATACAGGTGGAATTTGCTAAAGGAAGAAATTAATACAAGAATTTCATTAAATTCTAATGCAAATGAAAGAATTTTTGTGATGAACCAATAAATATTATGAATAAACTGTGTGAAATTGAAACATGTATCCTTAGTTTATTTTGGTACGATGTTTTAGAGAGAACAAACAAAGTAAATTTGACATTTCAAAAAGAAGGTCTTATTTTAAAAGAACTTGTAGATCAAATTACCTCTTTAACAGAATACCTAAAAACTATTCGTGCAAATTTTGACCAGTATGAAGAAGAAGCGAAACTTATTTTGAAGGTTTCGACTGAATTTGAGTTTAAAGTTTCTTATAAAAAAGAAAATACACGCCAAATTAAGAAAAAAGTATTCCATGGTGATTCCTCCTATTCAGAAAACTTTTCTCCAAAACAAAAATTTAGAGTAGAGGTATTTTTAGTAATATATGATAGCATAATTTCTGAAGTGGAAAGATCTTGTTGTTATTGAAAGAAAATGCTGACGCTGATGATCTTCCGCGACGGAGAGAGACGCGGCCGTAAAATCTTATTGACACTTTTCCATATCTCGTGAGTTCTCTATATATGTATACTCTCTGCTATTGCTAGCTATTATTGCAGCTGCGATGTTGGTTAAATTAGCAAAGAGATACTGATTTTTCCCGTGTCCACAATGGTGTTGAGAAAGAAACAATTTCATATCGCACTTCAGCGCTAACTTGAATTTATATTTTTTAAAATTGAACATCCTGTATATTTTTCAATTATTCGATAGGAAATTAAACTTTGCGTAAAATATCCTTATAGTACTATAGCTCTAAAATTAAAAATAAGAGATACGATGAAATTTATATTGGACAATTGAAACTGTAATCACATTATTAGGGCAACTATTGAGATAGTTGAAACATGAAAAATATGTAATTTATTCCTCCCAATAAAATGGTGTAGTCAAAGAAAAGTTGCGCATCGTATTTCAGCGTTTGGTTAACTTCCGTTTTTTTGAAACACCTGTAAAATTTTTTCACAAATCGATAGTGACATTTCAAATAAATTTCTGCAATAATGCTAAAACCCAAAAAATTGGAGAAAAATAGATTGCTTTTAAAATGCAAACAACTGTTGCTTTTTTTGCCCCTTTGCAAATTTTGTTCGGCATTGCGATCAATTAAAAAAATTATTAGCAAGAATAATTGCTTTGTCTGTTTTTTTTTTTACTTTTGTTTTGAGCGGAGGTAAACGTTCTAGCCTACTTTGAAGCTAATTCTTCCAGCTCCATTCGTGAAATGATGCACGGACTGAATATTAGTACAAGGACTATTCATGCAATTCTGAAAAAAAAACAAAATGTACCTTTTAAATACAGACCAGTACAAACTAATGACATGTCAAGAAAGTATTTTCACTACTTTCACAGATGCACCTCAGAAGCCATTGTTGTGAATAATCTTGTATAATATGAATAGCCGACACTTTTGTTTTACGCATTACAGCATTTTTACCGCTAAGTCTCGAGTCTATGGGCATAATGTGCAGTCTTTTTTAAATATGTGTGACACAATTGAAACCTTATCGATCACCTTAATGAATGTAATGAAACACTTATTTAATTTGCTTATTTAGTATAGATATAAATATATTCATAACTTTATTACAGAAAATGTACAAAAGAAGAGCACTTAAATAGTAAAAAGTATTATTTATAAAATCACAATCAAAACATAGAATCAAAATTACTACAATAACCGAATAAAAGTTCAAAAAATATATATATTACAACATATTAAAAGCGCTGTACAAGTTGTTATGTACATACTGACTAGTTTTATATTTTCTTTTCGGTTGTCTGTTAATTTAACAATTTGTCTGTTCACATTTAAAATGTTGTCCACACATAATTTTCTAAAACAGTTATGACACAACAGCCAGTAGACAGATATTTTAAATAGAAATTCAGACAGTAGAATATTCTATTGACAATGAAGAGAATTGTGTACAGTCATCGTAACATCAGTCTTTTTACAATTTACAAATGGTTAAATATTCACATTTCTACTAGTAATACTTACATATTTGTTTAAGGTGGAATTAGTTTTGTTTTATGTTCGACCAACGACAGAAGAGGTTCTATCACAACTTACATACACATGCTAAATGTAGATACTCTATTAGAGAAGTTTTTCATTAAAACATTTGTAACGAACTATGAATATGAAGAAATAACTAGGGTCGACGAATTACAGTTAAAATTAACAATGAAATAAATACATTAAAGAAAAATACATAGACACTATTTGGTAATTAGTTATCACTTACCATGAGATCAATTTCATTTTAAGACTCATATCCGTTACAATTACTTTAACCAATGAAGTAGTTCAAATTAGAAGTGGTAACAATTCTTTGGTATTATTGAAGGTATACAAACGTTAAATTATATGTGGAGCGTGGCTAATCTGAACTTCTATTGCGCACGCATCGCCAAAGGTGAGCGAATCTACCCGACGATGATCGCGCAAAAGCTTTCATATTGCCTCGCTGTAATTATGTGTCTGTATATATGTCTATGAATACATAGTGTTTGTTTGTGTATTTTGGTAACTTCAGAACATTTTATTAAATTTTTTTGTTGAGAAATTTTTCTGACACTAACGGTTTTATTTACAAAATATTCATACGTGTATTGCATAATACTGGCATGGCTGTGTTTGGCAGTATTAATACAGCTCTCCTATTGATTTATTAAAGTATCGCATTAAATGCTTAAAAGTCGCATGATGTAATTCTATAAATTTAATCTTGTGTTACGGTACTTTTCGAGTTAATACAATTGAACTACCTATTACAATTTTGTTATATACATACATCGTTCGCTTCAACTTACTGCTGCAAGTTTTAAGAAAATCAATGGGGGTTGACTTTAAAAATGTGAAATGAGTTTGTGTTAGAAACAATCTATGTAAATATTACGCATAACTAATTTGGATTATGTATTCTGTGTATTTCGTTCATTGCATTATATTTTATAAAAGGAAACCGAAATCTTTTTCTAACAGAGAAACAAATATGTACTAGGGCTACTACTTTATTTACACCTTAACTTGCGTTGTATTTATTTTCGATTGTTTTATTTACGTAAATCTTTTCCGAACAATACACTCAATAATGTCTAGGTTTTATATGCTGCTTTACGGAAACTTTTGAATTGATATAAAAATTTGGTGCAAAGAATAATGATTGATTTAATACGAGGTATCGGCACACTCCTTACCACAAAATATTAATTAAATTAATTCGGAATAGCTGTTTCGAGGGCTCCTGGGCAACCTCGTTATCAACCGAATGACAGAATAAATCTTTAATTCGGTTGATAAGGTTGCCCAGGAGCCCTCGAAACAGCTGTTCCGAATTAATTTAATTAATATTTTGTATGGGGAGCAGTGTACAGATACTTCGTGTTGTTTGCCATACTGCCCCACAGTCCTTGATATCATTAACGAGCGAGTTATTCCATAAAACTTTTATAAAATATACACAATGAGACCAACTCGTCAGTATCAATTTGATGCAAGAAAAAGTAGTAAACATTAAACAACAGCGAAGCTAAACTTTACTAATAAACAGCAGCGGTAACTTGATCAGCGAACGTAACCCTCTTCTAGCTGGGTTGAGGCGGAACTAATGGAGTGTTCTGATGTAAAGCGCTGACAGGACGACTTCTTGGTGCCTGCGTACGTTTTGCCTCAGTAGATTCAGTTTGCAGAACCTCCATATATTCTCGGATAAGGGTTGCGATTTGGAATGCTTGAGCCGTTGTGAGAATTACTTTACTTTGTTTGCACGCGCTTCCAGTTATAATCATTAAACAGTTTAACGCAGGTGAATAGCTTAAAATACTATTGTAATCGTAGGTACAAAGCGTATTTCTAGATCGATGCTCTAACAGATGTAAACCAGTTTGGTCAACGGCCAACCATAAGACGCGCGGCCAATTTGAAGTAAACGATTGCTAAAAATCCGAAAGAACAATATTTTAACAATGTAAGAAGAAATTGCTGTACGGCCAAACTTACCATTACATCGAATATGGTCGCTTTATGCAAAGGCCAACTTTGAATTAAATTTAGGAAGGCCTGTTTGGCCTCAGACGCAGTCATTCCTTTCAGAGATTGATGGTGCATTCCAACGCCTTCCTGTGATAACGTAGGCACCAATCTTGCAGGCAGGCAATGACACGCTATAGCTCTATAATCTTGAGATACATCACTACAATCACTTAGTTCTAATTGGGATTGTAGTGCCGTTAGCATCATCTAATAAAACAGAAAAATAATTAGTAATTTACAGACACTAAAGCCAATCACAAAACGCTCAACTAGTGCATTTTAACGAGAAAGTGCTTATCTTTTTACAGTAAATCATGAAAATCCAAATAATGATGAGGAATTTTAACATACCGCTTCTTTATCAGTGACCGGAAATCGATCTGCTCTCAAATCATGTAAAATCTGATGATATAAAAGCTCTTTTTCGACATTGTCATCTAGATTTATAAAATTATCTAAGAATAAATGCTTTTTGAATAGGAAAAAATGATGTTGAGGTCTTGTTCTCTTTGCAGTTCCGATATTATTTGTGGCGCTAGCAGCAGATGCCGCTCGGTACCGTTCCCACTTAGCCATTACATCAGCAACCTTTTCTTCTGCTGCGAGACTCCTCTCTGAATTTCCGAGAACTTCGTATATTGCATAACCTAAAATAGTAGATTATATTTTTTGGCGGTTCTTTTTAAGTGTGTATACCTTTAGCATTGGATTTTAAACCAATTTTATCTCTGACTATTTCCAAAACATCTCTCGCTGTCGCTGATGGATGGAATTCTACGGAATGGTATTGACCGTCCATGAAATGGAATCGTGCATAAACCGGTCTACGATTGATAGTACAAAGAATTTCCTCTCTGGAAGGCGGCCACTGCCTTCTTCTAGTTCCCTGAGTCTTTTGTAAACATTTTTCTGCAAATCTCGCAAATTTTCCTTCTTCGGTCACATAATCAGAACTGCATCTTTTTAGATGTCCAATTAAATAACGGCGAATTGCTTTATGGGGTGGTAAGACTACAGAGCAAGCCAGCGACAATAATGCCCAGTGGCGTAAATTAACTCTTGAATTGGGATCTGGATGATCGGTCGTTTGCTTAATAAGTTGTAGATACAATTCACAAAGTAGAGACTCTTTTCTCATGCATCTTTCAAGTATAGTTTGAAGAAGGGTAATGTGTTCATCTTCGGCTCTTCTAATTACTTCACCTAAATATGACGAGGTTAGTATTTCATCATTATTCCATCTATTTGTGTGTAATTTATTATTCCATCAAATCACTTACCATTTTGGCCTAGTCCCGCATATTTAAGTATTATCTGGAAGACTTGCAACATAACTTGTTCTTCTGTCTCTGGTAAGCGACTTATACTTTGTGGTAACGGTTGCCGACTAAATGCCCAAAACGCATAGTGGAAGCCCTTGTAAGTTTCACCGGTATCTCCACCGTGTTCTTGTCGTAGTTTATCTAATTTGTGCTTACTTAATCTTCTTAAAGTGTTTCGCAAAAAACTACCAGCGGCATCTGTAGGCTTTCGTAAAATCTCACTATCTACTAAAGCTCTTCTGCTATTTACTAGATTGTGATAAAGTCTAACACGATCTTCATTTGTCATACCTAGAGTTTAGAAAATTAGTATTTAATTACCTACAACATGTACCTTTTACAACTTGCCTTTTATCTTCTTAGTAGGCACTTCATTTTCAGTAATCCAACCAGCTAGATTTGGACAATAGCTAGCAATCAGAGACCCAATTTCATTTTTCTGAGTAGTTTCGAAAACAAAGCATTTATGGTTATTATCATTTGGATGTCTCAACAAGGTTATCGTTATGAAGCTATCGCTTGGATCAAGCATAATACTTTCCACTTCCTGATATCTATACTCGTTAAGAACAAATTTGTCATCTGGTTTAATTAACATTAGTCCTTCGTTGTTTACGCCAAGAATCAACGAATTGCCGTACGACCAATATCCTCTATATGTGACAGGAAACATTGTAGTACCATATAAGGGGTATTGCATAACACAAGATAAATAAAGAGCTTTTGCTGTTAACTCAGATCGTCCCGCTCCATATTGTTTGTGGGCTTGGGCTATTATAGGAACCTGACAAAAATTAAAATTATGATAGGTTTTTCAGATTACAATTTTAAAATTTACCCAAACGTCATCCCCACGTGCTCTACTTATTCGATAAGGTAAATAGGTATCTATATCTGTATAATATTCCAATTTACTATTGTTATTTGGATCACCAAGAGCTACTTGTGCTTGTAGACCTGCTAACTGTAGAGCAACTTTTTCGGTAACGGGAAAATCATCACTCTAAAATATGAAAATGTCACATTAAGTTATGGCTAGTGTTAGCCGTTTTGTGTACGCTGAAGGGTACCCTTGCGTACACAAGGGTCGTAGGGCCATATCCGTTATAATGTAGCTCTGCCGCCCAGGGAGAATCAACAAAAAAGTGGCTAAAACTAATCCTAGAATTCAAATTTCAATGACTTTATTAGTTTATAGAATGTCTAATGTAAAAGATAATAGTGTTGTTTTCAGTCCAATGTGGTGTCCAACTTCCATATAATCTAGCAATGAAGATATAGAACTTTCATTGAAAGTTGTTCATGTTTTCAATAAAAGAAAAAAGTAACAAAAATTATTATGAGGAGGTAATTAGTCTATTAAAAAAAAGCAAATTGATTCTTGGACTTGAGCAGTAGTATATATAAGAAAAATAACAATAATTCTCTTTATAAATTTAGATAGAAAACATTAGCATAACAAATAAACAAAATATTCTTATTTCTATATTTGTACCAACATGTAAATCCAAATGAAACGGCAGTCTAGTTTGTATAACAATAATACTGCATTTCTTTTGTGTAAATGATTCCAGTAAATTTTGAACAAATTGGTTCTTTCTTATTTCATTAAAGATATCTTCCTTTAGTTTTAGCTTCTTTTCTTCATTTCTCTCTTTTAGTTTTGTACGCCTTTTTTATTCCTTCTGTATTTCACTTTCAATGATTACAATGTGTCAATATGTCATTTTGTATGAATATGAAGTAAAGTTGGGTTAGGTAAATGATATAATGACAATTACACTAAACTGCACAAATTCATTCCACCTCCCGAGGAGGTGTAAGTTTGTTCAGTTCAAAACTGTCGGAAGCTGCCCAACATATACAAACGAACATGGGATTGCCAGTCTCTTTTTACACACGAACGCGCAATTTAGAAACTCGAGCTACTCCATATTACACTAATTGACAAACGAACAAAGCTAATATGACATATTTTTAACTATTTTTCCTTCCCTTGTATTATCAATAGCTCAACATGTCCGCAAAACGCCTAACCCTAATTATGACTGTGATACAACCCCAAAAATATTAATTTAATGTATCTGTACATAGCCAACAATTTTGCAATCATAACGATGCTGCTAGTGTCATTATAAATCTTCAGAATTGTGTGAAGTAAGTTCTGTGATTTTTTTAATATTACAATATAATTATTACAATTTTACAAATTCGTACCTTTACAACGCTATGTACAGCTTGGGCATACAATAAGTTAACCTCAATGGGGTCCTGACTCAATTCTCGGTTTGTTTTGAACAGTCTACGTTTGAATACGAATCTATTTTCTCCGCCGCTAATTGTTGTTGTACTTCGTCTGCCTAATGTTGAAAGACCACTTGCAGGAGCGAGCTTATTTTGGTTACTAAAGAAGAAGATAATTCAATAATAAATCAGCGAAAAGGAAACTGTAACTTACATTTCCCATGCTGCGATGATATCGTAAAGAAAATGATGAGCTCTGACATGTTCTTCTCCATCAGGTCGGCTTTGATATATTGCCCACCCTTCTAAAGTTCGTAGACCAAGTCTTTCTGCTAACTTTCGCGCTGCATCGCCTGCTGTATCTGTTGGATGAACATCAATTGCTTTTGTGCGTCCATCTAAGAAGAAAAATCTACATACGATGGTACCTAGTCTTTTCATAGCCTAAAAAATAACTTTAAATGCTACAGTAAATGATAAAACTACGAGGAGTGCATTTTTTACTTACGGCTATTTCTACAGATGACGGAGGATATTCTCGTACACACACTTTAGTATTTTTGCAGTTATCCAAACACCATTGAACATATTGGGCAATTCGGCCACCTTGAGCTAAATTTTTGCGTAGAAAAGAGATAAAGTACTTATGAAGGAGCTTCGATGGTTGAAAGGATACAACGCACAAACACAACAGCAACCATATGCGCTCTGTACTTTCAGGTTGTGGATTGTTTGTAGCTTGACGTATACACTGAACTAAAACTTCATCTCGAAGTTCTTCCCTTTCCAAAGCATACCCAATGATACTTTGAACAACTGCTAATTCTTTTTCTGTATTCAATTCCCCACGAGTGTATTTGCATAAATCCTTTCAAAAGTAATAGAACATTAAATAACTAACCGAAATAATTTGAAAAATCTTACCCTAAAAATAGTGCAAGCAATGTTCACGTTGTCCGGATCGTACATATGGATATGTGAAGTTGGTATTGTATTCCCTTTATAGTAAGTTACCATTTCATATTTCGGTACTAGTTCTGAGCTTTGACGTTTTCTTGTTAGGGTTGCCATTATAGTTCCTTCCGGGCTGCGTTCGTGTGAATTGAAGTAGGTTTCTGCAAACTCTACCATGTCGTGGTAAGCTTCTTCTACATTAGTGTCCTTTTCCTGTGTTTCAGACAGTTCTTGCAATTTTTTCTCAACTCTAAATTTGCGTCTTTGCTCCCGCTCGGCATTGTTTAAATCTTGTTCTTGTGAAAATCTCCATGATTGAGGCTGGAAGTTATTTAGTATTCAATTATAGGAAATATATGTAGCATATAATTAGAAAAGTAAAAGATTAAATACACATTAACTTTTTCTTCGTAATTATACCATTATGTATTTTTCATTTGGTGGACTATTACATTTGAGGGACTTTGCGAACAGGAAAATTAGTATAAAAAGCAAAAGCTCTGTCTTTTCCAATCTAAATTTAAATGTGAGATATAAGCTTACACCGGTACTGCTACTTCTAGACAACGGTGGACTCTGCCTTGGCGAATCTGAGGGCAATCTTGGAGGTGCTGGTAGAGGTGGAGGTGATACACATGTTGGCTCGTCTCTCGGTAATACGGCTTCGTAAATTGGTTCGTTAGTCGAGTCTTTTTCTGTTTCAGGAGTTGTAATAGTTTCTGACATATTCGAAGTTTCCTGCGGAGGTGGCGGTGGAGGAGGTTCAGTTGGTTCTGGCAAGGATGGAAGACCCATTTTTGGAGGAGTAGGAACTTGTTGTTGTTCCTGTGCTAAACCTTCTAATTCTTGCTGGATTACCGTCTCCAATTCAACGTCCAAATCTTCTACTAATTCGTTCATTTTTTCGCCAATTTCATCTATAATGTGATTGCGATTTTGAGGTTGGACATCTGACAAGAACGCGAATAAATTATCCAGATCTACGGCTTCAGACGCAGGCTCTGTTAATCTGGGTTTCATTTGTTCAGCCATCACAGACAAAGCAGCAATTTCTTTTTGGGCAGCTCTGCAAGCAATACAATATTGTTATAATAATGGAATGAAAAATTGAATTAATTTGAAAAAATACTATCAGCCTAAATATACCGCATGAGAAAGTTGGGAACACGCGAGATATTGACGATATCTGTAGACTATGTCTCTACCACTGCAAACAATAGCGGAAAAGAGTGACTTGTAAGTGCATTTATGTTTAGTTACTTTAGATACTTTGGAATAGAGAATTCTATTTTTATTTCAAATACTTAACCATTTATTATTTATTTTTAATGTAGTGCTAATATTTACTATTTATGGGTATTTTATTACCTACACTTAGCTCAATTACGCACGCTTATTCTTTAGTGTAACATCAAGTTATGGTAAACTCACTTATAAGAATTGTATAACAACCATTTTTTTTGAAAGAAGCATTTAATATTTTAAAATATTTTTTACCTTTCACTCTGTTCTAACTCCAGTTTTCTCTCTTGTTCTTGTTCCTGTAAAGCTAATTCCGCTTCCTTAACTTTCCTTTCTTCTTCCATGATCTCTCTCTTGCGCATTTCTTCTTCAACCCTTCGCATTTCTCTCAAAGCGGCAGCTACTTCCCTAGCAAATACACCTCGCAAATGACTCTGAATAACAATAGCAGCTCTTCTCTTCCTAAGAAACTCAATTCTCAATTTCCAACCCTTATAAGCATGTTGTATCCGTAACACCGTATTTCGAATATGCAAATATTCTTTTTGGGCTTTGTATCTCCTATACGTTTTTTGTATTAAAATAGCTTTGCTGGTCAACATTTGATTTCTCGTTTCTTCAAGCGGTTCATGAACGTGCGACCTCATAAACACCTTTTGCTTTCCAATTTGCCACTCCGATTTCAGTATGTTCTTGTCTTTGATTATTAAATCGCACGCAGCACGTGGGTCAAGCGGTAATTTCGTTTTTGCGAGGCAATGATATCTTGTTACGAAATCTTCAAAATTCATATGAATCGGAAATCCTTCCTTTCGTATCCTAATGATATCTAACATTCCCAAGTATTTTAATTGGTCCAAAACCAGACTATCGTCGTAATTATCGGGATGTTTGTGTGCGTTCGGTTTTATGCATCTCACATACCAAGGTGTGGTCGATTGCAGTACATCTATTAGCGATTGGAGCTGGTGACGGAATGTATCGGATACTGTTGGTTTCCCTTTGCTAGTGCCTCGCTGTACGGTAGAAGTGCCATTTGCTACCAAAAGAGATTGTACTTCAGTTTTGATAAAATATACTAAATGTTTAAACTTACTCATTGTTCTAGTATTAATTGCAGTTTGGAGATCTTGATATGCACTGAGATTTTGGACGAATTCGTTATTACTACGCGATATGATATCAAAAAATACATCTTGCTGTACATCTCTGTTTTTGTCTACGAAACCTGTTACTGAATACATTACAGTACCGGCATAATGTCGCACTCCAAACTCATTCTCCCACTTACGCTTGTCCTCGCCTAAAAACAAAAAAAAAAAACAAAAAAAAGACAAAATCAACTCTTATTCAATGACGTTATATAATAAAATTGGCATCAACAAACTTTAAGTGATAAGAACCCGGATATTTACAAAATATATACACCTCCTCCCAGATTTTATGCAGAAATTAAGGTTTTTTTAAGTTCTATGTTTATAATTAATAATCCAAGTAGTATAACTACAGTAACCTAAACTTGCGGACTCGCATAGGCGTCGGTATTACGGGTTAATATAAGAATACGAAAAATTCATAAATAAACTAAACCGGTAGAGAAGCAGGCATGTAGTGTCGACCTTGAATATAAATCATGTTAAACCGCGCTGAGAGAGATTTCGTTTTAGTACCGGTTGAGCTGTTGCAGAGATTAGTCGAACGGTCAGGGTTATGTACTTACGTGTCGCTTTTGAAAATATAGCTGGTGTTTTTTGTGTGTTGCAGTATTATACCAAGTACATAATTAGTGTATCGTTTCATATAGAACTAATATTTACATACCTAAGAAAACAATGCCTCGTAATAGATTTGCTACTAATGTACATAAGTATGTGTCACTTTTTCCCCATTTAAAATATGACGGTAGTGCAGTTTTTTGCTTAATATGCAATGTTCGTTTGGCTGCATTGGACAGAACTGATTGCTAGAGGCATGTCAATGGTATTAAGCATATGAGAAATGCAAGAACTGAAATACCTTATACACTATTCCTCATACATTTATTAATTATCTTTACCTCTTGTAATCTTCCGTTGTCGTTGGTGAGAAAAGCAGCTTTTAAAACGTTTTGGCGACAATACGTTCCAAAGTACCCATTACCCTCACAAACACAATTACAGAATCATTTGCCGCGAATGAAAGAGATGCTAGAAAATGTGTGTAAACGTGATTTGTGTTCCAAAAAAATATGGATTACCGTGGATGAGACGACCGATATAAAACAGTATTGTGAATGTAATAGCTCGCGTTTTATCTAGCGAGAACACAGCATCTCGATATTTGTTAGCTTGCAAACGTGTTCAACAATGTACCGCGGAAAATATTCAAAAAGTGATAATGAACGCTTTGAAAAAATTTAAAATTGTCCAAGATCAAGTTGTGATGATTATGACAGATAGTGCAGTAACGATAAGTGTTGGGCGATCCTTAAAACATATATTTCCTAACTTAATACATATAACCTGCGTGCTGCATGCTTTGCATTTAGTTGGTGAAGTTGTTCGACAACATTACGGAAACGTTGATTGGATGATTGGAAGTACTAAAGCAGTGTTTCGTAAATCTCCTAAACGTTTAAAAGAATTTCGTAAATTTTGTCCAGGTATTCCAGAACCTCCTGAACCAATCTTAACGCGATGGGGTACTTGGCTAACAGCAGCTTCTTACTATTTGATCCATTTTCAACAAATTCAATCAGTTATAATGCGATTTAATCGAAATGACTCCAAAGCAATTAGAGAAAGTCAAAGAGAATTTCAAATTCCTCAACTTTTAAAAGATTTAACAACAATATATACCAATTATACAGTATTACTAGATGCCATCAGAAAACTACAATGTACTGAATTGTCATTGCAGGAATCATTAGACATAGTGGAGAGTGTAAAAAATAAATTACACACATTAAATGATACGCCAGGATTACGCGCTAGTCAAAAGTTGGCAGATGTTTTAAGGAAAAATCCCGATTTTAATACTTTAGAGGCCGTTTATAATAAGTGTAAGAATAGTGAACTTTTAAGTGATTTTGAAAAACAGTTTCTACATGCAAATGTAACTTCCTTAGATGTAGAGAGATCGTTTTCTATGTATAAGAATATTTTTTTTTGTCGACGCACAAGGTTTAAAGAAGTAACTGTGGAAACATATGCAATGATGCAAGTTTACAGTAGTTCACATCCTGATGCCTCTAGTTTGTTGAATAATTAGCAAGTAAGTTTATTTATGAATTTTTTGTATTCTTATATTAACCCGTAATACCGACACCTATGCGAGTCGGCAAGTTTTGGTTACTCTAAGTATAACAGAGTCAATTTTGACCCCAGGGTGAATCAATTAAAATTTGCGCAAAAACTATCAGATCTAGCAACACCATCTGCCAGGTATTTTTTCTAGATACTAAATAGTTCTGGATGCTACGTTAGTCACATATATAATTAAACTAGGATCATTGCTTCCAGTTATAGCATCACAATTATGTATGTAAGTATAAGCCTTTTTTTTGTTTATTTTATAATTGTTACATTTTTTTCTATAACCTTGTTGTTGTATTATTGGGCGAAAGGATAGGTTGCGAAATACACCTCGCACTTCTAGGCATTAGTCAACCCTACTAGAATTTTACCGAATCCAGAAATGTTCCAACTTCAGGTAGGGGCTTTTAACGTGCCAAAAGATCGTATTGACACGGGGTTTACGGTTTTACTTTCTTATCCTAGAAGAAGGCATACGATTTTTATCAAAAACCAACCTTCCCGGCCGGATTCGAACCCGCGTCGTTCGAATCGAAATTCAAATATGCTAACCGTTTGACCACCGAGACGGTCTATATAATTTTGTTAATTATATTATTTCTTGAAAATACTGAAATTGAGAAAAATCCTTCTTCTCGTAGGGTAATAATCCGCATGAATTATTTAGAATAAAGTTATATCTAATAAGTATTGCATGTAAACTTACATATTTTTGTTTTTTTAATTCGAAAATTCAATCTTGGCGGCTTTTCTTTTTTTGTCGGTTCATAAAAAAAGAAATAACATCTTTAGCGTTTCGACAATATTTTTTCTCTTCTTCGGAATTGCATGTTTATGGATTTGCCTTTTCGTCGCTTAATAAAATGGCAACAATAACCATTTTGATAACTTAAAAAAACCAAACTATCTAACATATAACATTTTATTGTTTTTTTTTATTATTATTTAAAGTGCTGTGTGCGTTGACATTGCTTTACTTTTGGAAAAAAACCAAAAACGTACAATTCTGAAGGCAAAAAAAAATTGTAAAAACGTTTAAGATGTTATTTTTATCTCTATGAACCCATAAAAAGAGAAAAGCCGCTATCAAGATTAAATTTTCGAATTACATAATTACAAGGACGACTAAGAAACAAATTACATTATTTTTGTTTTTCTTTTATATAAAAATTGGCACAGGATCTAATTTGCCCCTGTCATACTTTAAACGTTATTACAATTCACCACACCAGTTAAGGGTTAAACTATTTTTATAGACTACTTATAACATCTATAATTACGTAATCAGTCTAGTCTTTTACAGAAGGTATTCTGTTGATATTTGTTAAAAAGTCCACTAATAATCTTACAATGCGTATATGTTACATACGAAGTTGAATTACGACAAAAGATATACAACCTTACCTTTCACGTATCTTTCGTGATTTTCAAATTCTGCGTGCAGATTTGAAATATAAGAAGCATCACAACCTCTAGGTAAATGACATTGTTCCGTCAATAGACGCAATATACAACGAGGCGGTTTTTCTAACAACTCTAAGCATAACGTATTATCTGTGAAAGCGATATGATTATATTGGATCTCTTCTTCCTTGTACTGAAAAATTATTCCACATTAGGAATTGAAATAGCATTTGACTTCAAAAATTGGTATTATACTTACTATTGACTGCTCTAGTGCAAATACATAATGATTGAAAAACTTGTGCAATTTTTCATTGGTATAATTAATACAAAGTTGTTCAAAAGAATTAACGGCAAAATTTTCAAATCCGAAAATATCTAATACACCCAAGAAACGACTAGAATCTTGTCCAGGATTGGTGCAGGTGTTGATATGATTGACTAGCCATGCGAACGTTCTCGAATATAATGCCTTTGCCATCGCATGGCGATTTTCTCCAGCCTAAAACAGTTTATTTTTACTATATTTTGCAAGGATAGTTTAAGCTGTCGACATATTGCTTACTACAAAAAATGGAGTAAGCTTAGATTTAACAAAGTCAATTGAACCATTCTGTTTAAATTTTATACCTTCTAATTTACTTTTAAGTTCATGTGTGATCCTAAAAGGTCCCTCGTACTAACTTTTGAACGACAAAAGCATTAGCGTTTTTAGAAAAAAAATGTGGATTTTTATCTTTATGAACTATTGGTGTTAACGGCAATTCGATTGCAATTCCGGCATCACCGTTTGTTACACCCTAATTTGCAATTCCTTTAAATTCATATTTAAAACACTTCAAACATTGTGCCATTTCGCGCCAATACCTCTATTTCAACATATCACGAAACTGAACACCTGCGAGGATGACTTCATTGCGTCCGTAGTACGTAGTATCCGTTTACAAGTTTTAGTTAAACGCATTCCCCAAATTTGTTCTAAGATCTGATCTTTATTATTTAATAAAACCATTAATATTCATTATTTCAGAATTCTATACCGCTAATATCTTTATTATAAACTCTTCTCGCCTATGATAACAACAAATTTGAGTTATATTCTTAACCTAATAAGATATCTAGTAATTAACTGTTTATGATCCAATCATTCCCATTTCTTCCCATTCCTTAAGCCTCGTAGCTTCTTTGTTTACTAAAGGACATAAATTAAACTTTGTCAACATATTGTATTAATCCCGTTTTACACTTTGGTATCAGTTAAATTAGATTTCATCCGTAGCTAATTGTTACAATTAGCAATTACCCAGTTCGGTACACGCACAAATCATGACATCATCCTGTTTTTGCATTTCCTATTGGCTACCACGCATAGTATGTTACAATTTTGATTGGTGTGTTTGGGCAAGCGCGAAATTTGGCGCGCATCTAGGAAAGACATATGGTAAATAGCGACGTTTTCCTACCAGTCACGAGTTGTTTGAAAGAAGTTAACGAATCAACTAGTTAAGTAAGGCCGTAAGTGGCCCAGCGTGAGTGCAACAATGTTATCCTGGAGTACCAAGACATTGTCGTCGGACATAACCCCTGCTGGGTGATCTTTCTTGGTATCCATGGTCTACGTTCTCGGCGATGGTTTTTGCGATTTAGTCGCCTTCGAGTCAAATAGTCGGGAATAACGCTCTAGAAGCGGATCTGAACATTGGTTTCTTCCATCGAGTTCCGGTATTGGAAATTGGTTTCTTCCGTAGAGTTGCGAGATGTGGAAATTGATTTCTTCTGTCGAGTTGCGTTCATCTGTTGTCTGCTGCCCAATGCTCATCACTCATTTCCCCGGTCTATCAGCGCGGCGTCCTTTCCGATTCCACGCTACCAGGAAAGTTGTTACCATCCGAACCTGCTGATCAACTACTCCTCTCGGCGTGTCGTCCTGAACCTTTTTATGTAAGTTAATCTTAAGATATTTATGTAACCCGACGAATCATAATTAGTCTTTTGCAATTTTGGTTGAGCTATTTGGTGCATTTAATGGTCATTCTTTTGGTTAATTATAATTCGTATTTAAGATTTAAGAACTGCGTTTCACGCTATCACTACTGCACATTTTAGAAACTTATAGAGCGCATTATTAACTTTGTTTCATTTAATAGTAACCTTTGACTATTTATTTGGCGCATTCATTTCATTATAAAATTCAATATTATAGTTAACACTTTGCCCTGAGATATTAATACTCTCTTTTTGTAATATTTCGTCAATCTTTTTAATAGTGCTCTTTCTCTCAATATACAGCTTAATTTAAATATTTGCTAACTTATTTCGCTGAACTATTTTGCATATTTGTGTAATCCTTTCTTCTTTTCCCTTGAAAACTCTGAATGGTTTCCGACGGAATTATTAATACCAGCGAGGCGACTAAAAAGAACAAAACATTCAGTGGCGTCCTATGAACATCGGAATTCTTACCCAAGAGTTCAAATACCGGGTCGTCGCCTCGGTGAAGAAGCGCACAAAGGCCGTTCACGATTTCAGCTACAAATAAACCTTCAACGCCGTTGTTTTACTAAATCCTTGAATCCCTTCATGTAACAAAACTTCGAGCACTATATTTAACATTCTTTGTGTCCACAATAAATTTTATTGTATAAGCTAGTTTGTTCTTTTTCATGTTTTAGTTGTAAATTCAATCATTCATTCTATTCTTTCTTTTTATAACCGTAACACGTTGGAAAAGTTACAAGATGAAAGGTTGCAAAGACGAATCCATCAATACCACACATGTTATACTTTGACCAAGAAATATCACTACATATAGCAAAGGTTTTGGTAGTTTGTTCTCAATTGGCTGGGAAAAGCGCTAAATTGTTTCTTCTGGCGCCAGATTCAAGTGCAAAGAGTTCGCTGCTAAGCAGCGAAATCACAATTGTCAATCTGTCAAACCTCAATTTTAAAAGCGAAAGTTATTCTTGCTATTTATCCTGCTTTTTTCATATTTTCGTTCGTTGTTCTCGTTATAATTTTCCGTCATTTTTCCCGTTTTGTTAAATTGTTATTTCTTCACTTTATCGAACTTCAAAATTGAAACTGTTGAAATTTCAGTTTTTTATGTTGTTGCTTTTAGGATAGTCTTCGCACGGACCACGCAAAATAAACTTGGGTCAATTTTAATATTTAGTCAATCTAGCAACAATTACCACTTTACTTACCGCAGTTGCACAAGCTGATCAATAATTTAGATCTCATGAACCTCTGTCAAAGCAATTAGCCTTTGTATTTTATCCTATCTACTCAGCCAGTTATCTATTTATTTAGTACCAAGTTCTCTTAAACATTTCCAGCTCTACAAGGGTAGTGTTCATTAAATTCAACACCGAATATTAAAATTGCTTCAAGTTTATTTACCTTTATGATTAATGCGTAGCCAAGCGCAAAAACAACATAGAAAACTGAAAAATTGACACATTGTCATCATAAATTAACACACTTAAACCAACCTAACATGATTAATAAATCGCAATAAAGTTCAACAAAGTAAAGAAATTAACAAAACAAGTAAAAACAACGAGAATGAAAAACGAAACTATGAAAAACGCGGGATAAATATCAATAATAATTTTCCCTTTTAAAATTGAAATTAGACAGATTAATAATTGTTGTGATTATGTTACTTAGCAATGAGCTCTTTGGATTATTCTGGTACCACAAGAGACAACTTAGCGCTTTTTCTAGGCACAAAAACAAGAACAGACTCTGAAAACCTTTTTGAATCGTGATATTTCTTTAAAGTATGTGTGGTATCATTGAATTCATCTTTTCATTGTCTTTACAAAAACGTAAAAATATACAGGATGTCCCGTTTAAAATAAGAAATGGCATCACATCCGGTGGCACCGGAAATGTAATCGAACTGCCGATAACACCAACAGTTAATTAACAAAAAAAAAATAGGAATCGACCAGCTTTTTCCCAAGTTATTTAAATCTTAGTATGAGGGGTAATACAGTGAAAGCTCTCGTAACGAGCAGCTCTAACAAGCGACCATCTCCTTTAAACGGCCAAATCTCTTGGAACCGAATTTATTCCCATATTTTTTACACATAAAGCGCATTCCCATAAGCGAGCGCTCCTATGGACGGGTACAGGCAGCATTTTTTTCTCAGGCTGACTAAAATCTCCTATAGACGACCACGACGTTCCAATAGCCGCTCGAATTATATTTCAAAGCTAGGTGATTTACCTCGGTTTATGTACATTTTACTTTAGATTATTTACCGGTATATTTGGTGGTTCCCCTTTTTATTTGATGCTACATCGCGATCAATTATTCTTTATGCGGCAGTTTTGTCTAAGAATTGGACGCGTGTATAAAATCTTGTGTACAATGGTCCCGAAAAAAAGAATGTTAACTCTGAAAGAGAAGATGGAAGTAGTGAACGTAATTGATAAAGAAAAACTGTCAGTTCGGGCTCTGGCGTTGAAGTTCAATATAGGAAAAACGCAAGCTACTACAACTTAAAAAACATAAAGAAGAAATCCGACGCAGGTGGCAGTCTGGTGTAAATGTGCACCAAAAAAAGAGCTTTTTGAAAACTGAAGGCTTAAACATAGATAAAGCATGTTTTGAATGGTTTGTGAGGGCTAGAAATCAAAACATACACATATCAGGAGGGCTAGTGAAAGCCAAGGCGGTAGAAATTGCACAAAAGTACAGCTACAATCATTTTAGTACGTCTGACGGTTGGCTTCAAAAATGGCGTAGAATACACGGCATTAGTTTCAAATGCATATCAGGTGAAGCGGCTGACGTAAAACAAGAGACGGTTGATGCATTTATGGAGAAACTTTCGTCTTTGTTGCTTGGATACCAACCTGAAGATATCTACAATGCTGATGAGAGCCGACTTTTTTTCGAGCGCTTCCCGATAAAACGCTTGCCTTGAAATCCGACAAATGTTCAGGAGAAAAGCTGGCAAAAGAAAGACTAACCATTTTATTTTGTGCAAACATGACAGGACAGAAAGAAAAATTGTTAGTGATTGGAAAAACGGCTCGTTCTAGAGCATTGAAAAACATAAACATTAAGGATTTACTTGTCATATGGAAGTCAAATAAAAAAGCGCGGATGAATCGCGAACTGATGAGCGAATGGTTGGTAGAGCTGGATTGAAAAATGGGGATTGAGAACAAAAATTTTGCTGTTTTTAGACAATGTAGGGTTGCATCCTCGAGAATTGAACCTAAAAAATGTGAAAATTTGGTTGCCCCCCAATACAACCTGCGTTTGACAGCCTTTGGACCAGGGTATCATTCAAAATTTCGAATTTTATTACCGAAATATGCTTCAAAATCTTGAAGCATATTTTATCTAACATGAATAGCGTCAAATCAGCATTTGAACTTTCCAAGAAAATTAATGTTTTAGATGCACTGTATTTCATAAAAACAGCGTGGCAAAACGTGAATTCCACAACAATACAAAACTGTTTCAGAAAAACTGAGTTCAGAAAAGCGAAAACGGAGTTCCCCGATTTTGACCCCGAAGACGATATACCGTTGTCCACACTTGCCGCAATGTTTAGAGCTGTTAAAGAGTTGGATATAACAAATGATCAAAATCTAGATGAATTCATAAACATCGATCAAAACACACCAACTGAAGATAATTTTGATTTTGAGAATCAACTTGTTGAATCTAAAGACAATGAGGGGAAAAATGAAACAGAGGCCGAAATAGGGGACATACCAGCATTAAAGACTTAAAACAATTTTCAAAAGACGACTATGTGGCTTTTGAATACATTAAGAATTTGGAATGTCATTTTCAGAATTGCTTTTTGGAGGAACAAAGAAAAAAGCTTAAACAATCAAGCATTTTAAGATTTTGTTCAAGCTGCTCCTAAATAAATTTTGTATTTCTATTTAGTGTTTTTGTTTCTATATTTTGTATTTCTATTTAGTGTTTTTGTTTCTATATTTTGTCTTTGCCTATATACAATATATATATTTTTAAGATGGTTGAATGATAGGTATATAGTATCTATGTATATATTGTGGATCAAAAGAACAATAAAAAAGTTGAAAAGGAAATTTGCCAATTTTTCTTCTAACAAAGTTTAGTGAAGTAAATTTCTGAAAAACATAACTATGTAGTATGTACATATAAATACATTTATCAATAGAAAATAAATGCAAACTGAGCTTTTGCTTTTGAATGTAGTTTTCTCATAAGCGGGCGCATCCCATAAGCGGGCAAATTTGCTGGAACCGTGACTGCCCGCTTATGGGAGCTTTCACTGTAGTTTCGAACTTCACTGGATATCCCGCCTTATATATTTACGTTAGGACTTTTCGCTCATCTTTAAACCATTTATTTAGTTAGAAAAGATTCATACCACTACACAATTATGCAGTGAAACAGCATTTTATTATTTTATAAAGAAATTGTTCAAGTTTCAAAATAGTCTTTTTAGAAAAACATTTGACGTCTCTCAGCACATATAGTACGTTCAATTGGATTGTAATCATTGAAAAATTACTTCTGCCCAATTGACATATTCGTATGTCGTTAAGTTCGTATTTTAAGCGAGACTTTCAATAAGCTAAAGATTATTCAGCGATGTGGAAATATTACAATATACATACAAAATAAGTTTTTACTTGATATTCTATATATATTTACCTCTTGCAGTTTTAAAGGTATTTCAGTTATATTTCCTCTAACATTAATCTGTCGTATTAATACAACTTGATGTAAGCTTTCCAATTCCAAACCTAGTAATTCTGCAACGATTTTTAAAATATTTTCATCGTCGTTTGTTAACTGGCATTTTTCACCATCAACGTCCTAAAATTCTGAAATTAATGACCACAGATCTTACGCAAACTATTCACTTGCCTCAAATTTCAAATTTCCTAGCCATAATATTGCTGCTAATGTTTGGAAGATGCCGTGACACATATGTGGAGGAACTTGAAGAACATTGAAAGCCAATCTTAAATTATCTAAGCGCTTAGCGTCACCTTCCATTCTTATACAACCGGATTGATTGAGATAGTGATAGAATTCGGCCTCTTTTAAATGCAATTGGTTCGCTAGTTCTGGATTGTGCTTTGAATATATTAAAAAAAAGTAGGTTTTGTCAATTATATATTGTCACTAATTATATAATAATGTCTTACCTTTACGCCTTCTACGAGTTGATAGAAGACATGATAATTTCTTTCTCCTGGACCTTGAAACGTTAGTCTGGACTGTTCTAGCAAATAATCTTGTATAATGCAACCAGCAATCATCCATCGTGAATCGAAACAAACTTGCATAAATTTTCCAAATCTACTAGAATTGTCGTTCCTTATTGTTTTAGCATTACCTAAAGTGAAAATAGTTTATGTAAACATATAAATAAGCTATCGTCTTCCTAAAGTGGCGTTCACATAAGGTAGTGCGAAATTAGTGCAATGCGAAAGTATACACACGTTAAACTTTGACACTACCACGATGCTGCGTCAATACTTCCCACATTAGTTTTTGTGTGCCGTGATTACTGCAGAAACTGCTTATTAACATACATATTGCAGAAACTGCTTATTAACATACATATAACGTTACTGTGTTATGCCGTGCATTAATACATAGGTATAAGCAGATAAATTTAGGTTAGGTAATTACAAAGCAAATCATTGGTGTTACGTGTCAAATTCTTACATTAATTTCGAACTACCCTATGTGAACGCAGTCTTAAAAAAATAAAACTTTCCTAGTAGAGGAAGATACACAAAGGTGCATTTAAATGCGCAGTTTTTCAAAATAACAAACAACTAGTGAAAGAGTGTGTTAATGAATGAAGTTGCTGAGTGTAAAAACAATTAGGTCGCAGCTAAAGCTAACAAAGAAAATGTAATGGAAACGCAGGTGACGCCACGAGCGATTTGACCTTGAGCAGACAATTTAGGCGCATTGGGCAATCCCTGTAACATTTACTATTCTTGGGGATTTCTACAACGCATACCGCGACTTGCGCGCGCAGTAGTCACACTCGGGAAATCGAGTGCGCCTTTGTAAATCTAACCTATTATGTACTCAGTACTGGAAATTTCTAAACAAATTTAATCTGTTTATTACAATATATATGCCTGTCTAGTAATTACACTGAAAAACAATCAACGAAAAACGAACTATTTCAAGAAAAACAAAAGTTGTTTTTTTATCTGCCGACTAGACAAAAAAAAATTGAAAAAATTGACGAATGCCCGTACGGTGTTGATCTAAAAATGTAACAATTACATAACACAGATCTTCACGGATTTTGATATTTCTAAAATGGCAATTACATCCCCTTGATTAAAAAAGTAACATTTATTCCGCTTTATCAGATTTTGATTTTTTAAGTGTGATGGGTTTTAACTTTTAGAAAGTCACTTTATTATTTCAATTTATTTTATTATACAATATTACTACAATTTAGATGCGAAATAAATCAGACAGAGTTTGAGAAAAGAGTAATAAGTGTTTCATAGAGAATTGTATCTTATTAGTCCGACAATCAACAATTAATTCAAGAAACGCATTTGAATGCATGTAAAATAAATAATATTATCATAATGAACACTGCAACAAATAATAAAATTAGCTGCTACAACGCAAATATTTTTTGAAGGCTTTAATTTTGTGAATCCACGTAATTATTTTCTAAATTGTTTGATAAGTAACAACACTGTGTAAATATTTATTAGTGAAAATTGAGTCTTTTTATGGTTTAATGATGGTTTATTAAAATTTTTAATCAATGCTTCATTATTTCTACCCTGACCTTTTTTATGATAAGGGTTATTGAAAAAATTTTTGGACAGAAGAGTTTTGATATAGTGCCAAATTCGAAAGAATATTACTAGTACTATCCTTTACAACACATATCGATGGCCTACAAGAAATGAACGTATATGTGTATTGGTTTGAAAGGAGTATTACCACTAGGCCATCGATATGCTGTTTTATTTTTATATTGTTCAATTTAGTAGTAGTTCATATTTCAACAGTTATATTCCCAAAGTGTATTCGGACACTTTTTATTTGTGAATAATCTGGAATGTTTTAAAAGCAAATCGTTATGAACACTGCCTTCTATGTTTACTGTTAATAATGAAATGTGAATTATGCAATAACCATATTAGACTATCTAATTTCGGATGGTTTAAAGGCGCCTTTTAAAAATCCACAGAATAAATAAAAGTAATACAAATATATTAAAATGACGTACGTATTTAAATTTACGGAAAGCTTATTACTAACGCTGGCCACGAGCGGTACCGCGCATCGGCGTAGAATCAGTTCGGACCGAGAGGAACGGTAGTATTACTTCGTCTGCGGAGCAGTACGGACATTTTCGCTGCCGGTCATTTGTGCAATTGTTTATCTGTCCTAGAAAAATTATGATTTCGTTAGCAAAACGACCGTGGTCGGACAAAATTTATTGCAGAAATTCCAGACTTAATATATGAAGGTGCTAAAATTAAATGTGTAATCTATAAAATCCCGTTAATGTGTTGGTCCAGACAACATTGTCTACGACACGTAAATAGTGAAAAACATGTCTCAAAAGGAAATTGCACACGAGACAATGAAAAATTTATATTTAATTTATGCGTTACGTTTATCGCATGTAATATACCGTTTAATTTACTAGACAAGGAACCATTCATCTGCTTTTGGAATAACTATTCGGAGTGCAAATTACCAAGTCGAACATCGTTACGAAGAATTGTGCCATCTGCGCGCGAACATATTGAACAAAAAATAAAATCGGAGTTGAAAGATCAAAAATTGTGGTTATGTGTTGACGAAACAACAGATCAGAAGAAACATTCTGTTCTTAATGTAATGGCACGCAAATTGGAACCTCATCAATCGGCACCTTCAATTCTATTCGTCTCCAAACGAATACAACTGTGTACTGCCGAAGTAATTTCAAAGTTAGTTTTAAATACATTGGACAAGTTTGAACTTTCAACAAACCAACTCTTGATGTTAGTGAGTGATGGTGCTGCAAACATGCTTTCTGCAGGCCGGTCTCTTAAAAAGCATTCTGTTAATTTGTTACACATTACGTGTAAAATTCATGCTCTCAATCTTGTGGCGGATAGTATCAGAAAATGTTATCCTGAGGTAGACGCTTTAATAGCGCATACCAAAGCAGTATTTTTCAAATCACCGAAACGTATTCGCGAATTTCACAGACTGCGCCCCCGTATACCAGAGCCACCAGAACCTATTCTAACTCGTTGGGGAACATGGTTGCATGCCGCGTTTTATTATCATAAATATTTTGACAATATTAAGAACGTGGTTTTACAATTCGATACAAAGGAAGTTGCCGCTATCCAGAAAAGCCAGTCGAAATTTCAAGATAGTCAGGTTAAAATGGATTTAAAAATCATTCACGACAATTACTTCGGGCTAGCAGATGCAATAGAAAAATTACAAAATCCTGCGGTGCCGTTAGAAGAATCTCTACAAATAGTGCAACATGTTCACGCACAGCTATGCGCGATTGAAGACGCAAAAAATGTTTCTGTTCTAGAAAAATTTGAAAGTGTTTTTGAGAAAAATTCTGATTTTGGCACATTAAGACACATTTGTGAAGGTGCGTCAACAGAATCGTTAAGTTATTTGAAAGATTATTTTACTTACGCAAATATTACGTCACTAGATGTAGAACGTTCGTTCTCTGCATATAAACGCATTTTTTCCTCATGCCGTACTAGTTTTGCCGAAACAACAGCTGAAACATATCTAATGTTGCAGATATTTAACAGATATTATTCACTTTGTGATTTCACGGAGGACTCTTAAAATGGTAAGTGTATTATTAAAGTATTTGTTAAACTTTGTGATGTGAACATTATTTAGCGACCCAGACGACTACCGAATTAACAGTTCAGAAGTGTTCGAGATTAAATAAATATTTCGACAAAGTAATTGCGAAGTTTAGTAAAAACGAAGATGAGTGACGACGAATTTGAGAGATTCCAGAATAAATTACCGATCCAAGAACAACAAATCAACGAAACTACAAATCCACCAGCATCTGAGCACGAATATCAAGATGCAAGTACCATGTATACAGGGGGTGACATACGAAATGAAACATTGGTAAAATTGCTTGAGAACATGATGATAGAAAATAAATGGAAGGATGTGCTTATAGGCAAATTAGAAGATAAATTAAATCAAGACAGTAGCTCGACTAATGTTTCTGTTATACCCGATTTATTAAGGAATTTAAATTCATTTAATGGAGATTGTACCCAAGGTGAAGAATGGTTTAAATCGCTTGCAAGTGTGCAGCTTTTACATAATTTGCCGGACACATACATATTAGAAACTGCAAGAACGCGACTCACAAGTGGTGCCCACCATTGGTATTTAACACACGAGGATACAATAATAGATTGGAAGAGTTTTAAGGAAGGGTTTGAGAAAACCTTTATCGTAAAGGAAATTTCAGCTTTAGTGTCGAGCAGTGATGACTAGAGTTGCTCAATTTGCGCCAACAGCTAGGCGGGCGCATAAAAGTTTACACAAAATAAATGGTCAAAAATAAAATATAATACGTGCTCAAACATTTACCGTCTTACGAGTCTTAAGTGAAATCACAAAGTGAATAATGTCTGTTAAATATCTGCAACATTAGATATGTTTCCACAGTTCTTTCGGCAAACCGAGTGCAGCGTGAGGAAAGTGTGTTTATATGCAGAAAACGAACGTTCTACATCTAGTGACGTTATATTTGCGTAATTAAAATAATCTTTGGAACAACTTAACGGTACTGCTGACGTACCTTCACAAATTTGTCTTAATGTGCCAAAATCAGAATCTTTCTCTAAAACACTTTCAAACCATTCTAAAACACAAACATTTTTTGCGTCTTCTACCGCGCATAGCTGTGCGTGAACATGTTGCACTATTTGCAGAGATTCCACTAACGACACCGACGGATTTCGTAATTTTTCTATTGCCTCCACTAGTCCGAAGTAATTGTTCTGAATAGTTTTTAAATCTGTTTTAACATGACTATTTTGAAATTTTGACTGGCTTTCCTTGATAGCCCTAGCTTCCTTTGGATCGAATTGTAAAACCACGTTCTTAACATTCTCAAAATATTTGATAATAAAGCGCGGTCTGTAGCCATGTTCCCCAATGTGTAAGAATAGGTTCTGGTGGCTCAGGCATACGGGGGCACAGTCTGTGAAATTTGAGAATACGTTTTGGGGATTTGACAAACACTGCTTTTGTATGCGCTATTAAAACGTCTACCTCAGGATAACATTTTCTAATACTATCTGTCACATGACTGAAAGCAAGAATTTTACACGTAATATGTAAGAAGCACAATGTTTTTTGAGACCGGCCTACAGAAAGCATGTTTGCGGCACCATCACTCATAAGCCCTAGCTTCCTTTGGATCGAATTGTAAAACCACGTTCTTAATATTCTCAAAATATTTGATAATAAAACGCGGCCTGTAACCATGTTCCCCAACGTGTAAGAATAGGTTTGGTGGCTCAGGCATACGGGGGCACAGTCTGTGAAATTTGAGAATACGTTTTGGGGATTTGACAAACACTGCTTTTGTATGCGCTATTAAAGCGTCTACCTCAGGATAACATTTTCTAATACTATCTGCCACATGACTGAAAGCATGAATTTTACACGTAATATGTAAGAAGCACAATGTTTTTTGAGACCGGCCTACAGAAAGCATGTTTGCGGCACCATCACTCATAAACATCAACAGTTGGTTTGTTGAAAGTTCAAACTTTTCCAATGTATTTAACACTAACTTTGAAATTACTTCGGCAGTACATTGTTGTACTCGTCAGGAAGCTAATAGAACTGAAGATGACGATTGATGCGGTTCCATTGTACGTACCATTACATTAACCACAGAATGTTTTTTACGATCTGTTGTTTCGTCCGCACATAACCACAGTTTTTTCAACTCCGATTTAATTCTTTTTTCAACATGTTCACGAGCAGATGGCACAATTCTTTGTAACGATGCCCGACTTGGTAATTTGCAGTCCGAATATTTATTCCAAAAGAAGACATATGCTTCCTTGTCTGGTAAATTACACGGTAGATTACATGCAATAAATTAAATTTAAATTTGTTAGTATCGTGTGCAATTTTTTTTTGAAGAATGCTTTACTATTTACGTGACGTAGACAATCCCTTTTGGACCAACACATTGTAAGCGATATTGCAAACTACACATTGGATTTTAACGCCATCGTAGTTTAGGTCAGGCATTTCTGCTATAAATTCCGTAACTTTGTCCAAAATTGGTCGTTTTCGCGACGTAGGCAACATTTTTAAAACAAACGTAGAACTACGAAAGAGTATTTACGGCATCGTACATGTATACACAACAGATCTGGTTAAGACTCGCAGTTACACTGAGGGTTGTATCGAACTCCGCCACTGCTCGTTGGCGCTAGTAAGCAACTCTAGTGATGACTTACATGAGTAAAATAATATGGATATAGAGAGAGTAAGTAGAATTAAGGGTATTGGAAGTGATAATTTTCCCAAACCGTTTACTCAAACACAGAAAAAAGATTTGGTAGGTACGACATAAACAAATGAAAAAAAGGAGTACGCACAACAGGTGAATCCAAGGAATGATCAAAGGGAAAATCCCGTTAGAGGATATTTACCATCCAGAAAGATATGCCATTATGTTTTAAAAAAGTACGGGCATGTGTCAAAATATTGTCGGTCTGTTATACCACAGAATGCAACACAAACATCTGGTGTGAATCAACATGGATATGACCGAACATCGGAAAGTGTACCCAAGAGTAAAGATGGAGAGCATACTCGTTCAGTGAATTTAAATGTCACAATTGAAAACAGCGATACAAATGATGCAAATCTGAAATATTTCCAGGAGGCGTTTATTAATGATAAACCAATCAAAGCGTACGATCTTGGTAGCCAATGTGTATTGTTAAAAGAAGAGAATGCAATGGAATTGGATTTTAAATATGAAAAATTGACTATACCAGTTAAGATACGAGAGTTTGGAGAAGGGGTAGTAGAACCAATTGGCAGAGTGGAGGTCCAATTGCAAGTAGACCAAGCGAAGGCAAGAGCTGAAATCCTAATAGTACCAAACAAATACCAAGGGATACTATTGATAATAGGTCAACCGTTCACCGAACAATCGCACATTGTCATTTTAAAAAGAGGGGATACTCTCAGGATTTTTTGACAACAAAGATAACTTCACAATGAAGTTGCCTGAGCTGCCAGCTCCCAAGATCAACTTGTGGACCAAGGAGACTAGTCATACCACCCAACTTCGTAGGATTTATCACAGTCTATGCAGAACATAAAAACTATGACAACCTTTATATAGAGAAACAAGATGCGTATGAAAGATGCATCCCCAGATGTATAGTAACAATGGATGATAATGGTGGGACAAACCCAGAAAAATATTGAAGTGAAGGAAAATGAAAAAGTGACAAAAGGGAGACCATGTTTGGAAGAAAAAGAACTAACAGTGAACATTATTGAAGAAAAAGAACAAGAAACACATGTGATCTAGGGAGATGAAGTGAATGTGAACACCGATATTGCCGAAGAGGAACATATCTTTTTCCTCTTCAGCACCGGAATTGCTAAATGAATATGGAGATTGTTTTGCGAAGAATTTACAAGATTTAGGATCATCAGCTGAGGTAGAATGCACCTACAATTCGTGGTTATAACTGAATGCAGTACTTTACAGAGTACTTTTGTGAAAAAACACATGATCCCGAGAATTGGAAGATGGTGGTTAAGAATATCGGAATGTATTTTTGAAATAGAACATCGTCCGGGGACCCAGATGAAACACGTTGACGTTCTATCTAGATATCGTGTAGGAGAACCAGAAGAAACCTAAATAGGAGAAAATCTACAAATATTAGTGACTTCATTGAGCGAATCCGATTGGCTAACTCTGGCCCAGAGACAAGACCCCAAGATTCTAGAGATAGTGGATATATTGGCAAAGAAGCACAAGGACAATAACACGGACAAGAAGATTATGACCGAGTACGAGATGCGGGATGGAAGATTGTATAGGAAGATGAACCAACAGATATTGTGGGTAGTATCAAACAAGGTGCGATGGAGAACAGTTAAAAAGTATCATGGTGACATGGCCCACCCCGCACTGGACAAAACCATCGCAAATATTCAAAAGTCTTACTGGTTTCCGAGACTGAGCAGATATGTTAAAGGATACATTGGTTAATGTCTGGAGTGCCTGTATCAGAAGTATCCAGGAAGGAAGCAACCAGGAACTCTTCATTCCATCGATAAGGTTGGTGTGCCTTATCATACGATCCATATGGACCACCTAGGTCATTTTATTAAGAGCCGGAAGGGAAATTCGTACCTTATAGTGACTATAGATGGCTTCACGAAGCATATGACGCGAAAACCAGTGAGGAATACCCAATCAGAGAACCTACGGCTAAATTCCTAAAAGAAATTTGCCAATTATTTGGTCCCCCAACTAAAGTGATAACAGACCGTGGCACGGCTTTTACTGGCAAACCTTTTGAAACGTGTTGCAAAGAGAAGAAAATCGTTCACGTAAGAAATGCAACTCATACACCTCGAGCCAATGACCAATGCGAACGCGTTAATAGAGTATTAACGCCGGCTATCGCCTCGCTATGTAAGGATTCGGAAGGTCGAGAGTGGGGTGAAGTGATCCCACAGATACAGTGGGCCCTGAATAATATGATCCATCGAACCACTAAAGAGACACCATTTTTCCTGCTATTTGGTTATCACCCCAGAGATTTCCAAGGTAGTTCCTTACACGATGAGATGATGAAATGGCTTCCTACAGATAGAGACTCAAATCGAGAAAGGGAACTAGTCAATGATCGCATAAAAAAAGATCAAGCCGAACAGCAACGTAGATATAATCAAAAGAGAAGCCAAGCCGAAACGTTTGCTGAAGGAGACTAAGTACTAGTAAAGCGAGAATTCCAGTACACGGGTGATTCTCGAAAACTTTTACCACGATACCAGGGGCCATATATTATAACACAAAGGCTTCCGCATGACCGTTATGTGGTGGAAGACCTGCCAGAGACTCAATGTACAAAAAAATGTTATAAGGGAGTAGTTGCTATAGACAGCCTAAAGAAATTTGAAGTAGGGAGCTTGGACGAAGACGGCGAAGAAGAAGATCATGAAACGGTAGTGCAAGACGCAAGGGAAGAAGAAGAGAAACAAGTAGAAGGCGATAACAAAAACAAGAACACGAGAACCAGGACACAGCTGAAATCCCTAGATGAGTATGTGGTCGACTTTTCGAGGACGAAAAGATGCGAAGGATGGCCAAATGCTAGCTATCCTTCAACCGATGTTTAAAATTTGTTTTTCGCGCCAGCTAAGCAGTTGCTAACAAGTAGGACACTAGACGGACGAAGGCGGGAACAATAAGTAGTTAGTGACAGTTAGCGATCATCGATATATACATAGAGTCGTTTATTGTAATTATAGATGAATTATTAAAGTATGTGTTTGTGATGTGAACATTATTTGGCGACCCAGACGACTTCCGAATTAACATTATGAATATTTAATATTTAGCTATTCCTTTTAATAAATTAAATACACACAACAGTGATTAAAACTAAATATATTGGTAAAAAGTTCTCATTGGTCATTCCCTCGAACGCACGACTGTTACTAGTAAGTAACCTAATTGATAATTAAAACTTTGTATCCGCGAAAATATTCCATTGGCTTTTTTACAATACTGTTGAGTGAAACATTATCAGTGCATCTTTTTAATTGATATCTTGACGCGAATGGATTAAAAAACTTCGCATTAGCGGCTCACGTTAAATGAACAAAAGAAACATGAATTTTAAACTCTTAATTGAAATGCTGAGATTAACGTTGCATGCACGTATCCAAGTGACGAAAATTGTATATCGTTCGAGGTTCTATTTGAGAACATACGAAATACGTGCATGTAAAAATGCCTATCTTCGCTAGTGTCCGCTTTTAAAAATAACATCAATTGCATATAAGCCCTTAATCGCAATATAAGGCTTGTTACTGACTCTGGCTAATTTGTGATTTCTGCAGGGAGAAAACTATGATCAAGTTTATTTGGCGACTGATTAGTCAACCATCACTGAGTCAATGTTATCAGTACACTCAAACTATTTAATTTTGGGGTACAGAAGCGTGGCGCCCGCTCACCTCCTAAATGATACCATACCATGTCTGAGGGTATGAGAAGGACAGTCATAGCTTGTAAGGTTCGCCCCGCTTCCGTGTCCTGAGATTAAATAGTTCAAGTATACGTTAAGATTAAACTCATCTCATTAGCCCTTTGTTGTCTTTTTTTTATGATATTAGTTTGAGCATAGTGTTATTTTCTTTTTAATTATTACTTATTATTTTTTGTAAGATTTTATGAAATGCTCTTGCTTAATGCGTTTATTTTTTGTTTAAATTATGTTATTTTATATACTATAATAATTAGCACTGCAGTAATATGTTAAAGTGCTACATTAGGATTTGACAAACTATTCCATGCGTTCAGGGAGTTCTGGGGCTAGAAGCGGTAAGCGCTAGTGTTAGTAGCAAGCGCTTGAATGACGTTCTACAGGCGTCATTCAAGGCGCTTTTTCTAGCTCATGCCTAATTCGAACTTCTAACGGCGTTTAAATTTGTTTCGTACAAGTTGTTTTTCTCTATAGAGTCTATAGTGCGCTTGTTGTTTTTCCTCAAAGTACGTCCAATATATCGAAAAAACGTGTTCGTTGTAAAAAAAAAATACATTGTTTTTAAGGTAACTTACATGCATCTAACAATAGCATATTGCTACATACCCAACAAAAACATTTTAGAATGGATTTGGAAATATTCTTTGAAGAAGACAATCCTGTTAACCGAGTTCCTCGCCGTTTTGGAGTGTATAATTACTTTGCTCACAAATTATATTCATCAAGACAACAAAAAAGGTAAAATGAATGTTATTTGGCACTTTTAACACAGTTGGGTATACTTATATAAATTCGTATTTGATTATTTGCCGCTATCCCCGCTCTCCGCTAGATCATCGAACGAAATTTATTTGCGCTTGCAAATATGGCGGCCGCTAGATCTAGCGCTAGTACTTAGCGGTTGCGTCCCGGTCACCGCTTGATCGAGCGCCGCCTAGCGCTAGCGGCGCTAGAACTCCCTGAATGCATCCATTAGAATAGATCAAGAGGTAAAGGTTAGATGATATAATAAATAACCTGGGCAAATATGCGGTAACAGCCAGAGGCGTGGCGAGCGCATAAAAGTTTACACGTAAAATAGAAGGTAAGAAATAAATTATAAAACGTGCTGAAACACTTACCGTTTTAAAAGTTTTCCGTGAAATCACAAACTGGGTAACATCTGTTAAATGTTTGAATCATTAGATATGTTTCCACAGCTGTTTCAGTCAAGTGAGTACGACGTGCGGAATAAATGTTTTTTAATGCCGAAAACGACCGTTCGACATCTAGCGATGTTATATTTGCATATTTAAAACAATCTTTAAAACAACTTAATGCATCTTCACAAATTTGTCTTAATATAAGAAAATCGGAGTCTTTCTCTAAAACACTTTAAAATTTCCGTATTACACACCAATTTGTTCCCCTTTCCACAGCGCATAACTGTGCGTGCACATCATTCACAATTTGAACAGAATCCACTAGCGACATCGAAACATTTTGTAATTTTTCTATTCCCTCCGCTAGTCCGAAGTAATTGTTGTGAATAGTTTGTAAATCTCTTTTAACCTGACTATCGTGAAATATTTCCTGGCTTTTCTTGATTGCTGCAGCTTCTGTCGGATTGAATTTTAAAACTATCTTCTTTACTTGATCAAAATATTTGTTGTAGTAAGACGCAGCCTGCAACCATGTTCCCCAACGTGTAACAATCGGCTGTGGTGGTTCAAGTAAATCAGGACACAGTTTGTGAAACAGTCGGGTACGTTTCGGGGACTTTAGAAACACTGCCTTTGTACTAGCAATCAATGCATTTACTAGTAGAAAACATGTAGGAATCGTTTGTGCCGCAAGATTTAGAGTATGGATTTTACACGTTACATGTAAGAAGTTACCACTGTGTTCTTTAAGAGATCGGCCCAAAGAACGCATGTTTGCGGCACCATCACTCATAAACATTAAAAGTTGCTTAGTTGAAACTTCAAATTTGTTCAATGAGTTCAACACTACCTTTAAAATCTCATCGGCAGTATAATTTATAACTCTTTTGGAAGCAAGTAAGAAGGAGGATGACGGTCGATGTGGTTCCATTGTACGTACCATTACATTAACCAGAGAATGTTTTTGACGATCTTGTCTTGTTGTTTCGTCCACACACAACCACAGTTTTTTATCTTTCAATTCCGTTTTCATTCTTTTTTCTATATGTTCACGAGCAAATGGCACTACATTTCGTATCGATGTCCGACAAGGTAATTTACAGTCCGCGTATTTATTTCAGAAGGAGACAAATGCTTCTTTGTCTAGTAAACGAAACGATAGATTACATAAAATAAGAGTAACACATAAATCAAATATAAATTTTTCTTGGTCTCGTATGCCACTTTTTGCAGAAGAATGCTGTTTGCTTTCGATGTGACGTTGACAATGGCTTCTGGACCAACACATTAAAGGGATTTTACAAACTAGACATTACATTTTAGCGCCATCAAAAACTAAGTCCGGCATGTCCACTGTAAAGTTTTTAACTTGGTCGTTTTCGCGGCGTACCTAACTGCGACATTTTTAAAGCAAACATAAGCGTACAATTACGAAATAAGTTACGATAGCCTACATATACACAGAACTATTCGCATATAGCATCGATTTAGTACTGACGCTGGGAACACGTGAAATAAATAATCGCCGACCCCGCACCACATATCTACTACATTGACTGTTACCGCTGTTTGCCCAGACTAGTAATAGAGCTTTTTCGCGATTAATTCGATTGAACGTTTATTTGCACAGAAAAAGATATTTTGTTAATAGCTTTTAGTGCGTAAATTACATAAATAAACAGCAGATAAGACAATATTTTAGTATAATCGCTCCTTGGGAAATAATCATTTCTTTCTTAAAACGCAATATTTAGGTGAGCTTACACAGAACAGAATGTTAGAATAACTTTTACAGTTGTAGCAAATACCACTGCAAATAGTTGTAGAATTCATGACGCGGACAATTTGTAGCGATTAGTGAAACAATATTATAGGAAACAAGAGTGACGTAAAACTTGCAAAGTTTGCTACATATTTTTCAACAATCGAATTGAAATGTTAATGTAAGGAATTTTAGCAGTTACTACAATCGATTACACAAATTGCAACAATCATTTCAATAATCAAACATTCTGTATTAAACTACTACAAATTATGCAGTGTTCTTACAATAATAATGGTTGAAACAACAAATAAACGAAATAACAATAACTATATTCTATATTTTCGTATCTCGAATAGCTTCCACCACTTACTGGAAAGCATTGGCCGGCTATAGATATATTACACACCTGCGCAGCTCGTAGGTGTCTAATTATCATCCTTCTAAAACATAGGACAAATTTGGAGTAAAAAGATAAACCATGGAAAATTTTGTTCTGAGAGAATTGCGATGAAAATGATTTGACTATATATATAAAAAAGATCATTTACTAGAAAAAAAATAATAAATTTCGTTGTGACATCTGTTGGTGAATAACCAATACTATCTGAGTCTAATGTAAGTCAGGAAACATTTCATGCAGTTAAGTAGGCTTCGGTAATGAAATCCTCTATGTAGATTGATACTTTACTTACAAATTCGCTCATTTTCTATTATTTATTTTAAGATAATGTGATGCAATACTATAAAAACTCTAAGTTTTGAAGGTAATGATTTGTCCAATATGTGATCGTACAGGCACGTGATACAATTGCACAATTCTATTCCTTGTTTTTTTTCTCACTATTACACTACCTTTTGCGAATTTTCACTAGTTTTAAGGATGTTTTACTACAATAGAATTTCTCCAATATTTGAATGAAAACTACTTTTTACGGCGCAGAGTTCTACAATTACGTAAATTTTCAATGCAAACTCGTTCCTACAACGTTGTTGCAATTATCTTCACAGGATTGTATTTTTGTGTATTAGTGCAAAGGTTACAAATTTTCTATTTGTCTATTGACTAAAGACAACGTTATATTTGCCAATTGTAAATACAATGGCAAAACTGAAAAAAGAAATGCAAGTCGCATTTCTAATACTTATTACATATTTGTTTGCTATTCGAGAGAGAAACGTAATTTTACTTAAGCATTTTTTATATTTTGAAAATCTGTAAAAATAAAATCAATTTCTTAAAAGTTGTTTTGGTCATGCTCTGTATAATACAGATGCATACATCTCTCGGTACAATTTCTGGCATATATGCCCGATGTAAGCTAGACTTTACATATTGGGCACAAAGACATTTACATATTTAAAATTCCACGTGCACACCGCATAAGGATAAAACAAATATTTGGTTAGGCTTACTAAATAATACCTCTATACATTTTTTATCAACACATTGAGTTCTAATTCTTACTTAAATATTCTCAGTGACTCAATAGTAGCAAATAATGCAGTACTTGCTATTCAAAATTCCTCGTATCAAAGGCTGTTGCGCCTCATTCTATACAGTGGAAGTGAAAAACTTCCTTAATGAGCATTTTCCTGACCGTTAACCATTGGATGAAGTGAGTTAATCAACCTCTCGATGATCGTCTTATTTGGGGTTCTTAAAAATTAAAGGTTCATACTTATTAATTACTCATGTAGCTGTACAAGATACAATACAAATCGACTGAAAGAAACAATGTTTGCGGAGCTTAATAAGTTGAATCAAACAAAACAATTTCTTACGTACTTCTTTGCATGCATTTTTTCTATTGCACTTTGCCATACAGATCATAACATGCTATGTACAGTGCTTTGGCCCAATACACGTATAAGGATGGTATAGTAAAATGTAATGTATATAATAAACCACTTTTATTGACCCCAATTATATATATATATATATATATATATATATATATATATACTATTACTCACAAAGTTTGTTTAATAATATCTATCAGCATACCGGTTTCGAGACAAGCTCATCCTCAGGCAACACTATAAAAGGACACCAGGAATAAATATAATACAATTACGTCATAAACTAATTAACATTTTTTTAATCATTCTTAACTGTAAGTGTAAGTGTCTAATAAATATTTTCAATATATGAATTTTTTATAAATAAATTTTAATTATAATTTAGTGTTTAGTAAAGATGAATGAAATTAGTACCTAATATTTGAATTGGTATTTTATTTTTATTTTTTTTATTACTTATGTAAGAAATGAAGATATATTAGTGCACATAGTACTTACAACATTAAATTTAAAAACAGCAAGAATTATGTCAAAATTTAAGAATGCAGGTACTGTAGACTGGATACATATGAAGTAACAAGTTAAAAATAGTAATAAGTTAAAATATTTGTAAAACAAGGACTATCACACACACTTTAAAATACCGACATTGTCAATGTAAATTACAATACTAGTCTTTTTATAGTAAATAATTTAAAGAGAACTTACAAAATTATTACTGACATCTACCGGCGGCTGACTAAAGATTAGATTGAAGACAGTTCACGACAGTGCCATCTACTCGAAGAATATTTGAAACGCTGGCGTAGATTCAAAAGTTAACCGCAAATTTAAGCAGTTTTCTCTATTGTTATACTACTCCCTCATGATTTCAAGCGCTTCAAGATTATTGAGGTAATAACCCTTGTTGGCTAAATGCAAAATTTTGAAATTCTCATCCCTCAAAAAACTGTGACCACTGGAGACCAGGTGCTGAGCAAAATGAGAGAATCCAGGAGCATCGGGTTGTAAGCATCTTATATGTTCTTTTATCCAAGTGTCGAAATTGCGATGCGTCCTGCCAACGTAACAACTTTCGCAATCCCCACAGGTTAGTTTATAAACACCACATTTTTTGGATCTACCTATTCGATCTTCATTATTTAAGATTACATTACGGAGGGGTTGGATCGTCTTAAAGGAGATATTAAAATCATTCCTAAGTATCTCCGCTACCGAATAAGACCAATGAAAGGAATAGAGATATAGGTTTTTTTTTTTTTGTATTAGGTGTAAGTTGATCGTTAGGATCCAAATATACTTCGGCTTCTAACTGTCTTCTTTGTATTTTATCCAACAGTCTGTCAATCAAATGTGGATTATAACCATTCATGGAGGCTATTTGTTTAATTATATGAAAGTTCTTTTTTAAACACACTATCAGTAAGTGGAACATTAACCAGTCTATGTAGAAAACTATAGAAAGCCGAAAATTTGTGACAATATGGGTGGTTTGAGGATTGATGAATAGTTACACCACTATGAGTTGGGTTTCTATATATCTCAAACTGTAATTGATTGGCATTCAATGACTTCGTAATAGTGATATCAAGAAAATTAATACTGCTATTTATTTCAGATTCTAATGTAAATTTTATGAAGTCATGGAGGCTGTTGGTATAAAAAAGGAAATCTTGGAGTTGTACTTCATTTCCTGACCAGATAATGAACACATCGTCCACGTCCATGTCATGCAAAGAACATATAAGATGCTTACGACCCGATGCTCCTGGATTCTCTCACTCTGCTCAGCATCTGGTCACAGTTTTTCGAGGGATGAGAATTTCAAAATTTTGCATTTAGCCAACAAGGGTTATTACCTTAATAATTTTGAAGCGCTTGAAATCATGAGAGAGCAGTATAATAGAGAAAACTGCTTAAATTTTCGGTTACCTTTTGAATCTACGACAGCGTTTCAAATATTCTTCGAATAGATGGCACTGTCGTGGGCTGTCTTCAATCTAATCTTTAGTCAGCCGCCGGTAGATGTCATTAATAATTTTGTAAGTTCTCTTTAAATTATTTACTATAAAAAGACTAGTATTGTAATTTACATTGACAATGTCGGTATTTTAAAGTGGGTGTGATAGTCCTTGTTTTACAAATATTTTAACTGATTACTATTTTTAATTTGTTACTTCATATGTATCCAGTAACAGTACCTGCATTCTTAAATTTTGACATAATTCTTGCTGTTTTTAAATTTAATGTTGTAAGTACTATGTGCACTAATATATCTCCATTTCTTACATAAATAATAAAATAATAAAAATAAAATACCAATTTAAATATGAAAAACTTCATTCACCTTTACTAAACACTAAATTATAATTAAAATTTATTTATAATTAAAGAAATATTTTAAGTGTGTTAATTATTTATATACTTAAAATATTTCTTAGACACTTATAGTTAAGAATGATTCAAAAAAAATTGTTAATTAGTTTATGACATAATTGTATTATATTATATTTATTCCTGGTATCCTTTTATAGTGTTGCCTGAGCTTGTCTCGAAACCGGTAGCGCTGATAGATATTATTAAACAAACTTTGTGAGTAATAGACCACTTTTATTGACCCCAAGTGTGATTAACTCACAATGAGTCGCAATTGATCAATCAAATATATACTGGGTGTCTCCAAAATGTTGGGACATAGCTTAACTACAGACTCCTGGGATTAAAATAAGATTTAATCCAGCATACCTATATCCAAAGTCGCCTCGTTAAGTTGGTACAAGACGTGAAAGTTGTTTGAAAAAAAATTAATTTTGCATATAAAAATAGGAGGCTTTGATCGATTGTTATAATTTTTGGTATGGAGTGTTTTCTGATAATAAGTCACGTTTCGAGATGGTTTTGGTCTTCATCGGTAGGTTGTAAGTGTATTAAATGAAAATGTCGCAATACAAATGTGATAACTTTATAGTGTTTAGGCTGAGAACTTTCAATTGTTTGCTACAAAAAGACTTTCTTTAGGAACATTTTTGTACCTTTGTAATTTTTGATAACTATTACGGTTTCTCCGGAAAAAAATAAAATCTGATCTGATGATATGCTTTTTTTGATAGGAATAATCTAGCAATAATCTAGTTAACCGGAATACTATCTTTTAACGACAAATGAGTATTATTTGTTTGCTACATGTCAAAAGCACAGAAGTTTAGTGTGGTAAAAACTAAGTAATGAGTTTGGCATTTTTGTGATCTTCGTTTGGTTTCTGCTTGTAGTTGGACGTGTTTCTTGTTGAGTGTATTGACGATAATGGCTGCAGCGTATTCCTATGATGAGCAAACTGATATGTTGCTGGTTCTCGGATTGTACCATCTTAACGAGGCGACTTTGGATATAGGTAAGTTGGGTTAAATCTTCTTATTTTAATCCCAGGAGTCTATAGTTAAGCTATGTCCCAACATTTTGGAGACACCCTATATAATATATATACCGGGTGATTCATTTATCTTGAGACGACTGAATAACCCAGAAACCATTCATTCAATCTAAAAAAGATATAGATAATAATTTTATTATATGAAGAGGGAAAGTATATTGTAAGAGCTACGTTTAATTTTAGAAGTGCCATCAATGTCTTTCTAGTGTTAACTTAGTTTTTTCAAATGGAAACCTGTATTTTTTTAACAAGTATGTTATTCTTCACGAAAAAACAACATTTATCTGAAACTTTTTTTATTTAACAACTATTTACGGATATAAACATTAATAAAGTAATTAAAACAAACAGAAGAAAACAAGTAGGCTTCGCTTGACAGCAGTAAAGAAATAAATGAGCTATAAATCAAGGAGGCTTCCATTGTTGTTGCATACATCTTTCCCTGTGTTTATTAGTTACTCTAAAGCAGTGATTCTCAAAGTGGTTCAGGTGGACCCCCAGGGGTCTACGGGAGACTCGACGGGGGTCTACATTGGCGTGAAAAAAAAATGGCAGTTCACAAGTTGTAAGTGGAGGTCCACGAAAATTTATCTGGTTTCGATAGTAAAGAACAAAAATGTTGGCTTAGCTTTACCTATCAATGTAGGCAGATAATACACTACTCAAAAAAAAGGGAGTAAAAAAAAATTCCAAATTTTTCGGTAATTTTTGACAGACTGTATTTCGGTGAAAAATGGTCGTATTAAGACTTTAAAAAAGCATTTTGAAGCTTTAAGATTCTAATTTTCAGATTTTTTGGCTAAAAATTTTTAGGAGCTACGGTTCTTATGCAATCCTAACTGATAGCGCGAAAAAATAATTTTGCAATATTGTTTTTTTTTTGTCCACGGGCTTGAAGAAATTTTTTTCAGTTAGGCCGGCATATGGATCAGATAGCCTGTTTATTTAGCTTTAATTTCCTTTTTTTAAAACCTCCCTTAATTTTTTTGAGTAGTGTATTTTCAGGTCGGCGACTGTTACTTGTAAAAACTTGCATATTCGATATTCAGTACAACGCGTGTCAAGACTTGCAAAGCGCCGCCCGCCCGCCCGCAACGCTTGTTCAGGCGTGCATAGGGACGAAATACGACTTGCTGTGCTTGCAATCTTGCATGAACTTGTTTGATTCTTCACCAATATAAATACGAATGCCAAGGATAAACGTTACTCATTTGTTTCCGGAATTTTGAAAAAACAAGTGTGAGTGAATCGATGCCAGTGTTTGCCAGTGCCGGAAAAAGTAAGTACCTGCCTATTTGTTATACATACTTTTATTTTATATTGTAATAATATTATATTTGTTATGTTTGCGTGTAGTAGGTACGTAATAAAAATGAAATACTGAACAGGGCCATTATTCAATACTTCTATAAAAGAACAGAAAGCCGAGAAAGATTGAACTTTTAGTACTTTTTATTATAAAATTATTTATTTACCCGACTGTGGTGATTCATTAAAGGAGAGATATATGATTGACCTGCATGTTTGTACATATTTCAGTGCCCTCGTAGTTGCTAATGCTAAATGACTAAAAATATTTCCATAAATTGTACGTGTCTTTATGTACCACTCGTAACGTACATCAAAGTAATAAATAAATCATTAAAATCGCGAAGCTTTGATGTCAAAATATTCTTTAACTTTAAAAGTATTTTCTTTCGAATTTACAGAAATGTATCAAAATATAATTAATCAAAAAATGTTTTATATTACATTACAATTACAGGTTTAGCCGTTCTGTGAAAACCTCTAAATGGGTATTAGCGGTTTATTGCTTTTAATAATTAAAATCAGTTTTGCCGCCGGCATTTTGGTTTTTTCATTGCAATAATTAATTAATCCTATTCTATTCTGTTAAAATAGCCATATCCTGTTAAAATCGCCTTATGATTACTAAAACAAACATTTTTTCTTTACAGTTTACTTACAGGTAGGTAACTGATACGAAACATGGCTGAATCTAAGAAGAAATGTCGACAGTACAGTGTTGATTATTTGAAATTTGGTTTTCTTCCATCAAAGGCAGACAAACGATTGCCTATATGCCTTTTATGCAACAAAGTTTTGAGCAATGACTCTATGAAACCATCGAAGCTCGAAGATCATCTAAGAAGGTGTCATCCTGATAAAATAGGTAAAGATTTAAAATATTTTCAACATTGAAGGAAAAATATGAAAAGAGACCCACCGTGCACAGTATGTTCGCTTCAACGTCTCAAAGTGACGATGATGGCTTGCGGGCATCTTACAATATCTCATTGCTTATAGCGAAATCTGGAAAACCGCACACCATCGGAGAACAGTTAATTTTACTCACTGTTGAAGAGGTTTTAAAAACTGTTCTGCACAAACCTCCATTTGACGTTCTCAAAAGAATTCCTTTGAGTAACAACATTGTACAAAGACGTATTGATGATATGAGCTCTGATATTGAAAGCTTCTTGTGTAATTATCTGCAAACAACTCATTTTTCTATACAACTGGACGAGTCAACTTTACCTGGTAATGAAGCATTATTATTGGCATATGTTCGATTTGTTATTGACGAAGAAATCCATGAAGAGCTGCTATTCGCGAAAACTTTGGAGACGGACACTAAAGACGAATCAATATTTAATGTCCTGAGTGATCTTTTTAAGGAAAAATCGATTCCATTTACAAACATTATTTCGGTGGCAGCAAATGGAGCTCCTGCCATATTCGGGCGATATCGTGGGTTTATAAGTCATCTTAAAAGAATTATACCAGGAATAACTGCAATTCACTATGTCATCCACCGACAACACCTGGTAGCGAAAAATTTGAATGATAGATTGCATCAATCGCTTCAATTTGTGATTAAAGCAGTTAACAAAATAAGAAGCAATGCGTTAAATACCCGTTTATTTGCACAATTGTGCGACGAGAATGATGAAGACTTCCAACGATTGCTTTTACATACTGAAGTACGCTGGTTGTCGAAAGGTGCATGTTTAACAAGGTTTTACCCACTTTTTGAATCAGTTTTAGAGTTTCTGGAAAGTAAAGATCCAGATTTAAAGGAAAACCTGATCAAATTGAAAGCAGACATGGCGTATTTGACAGATTTGTTCAAAAATTTAATGAGATTAACTTGCAGTTACAAGGGGACATCCTAAATTTAATAAAAACAAAGGGTGTAATTTCGGCTTTTCTTGGAAAATTGAAATTTATGAAGCAAAATATTAGTCGGCGCGAATTCTCCCAGTTTCTAAACTTGTCACAGGCAGAATGTCTTGATGAGGATATTCAGACATACGTTCAACATTTAAATGCCGTGCATGATGACTTCAAAAATAGATTTGAAGATATTCTGACGATGGAAATACCACCATGGATCATAAATCCATTTGATAAAACGGAAGTGGCGAATGTGGTATTACAAGAGGAGCTACTCGAGCTTAGCACCAATGAGGAGCTGAAGGTGAAATTTAAAAAAGGCTATCAAACATTTTGGCTGCAGGCAGAAATACCCGAAAAATACCCTGGGCTGTGGGAAATTGCGAGAAAACTTTTGATAGCGTTTCCCTCGTCATACCTTGTCGAAAAAAGTTTTAGTGTCGTTACAAACCTATTAACAAAAAAAAGGAGCAGATTGAGCATCACAGAACGGGGAGATTTGCGGTTATTCCTCACAAAACTGAAGCCTAATATTGATAATTTGCTGTCAATCCATCAAGTACATCCCTCCCATTAAAATTATTTTTTTTTATTGTTGATTTGCATTGTTGAAGTTACGTTACGTTATTCATGTTTAATTTTAATTCTATTAAGTCTGTAATCATATTATTTTAATAAATAGAACACAAGAAAATATACTCTTTTTCTTATTATTTTTACCACTCCGAATTTAGGGTTTGTAACTCAGCCACGACGCAAATTTCCATCGTTAGATCTAATTTTCACATGTTTTGACGAGTTTTGGGAGTATGGTATAAATGTAGCAGCAGGAGTCCACCGAAACCAGTAAAATTTTGAAGGTGGTCTACGAGAAAAGAAAGTTTGGGAACCTCTGCTCTAAAGCGTCGCGCAAACAACGCGGTGGCGATGGCAGACGTATCAGCCTGAAATCGTACGGAAAACACATGCATTTTTTATTTATCGTATACAAAAGTGCATCCATGTAAATGGACAACATTTTGAACATTTATTAAATTAACGCAAGTTATTTTAAGGTGAAGCCTACTGGTTTTCTTCTGTTTGTTTTCATTATTTAATTAATGTTTATATCCGTAAATAGTTGTTAAATAAAAAAAAGTTTCAGATAAAAGTTACTTGTTTTTTCGTGGACAGTAACCTACTTATTAAAAAAAATATAGGTTTCCATTTGAAAAAAGTAACTTAACACTCGAAAGACATTGATGGCACTTCTAAAATTAAACGTGGACCTTACCGATATACTTTCCCCCTTCATATGATAAAATTTTTATCTAATTTTTTTTCGATTAAATAAATGGTTTCTGAGTTATTCAGTTGTCCCAAGATAAATGAATCACCTGATATATGTTACTGGCAAAGTGTGTAAGCTTGGCATTATATATTATGACTAGGCATTGTATACTGGGTAAAGTGTAAAAAACTGCTATTTTTGTACATTAATTAGGCATTATATGTAATACCTAATGGGTTTTAGGTAAAGTTTGTAAACGACAAAATCTGAATATCTTTATTGAATCAAAACATAAAAACAAGAAATTAACTCAGGTGTAACAAAATGTAAAAGGAAATTTATATTCTAATTATTTTCCTTTATTTAAGGAATTATTTATTTAAACAAGACAGTGCCGAGTGGCATTTAGAATTGCAGAACATTGTGTTTAATACAAGCACATTTTGCACTTTTACATTTGGTTTTGCAGTTACATTTGAAAAAGCCTTGACCTGTTCCAAGAGATTCCTTGGCTACGGATCTTATAGAAATTTCTTTATTTTGAGGAACATCCTCAATTGCTAGAAACGTTTTTTTTACATACTGTAAATTGATTTCTCGAATACAATTGTTTTAGGATACCTTCTATCGAACCAAGCCGATAAAATCCATCACTTGTTGTTTCTATTACAACAGCCAATATATTCCTTGCATCTTCTCTACCTCTATCTACGTCTGGTATTGGCACACGAACTGTTAAAGTCATAGTGAGCAAAACACAACATTTGTTAAAATACACTTACCAGTAGCACCTACTGCAACGGAAGGGATTTTTTTTTCCGAATTTTTCTTCATTTTTCTTGCTTGCTGTACGAGACTCTTTTTGGCTGCTGCTTGCTGGTTGACAGTATTTTGGGAATTAGTTCCCATTTTCAAAAATATCTGAATGTCCACAGGTGACATGAAGAAAACAATTGCATTTATAACATGTAATTAATTCTTCATCTCTTTTGGAACAGATGCAACATATTGTCTTTGGTTACCCGTTATTTTTTTTTAGTTGAAAATGAAGTGCCCGGCCGTGGATCATCAGATGCGTTATTTCGAATAGCATTAATAACCATCCAATTCCTCCTCGTTTTTTATATTTTGAATGATGTCCTGCGGTAAATTGGAATCTTTAAGTCCAATTTTCATTTTGCGTCCAAAAAGCGCCTCATATGGTGACCTCTTAATACTGCTATGAAATGCTCGATTTTTCATTAGTTGAAGAAACCTTAATCCTTTCTTCCAATGGTAGCTGTTATTATCCTGCATCCATGTTCTCCATATTCTCTATATCTTACACATTATTAGCAAATTCTCCACCATTATCTGATTGGAGAATAACCGGAGCTCCTAACAGCGTAAAACATCTATTAAGTTGTAGGCAACTTCTTCTCCTGTTTTTGTTTGAAGTGCTTTGAGAACAACAAATTTGGTAAGGTGGTCTTGATAGACCATAAGAAACTCTCCATTCGGCTGTGATTGAAAGTCTATCAAGTCAACCTGGCATCTTGAGTTGAATTCTGAGAAAACCATTGGTTTAACCACCCCTTTTCGTTTCTGTTCACAAGCTTCACACAGTTGCAGATAAACTTCTACATCATGGCGTCTAATATTTTTAAACTTTCTCGACAATTCCTTAATCATTCGATATCTTCCACTGTGTCCGATTGAAATATGGGCATTATGAATAATATCATAAAGTTCTTCGTCTGGTACGTACTAGAAAACATTAGTGTCATCAGCTGATATTGGAAGACAAGTTTTCTATTGTTTTGTATTTCTAGTACGTCGTACCGTTTCAACAACCAATACATACGGGGTGCCTTTTTATTATATGTTTTAGCCTACATGACGTCATCTATTAATTTATTATAACGATCTACTGCTAAAAATACACTGTTTTTAGCACCGCCACTTCATGATTTATTTATCTCTTCATAAAATTTATTTTTTTGTATTCACGAGTCTACACAGCCAACACACTTTACATCAATGTAGGAAGCAAATAATAACTAAAGTGTAGTTGAGTTAAGATTGCCAACAGTGCCGACTATTATGTCCCTTCTTGGAAGCAGTGCGAGTTCGAATAAGTCAATCGCTTGTTCATTTCATGCTTTGCCATTTGATGTGTAGGTAATATACATAGTGCCGAGGAAATGTCTTAAATGACTAAAATGACCATAATATTTTAAACATTGCCTAACTTGCGTATTCTATATATAAAATGCCTAGTCATTTTATACATTTCCTAAATATACATTTTGCCGGTAATATATATACAAGAAAGATTATGACAAACTAACGGTGTTTGTTAACTTACGGAAAAAAGATTAAAAGGAGTAAGTAACAGACAAATATGACGTTTTAATTGTTAATTTTTACGACAATCCTTATTTTCTTCGATAGTTTAAAACTATGTTCTAATAAAACAGAAACGGTACGCAAGAGGTTGCTTTTTAATCGTTGAAATTTCCAGCAAGTTTACGAAATTACATATCCTTAAACATTAAACCACATATTGTTCCAAGTATAGTTCTAAAAAATTTCATCGTATCTATGACGAACTTACTCCTTCACTTTTTTCTTCACCCTTTGGTAATTTTAACGGGTCGATGAATGTTATTTTAATTAATGAAAACAGTAAAAGAAGTTGAAACTTACCAAAAGCTTCTAAAATTGTATTCGCTTCTAAAATCTGTTGTTCCACCCACGTTGATACGCCACTAGTTACCGAGCATAAATATTGCAATATAAATCTGGTATTTTCGGTTTTGCCAGCTCCGCTTTCACCACTTATAACTAAGCTTTGATTTTTGTTACCGCCTCCAGGTTTATCAGTCTGCAACGAAGCGTAGGCGGCTTCTCCAAGAGCAAATACGTGTGGTTCAATCGATCCTAGCTTTTTGCCCTGATACTTTTTCACATACGTCTGAAATATAAAAAAGAAATAACAGAATTCGTTTGCACATACAATGAGAAGATTAAAAAGTATGGCGTTTTTTGAAAATGCAGCTTTTCAATTATGTTTCTTTTGACTATAGGTGTGATAGGTAGGATACGTGAATGTTATTATTTTGCGTATATCGTGGGGACTACGATATCCATTATAATACAGTATTTCACCAAGCGATGTTGTCTAAATTGATATCGTTCGAGGCAATAGTGCGGGATAGTGTACCAGCAACGGTATTTACATCTTTTAATATCAGATATGTACGTAAGTATGTATATCAAATAATGTGTATATTATTTTGTTTCTGCTCTTGAAATGGGTTCTTGAACTCATTAATATTTTGTTATTTATATAAAAAAAATTACGATTCGGTCATACAAAACTTCTTGAGATTATGCTAACGAATGATGCTATTTGCCGAAAAAAAAGCATTTTTAGAAACCTAGGAATGCTTTTTGAAATAATGGTTTTCGAGCTACAAGGAAAGCATAGAAAGAATGCGGGTAAATTTTTAACTATCTTAAGACTAACTACGGTTTAGGAGGAACAGCATCTCCTTTATTTCTAATTTTGGTAACAATGCAACAAATTTAACAAAATGCAAAGACATAAACCAACTTCCACATTTATTGCACATCAATACTATTGCCGTAACTTTAAATAAATCGGTTAAGATTTCAAAAAAAAACTACTATTATGAGATTCGTTAAATGGCATGGACACCCTAAACGAAAGTTGACTTCTTTCTATTTAATAAAAATCCCGACTTACACAATTTACTGCAATTTTGTCATTAATTATAACACAATTATAACTAAAATATTGCAATTCAACCCTACTTTAATTTTGTTTTACTTAAAAGCAGGATATAAAGCAAACCTACTATTTTCATATTAATTTAATAATATCCCTCTATTGTTTTTCAACAAATAAATGTTGAATGAATATTATGTAGCAGCAGTCTGAAGCCAGCAAGTGTAACGAACATTATTTTGATAAGGCAAGTAAAAACCACAAAACAAAACTTTATATTTGTTGTCGTATTAAACATAGTAATTCTAAATAGATCCGTACTCATGTACTGAGGATGGCCTCTTAGTGAAATACGTATCTAGCACGGAACAACATCATGCAGTTTTGGTTCAAATCGAGCAACGAGTTAACCTCAAGTTTTTTGTGAAACACGAGGTTCTAACTACCCTTCGTGAACGTGTGAGAAGACGAAGACTCGATTTGTGGAAGAGTAAATCCTGGATGCTCCACCAAGACAATGCGCCAGCCCATTCCGCATTGTCTGTGAAGGCGTTCTTTGCGAAATCCGGCATCACCGTGTTGGACCACCCACCGTACTCGCCCGACCTGGCCCCCTGTGACATTTTTTATTTCTTAAGGTAAAATTGGAGCTTAAGGGGACAAGATTTGACAGTGTGGAAGCAGTGAAAGCGAAAGCGACGGAGGTTCTCAACAAGCTGACAGAAACGGACTTCCAGCACTGTTTTCGACAGTGGAAAATTCGTATGGAGCGTTGTAGGGATCGGCAAGGAGAGTACACTGAAGGGAATAAACTTTGTAATGTAATTGGTGATCAATAAAATGTTTTGTAGCACTAGTCCGGTTATTTAATTGCCACACCTTGTATATCTATATATACGTATATCATTTGACTAATCGCATTTAAAATTTTCCAATCATGCATTTATTACGAACGCAATTATCATTCGTCCCCAAATGCGATAGTACTCTCAGAAAGGAAATTTCAATAAAATACGTTGATAACACGAGAACATATATTAACTAACATAATACATATCTACGTTATTTTAATCTTTTTGAATAAATACTGTGGTATTCCCAACACAGTTGGTTTTTTTTATCAACTATTATTTGTAATGAAAAATAAAGTAACTATTTAAAATGATGGCTAGTATTACTTATTAAATACATTCATTTTTAAACCAGATTACCTTAAAATCTTTTGTATTTTTCGTGTACAATTTTGTTCAAATCTAGAAATGTGACAATAAATTGACTAATAACTAGTAATTTCCAATTTCATTTTATTTCTTGTAATAAATCTTACAACACAATAATTGTAACTTTAAAAACTATAGCTAAGGCAACAGTTTTAGGTACCCCAGGAAAACTCATTATTTACTACTATTTTAGCTGCAAAGCAAACGAGCGTCGTATATGCCTACGTAAGTTTGAATATAACAGCAGCACTAATATACTAAACCAAAGATTATTACTTTCAGTTGATAGATGGTAATTCTATTATATTTACTTAAGTTGGTACTAAAGAATAAGGTTTGGCGAGTCTTTAACGAGTGTAGAACGAGTTGTTAAGTAAGATAATATATGTAGAAGCTTGTGTATAAAATACAATACATAGTTATTTATAAATGTGCGTATTATTACGAAATATACTAGATGGATAATAACACTTTCTTATTTAAGTTATTAAGGTTCGACAACCGCATGCTACGGCAGAAGCGCCGAGAGGGGATTTAGGTCGATGCGAAGCCAGTGGAGAGTCATTCGACAGGCGTGGAAGTGAACGGTCGTAATTATCGATTTGTCGGTGTGCGTCTTTTAAAACGTGGATTGTCGTAAGCGCGGTTTACCTTTAGTATCGCATGTGAATAAATATATTAGCCGTTTCCTTGGATTGGAATATACAGGTACTATCATTCAGTGCAAAATTTGCAATATATGGTTGATAGGTCGCGATACATTTCACTGTAGAAGACATATTAAAAATAAACATCATGTACTAAATTTAAGAAACAATATTCCGGACTGGTAATTTCTGTATGATTTTATTTTTATGCTAAGTGTGTGCAACATCCCAGAACACCTAGTAGACAATGAACACTTTCGTCTTTTTTGGAATAAATATGTTCCCTCGTGGAAACTACCACCCAATAGACAATTGCGATACAATTTGCCACATTTGCAGGGTACAGTAAAAAACTGTATAGTAGAAGAGTTGAAAAAAAAGAAAATATGCGTAAGTGTGGATGAAACAACTGATGCATAGAAACACAGCGTGATTCATGTTGTAGCGCGTCCTTTAAAATGTAATGATCCAGCAGCTTCCTTGTTATTAACCAGGAAAAGGATTGAAAAAAGTGATGCTGAAAGCGCTGCGAAGATACGAAGGCATTCCAGAAAATAGTATCCGTTTAGTCATACAGATGGCGCTATTGATCCAATTAAAAGCAAAGTGGCGCAGATGTCAACAGTAACATCGTAGCTTTGCGGAAAAAAAGAGTTTTTTCCGGTGCGCGGTGTGAGTTTTATGACTATTTACAATGGCGCATAAGATAGAAAATCCCGCGAAATGCGATCCGTGATCCGTTTTTTGAATGCAGAAAACGTCCGTCCAAGCGAAATTCATCGCAGGATTACTGACGTGTATGGTACGGGAACAATGGATGAGTCATTTGTAAGGCGTTGGGTCCGAAATTTCAAAGAGGGAAGAGATAATGTGCACGATGAAGAGCGGTCAGGTCGCCCGTCCCTTATCACCGACGATCTACAGAAACGTGTCGATGATTTCATCTGCGCAGATCGACGCGTGAAACTGAAAGAAATGAGTAAGCAATTTCCTGAAATTTCACAATCATTGCTCCATGAAATGGTGACGGACCATCTGAATTACAGAAAAATTTGCGCAAGATGGGTGCTCGAAATGCTTATCGACAAGCACAAGGCCAACTGCATGGGTGCAGTATTGACGTTTTTTACTCGTTACGCGCAACAGGGCGATGCATTCCTTGACCAAACTGTTACTGGGGCTGAAACCTGGGTGTGCTATTTCACACCTGAGACAAATGCAAGTCCATGGAGTGGCACCATCCACGATCTCCAACAAGGCCGCGCAAGTTTAAGCAGTCGTTTTTCATGAAGAAGGTTATGGCCTCAGTGTTCTGGGACCGAAAAGGTCTGTTGTTGGTTGATTTCGTGCCCTAAGAGACAACCATTAACGCGAACACATACTGTGAAACACTTCAGAAGCTGCGTAGGGCCATCCAAAACAAGAGGCGGGAAATGCTGACAAGTGGCATTGTTCTTCTGCATGACAATGCTCGTCCCCACACGGCTCAAAAGACCACTCCCCTTCTTCGGAAGTTCAAGTGGGAGGTTTCTGACCACCCTGCGTGTAGCCCCGACTTGGCTCCAAGTAACTATCATTTGTTCAGTAAACTCGAGGATTTCTTGTCAGGAGAACGTTTCCAAAGTGATGATGACCTAAAAGCAGGTGTACAGCATTGGCTGGCTACTCTGGCGGTAGAGGTTTACGCGAAAGACATAAACTGGTTTCAAGATGCAACAAATGTTTCAACAACGGCGGCGACTACATTGAAAAATTAGTAAATGTATTACTTTCATTTAAATAAAATCATTATTTACTTTCCTTCATTTTTCTTTTAATATAAGTAAACGGGTACTATTTTCTTGAATGTCCTCGTAATAAAAGACTCGTTAAGAGAATTTTGTATCACAGGAGCCCAAGTCACAATGTTAGCTACTGATGGAGCTGCAACAATGCTGAAAGTTGGTAGGATGTTAGAAATATGCTTTCCGACTCTTCCCCACATAACATGTCTCGTACATGTGTATTATCTCGTTGCAGAAACCATTCAAAAGAAGTATCCGATGGTGAATAATTTAATGGCATCTACCAAAAAAGTGTTTGTGAAATCTCCCAAACATATCCACGTTTTCAAAGAATTGTGTCCGAAACTTCCACTACCACCTCAGCCTGTAATAACTCGATGGGGAACATGGCTCCAGGCAGTATTTTATTATCATAAATATTTCGCAAATGTGAAGGATGTGATCTTAAAATTTAAATCAAATGAATCTGCAGCGATTCGAGAGAGTCAGAAACTTTTTTCCAATTCGGACGTTCAACAAATAGATGAAATTTCCATAAACTGTTCTGCAGTTGTACAAGCTATATCGTTGTTACACAACAGTCACTTATCTTTACGAGACTAATTAAATACCTAAGATAATTTACAAGCCGCTCTAAAACGGATCCTATAGGACTAGATGTCGCTCAAAAATTTCAGTTTTAAATAAAAACCCCGATTTACAAAAGGTTCGGTCTATTACTGGAAATAAAGAATGCACAGGAGACAAAAGAATATCTGAATTGCGCAAATCTTACTTCGCTAGATGTAGAACGATCATTTTCGAAATACACGAAAACGTTTTCAGACCAGCGTCGAAGGCTAAGTGAATCGACAATCGAAGCGTTGCTTAAGTTGCAGTTTTATGCGGCTTACCGGGCCAGTAGTATTTTGTCGCAGTGGACATCAAGACGTCAATAAAAGGTAAGAATATATTATTTTTTACTAATACTGTATTTCACGTACCTACTTTTGCGCGATACGCCTCTGACGTTGCACTCGTTTGTCGAACCTTAGTTATTACTTATAAAATACAGAACTCATTTCCTTAATAATAAACCTGCGAAAGCGCACTTGCTTCCCGTTTTCAGGACAAATTGGAAGAAGTTGTGAATATGTAAAAATAGGAGTCGTTTTTCTTTATAGTGTGCACGAGCGTTGTACGCGGTTGTTGCGTGTAACCGGGCCCGCACCGGCTGAGCGTGGATTAGAAACTGGCCACCAAATCCAATTTAACTCTACCCGCATCTGGTCCCGCAACCCTTATTATTATAGAAGAAAAATCCGTGAATCAATAGAGATTTTCAAACGTCCCAACAATTTAAAGATGGCTATCCCACCCTTTACATCACACGTGAAAATCCCAACTGATTAAACCTCCTAGCAACTGCCACGCGAGCTCACGAGCACACGAGCTCTATATAAACCTTTTCGGAATGAATAGTCCCCAGTTAGTCTACAGTAACAGCCCTGAAGGCGACCTATAAGAGTGTGGATGAAACATCGGTAAAAGCTATGACAACGACGTGGTTCCAACTCGAAAACGAGTATATTATTGCTACAATATTTTGTCTGAGAAAAATATAATTATTGATTTTCTATAATGGTATAACAATGTTAATTTTTATTTGCTTTCTGTACTTTTGAAAATTTCCATTGTCAATCGTACGACCGGAATTCGGCCGATACCTTAGCGTCTGCCATACCATCCTACAGACGTTGCTATTATTATTGAATTGTGTATAAAATACATACATAAATTGAGATTAAACAACTACAGCTTTATAACTGAGGTTAAGCACGCCGCACTGAGAGATTGGTTGCATTCGACAGACAAATCTGCTCCTGTCCATCGATAGCGGTCAGCTACATCGATAGGAGTTGAGCATATCAGTTCGTCTTCGAAAAGAAACCCAATTTAATTTTAGCATCAAAGCGTTTTTTTTTTAATCAATTACTTTATTAATACATAAACAACCAGTAAACAGATAAAGAAAAACAATTATTACATAAAGACGTGTTTATATTTTCACTTTAAAACCTAATAGCGTATTAACCTAGTAGACGACTAATTTATTAGAATCGCCAATTGGCAAGAAAAGATCACTTATCACAACATAGGAAATTAAAAAGTTAAATTAGCTTCATTTACGGAGTGAAAAATTCTTTCAATTGAACTGACGTAGGCTGCTGTACGAAAGTCAGTTCCCAAATTAAATTCTTTCGCCGTGTTCATGAGCTTCCTGGCGAATGTTTCGATCGTATACGCTAAACCACTCTGTACAATATCTCTTTCGGTAGCGCCGGCGATTCTTTCCTTAAAAGCCTCCGACGGTACGATGGGAATTCTTTTCGTTCCGTCTTGACCAAAATGTCTCTCTAGAGATTCTTGAACTGATCGCAATAATAGGTAATGTGAATCTCTCTTATATTTGAATGTAAGACGGCCGAATGCAATATGGTTTATATTTTTTAACCATTCAAAATAGGATACAGTAACGCCGCCTGCGTTTGCGAATAAATCTGGCAATATAATAATATTTTTCGATAACAAAATTCTATCGCCCGATGGTGTGATAGCGCCGTTTGCAGCTTCAACGACAATTTTAGCTTTAATCTCGTTAGCCACTTCTTTCGTTATCACTTTTTCAGTAGCCGCCACAATAAGTATATCGCATGGTTCGCAAACCAAATTCTTACCGGTGTAAGGCTGCGCTCCGGGAAAGCCAACGATAGTGCCCTTAGTTAGCCTGTAGTGCTCCAATTCGTGGAAGTCGATTCCTTGCGGTGAAACGATACTGTGATCGACTTCGGCGACTCCTAAGCATTGCGCTCCGGCCCGAGTGAGGTATCTCATTACGTGCCTTCCCACGTTTCCAAAACCCTGCAGTATAAATGTTTTCTCCTTCCAACCTACCGAAAGTCCTACCATCTTCGTAAAGTCTTCGCTGTAGACGATCTCTTCTAGACAGTTAAAAACGCCTCGGCCCATCGCGGAAACACGTCCGTAGATTCCGCGCTGGGTGGTGGGTTTTCCGGTTACGCATCCGTGCGAGTTTAGATCTCGATAACCGAATGTTTTATGGTACGTATCATCGATCCACGCCATCTCCCTTTCGTCGGTCGACACATCGGGACAAGGTACGTCTAATTCCGGTCCTATAAAACCTTTCTTAGCTAACTCGATGGTGTATCTCCTTGTAATCTTTTCTAATTCGTTGGCAGTGTATCTCTTAGGATCGATGCATAGACCACCGTTCGAACCTCCATAAGGTAAGCCAACAGCGGCGCACTTAAACGTCGTTATTGCGGCTAAAGCGAATATTTGATCTCTGGTAATGTCCGGTGAATATCTCATACCGCCTTTGCATGGCAATAGATGGCATTTATGCATGCAACGATAGCCCCGAATTATTTCAAACGAACCGTCGTCCCTTTTAAGAGGAAAGTTTAGCTCCAACATCGCATCGTAAGTTTCTAGATACGACATGAAATTCTGCACTCTCTGTTTACGGGCCGCCAAGTTCAGTGGGGCTTTTCCTTTTAAGTGCTTCAATGATTCAATTAGTTTCTCTTCGACTATCACTCGAGCTTTGTGAAAATTGTATTGAACCATTTTATAAAAAGGTGGATTAGACATATTAGGTACGCCCTTCAGAAAATCAGGCATTTTACCTATCTCTGCGTATGTACGTAACTGTAAAAATATGCTTGCTTGTAGATATATTCTGCGTTTTCGTGCACTTCGAGGAACCATCCGCCTGCAAACGTCGATAAAACTCATGTTTGCTTATGACAAAACTAATTACTTTGAATTGCGTTGCTGTAATCCATTATCCATATACACTAGTAGAATTGATAAATTGTCAAAATTCAGTATTGGAATACATAAATTTAAGAATTACTCACTCAGTTTTAACTGTAGATATGCACATCTTTATATATGCTTGAGTACCTAATCTTTCAGTAACAAGCCAATTTATTTTAAAGTGTAATTCTGTGGTTTTCCGCGGAAATGTAGTTGCAGTATCGAAAATCTCTAGAAACGAATGGTGGCAGTATAGCCGTATGACGTTATGTATTTAGTTTCAAAACTAAAACTAAGATTATAAAATGTTCTCACTCTACAAAACTCTTATTTGTTAGGTATCCTAACGTTTTATTGTAGAAAGTAAATTGTTATTTGTTACTATGGCATTACTACGAGTACTTTTGACGTATTTGTTATTTTCGAAACATATCTATAATTACCATAGAAACATGACATATGTCAAAGACAAGTGTCAGTGTCATTGCCGTTGTTATAAAAGCCAAGTAGGTAATTACGTTGTGCCGGTGTAAACGATTACTCGTATGAATGAGTTCCGTTTTATACAAGCGTGTAAAATAAATCAGCGAAGTAATGTGTTTCCGAATATAAAAAAAAATTAATTAGATTAATTGTTTGATTTGATGCGTTACATATATTTGTTTGAGGAGAAAGATACAATGGTTCTACTTACAGAGTTACCAAATATGAACAACATTTTACATAAATTATTGTACCACACTATACTCCATGATACAAAATCCAATACTGTATAATCCTGAAATTCATCGATATACATATAACCTCCATTCTAATAGATGTTTTATGGCTCTAGGAGGAGAGAGAGTATGTAGGCCCATATATCATCCATTTTTACCAAATCTGGATGTATTTTCAGTTTGAAGGAATGAATAACTCTTCTTTGCTTGTTTTTTTTTTATTATGACAACTTGTTCTGTAGCCATAACTACAAAATGCTACTTACGTGACATGTCGGCGATATAAAGTTTCTACAAAATAATAGGAGTAATTGAATCATCTTTTCTTTTAACAGCCCGTAGGTATGGCTCAATAGATCAAATATAAGACATATGAAACAATTAATGTTCAAACCGTCAAGTGTGTGGACTTCTATTCATCTTTTGATTTTTTATTTAGATAGTAAATTATCAATTTCGTAAATAATTAAGCCATTTACTACTGTACCTTACAATACTAAATGTCGCGTTTTTACAAATTTAACCAGGCTGTCTAATAAACATTGAAAAATACCATAAAGTACTATATCAAAGTATGTACATTAACGTGAATATGTTACCTTCCACTAAGTTTTCTATCAAATGGTTGGTTTTGCTTAAGAAATTATATTAAATAATACTACAATTTTTCCTATAAGCAGGATGCAGCAGTCGTTTATTATTCGGATTGTAGGCTAGATAGCAATTTGATATAAAATAAAACCAGAATATAATAGTCTCCCAAAATTGATTTTAGAGAACGAAGACATATGTGGCGGGGTATGTAGCAAAAAGGATAATTATGATAATAAAATCACGTAGGACATGCAGATATGAACTTAACTAAAGAAAAAAGTGGTATACATTCTATTAGTGAGCCACGAAGCACTTTAAAATCTTCATGTTATTCCACGACATTTGTTTAGGAATATTGTATCTACATATTATCAAGGCATTACCATAATGCGCTCTAGAGGATTCTATTTCCGAAATCATCAAACGAAAAGCTAAGGAATTGTTGCCAAATACGTTCTTTTGTGCAATACATGCAGCTTATGAGGCCATTTTAGTACATAATTTATTATAAAAGTATGGGCAAAGAATGTCAATGACAAAGGTAAAAGAAATATAACACAATTTTCAGATGATCGGATAAAGCAGCTTGCTCGGGTATATTATAACAAACACAAAAGACGATATTAAGTTTTCGCATATGTTCCTGTATATTTACATACGAGGTGCATTCAAGTTATAACACCTCCGATTTTTTTTCTCAGAATTGGAAACAGAAACGTGCGGTTTGTTTTAAAATAAGCGGGCACTCTTTGTCAATGCGTGACAGAGATGGAAGCACTGTAAGGCACACAGAACCTTTAGCGGCAGTGGCGAGAGTGAGAACTGGTTTTAATACTATAAATGGCGACGTTTTCATTACAAGATCAGCGTGTAATCATTCGTTTTCTCCATTTGCGTGGTGTGACACCGATAGAAATTCATCACCAGTTGAGTGAGACATGTGGTGATGGTGTCACGGATGTGTCTAATGTGCGTTTGTGAGTGCGACAGTTCAAAGAAGGCAGAACGTCGTGTCGCAGCGGCCATGGAATCATGGCGTCGTCGTTGTGAAAAATGTGTACGGCTGCAGGAAGATTACGTCGAGAAGTGACACAAGTTCCATAGTTTTCGTGTGATTAGTTAGTAAGAAGAAAAATCGGACGTCTTATAATTTGAATGCACCTCGTACATATGTATTTCTGCGTATGTACCCTTTCTTTTTGTATCTTCATGCAAGTTCTGTGTAAGATAATAATAGGTAAAAATAATCATAGTGTGCATTGAAAATTTAGATGAACCTCTAAAAGTTTGTGTGGAAGTAGACTTTTTGATTCACTATATATTCAAGAAAATTGGTTTCATTTTAATGCAAAATGTAGGTCTTACAGGGATGTTTCCATTTCAAATAGATCATACTGTATATATTTTTTTATCTGTGGTTAAAGTATGAAAGTACACTGAAGATCTTTCGTTTTACATAAAAATGAATTAATGTAAAGATGATATGGTAGATATGATTTTCATACTTGGCGAAGCAGAAAGGAATCCTTTTTTAGCCAGTAGAATTTACAGGGAAAGATCCAGGCAGGAGATATCCAGAAGAGTTTTAGAAAAAACTAATTACGAAATTTATTGAAAGGGGAAATGTTATTTACAAGAAATGCAAAAAAGAACAGAAAGAGCAAGAAATGAAGAAAATGAGTTAAACGTTCTGCTGGCAGTTATCCAAATATAAGTCAAAGAAATATAACTAAAAACACAGGTGTAAGTGGAGTGGAGTGTTCTACGAATATTAAAGAAAAATCATTTACATCCTCACAGGATTTCGAAAAACGTTTTCAGTATTGTAACCGGGCCAGTGATAAATTACAAGAAAAGCCCTATTTCATTTCTAAAGTGTTACTCTCTTACGAAGCAATTTTTCATAAAAAAGAAAGGGTAAATAAGCATTAATATGCAGAAGAAAATCCTAGAACTTTGCGGCAAGTGGATCAGCAACATCGGCGGAGTATTAATGTTTGGGGGGACATAATCGGCGAGTATGTTGGAGGACCTTATTTTTTTGAAAATAAATGCACCTACATGCTTGGAGTTCTTACAAAATGAGCTACCACGATTATTGGCAATGTCCCTCCTGAAATTCGGGAAGAAATGTGGTTGCAGATTGACAGAGCACCTCCACATTATTCTATTGTTGTATGAGATTATTTGAATAACACGTATTTCGAGAGAAGGTTGAGAGAGAATAGTCTTGTAAGATGGCCGCCTACTCTCCGGACCTAACACGTCTTAATTTTTTTATGGGGACACATCTGAAGAATTAAGGCGAGTTCAGAGAGTAATTCACAAATGGAGTCAATCTTTGTTTGCAACAAGAAGGAAGGCACTTTGAACATTTCTTATCTTAGGTTTTTCTTTCTTTCATTATCATCTCTATATTTGATTGTCACTTTAAATTAAATTAAGTTCTACATAATATTTTATTAATTTCGTCAAGTTTTTCATTATTTTTAATAACACATGCCAATATTTTACTTCCACTTTTTCTATAAATTTATTATATATATTAACCCACATGTACAATAGGTATTTTTTCTTACGAGGAAAGAACGTTCGTTCGCTTTTTCTTTAAATAAATTCACTTAAAATTTATTTTAAAATAGAAAAAAAAGTTGAATATTGGAATTTTGATTATTCTGGATTATTGTCGAAACCGCTAAAAATAGGTATTGGGAAACCTAATTTGAATTAAAGCAGAATGTAATTCTGCATCGCTTCTAGTCCTAATATACATTCCATTTAACAAAATCGAGAAAAAGCATTTTTAAATTAGTAAAATCAATACTTTCCTAATGGCCACCCTGTTACAATTCGGTGATAAAAATAATTTATTGACATTGTTACCCAATCCCAGCCAATCCACACATAAATATTTTGTTGCTTTGAAAAGCTTTGAAAGCGTTTAGACGTGGGAATACATTTTTCAATTTCTTAACAGGTTACTTTCATAATATGGGGATACATGGAGTATAGTTAGAGATTCTTAATAATGTAAAAATACACAGGGAGTTCCATTTAAAAAAGTGAATTTTACTGTGCCACCTTTCTTATAAAACATATAGTATATCGGAATATATTTTCTAAAGATGCACAATTAACATTATATTACATCCCCACAATATCAAATTGCTGTCTAGTACAGAGCCCGAGTAATAAAAGACGGACGTACTACTGGTGCACCCTGTATATTGACAAAGAAGGTAACCATATAACAATAGTTAAATAAATACAATTTAATATTGACAAATGCCACTTTTTGCTAATATTATACTGCTGCACCCTGTATATTGAAGTAGGTAACCATGTAACAATAGTTAAATAAATATAATAATAATAATATTTATTTATTATCCAACAGCAGCCAAACTGCTAATTTCAGGATAACATATATAAATACATTACATTACAAAATATGGAAACAAAGAAACAAGAAAAAAGACAACATACGAATTACATTGCAAAATGTATCAAAAAAGAAAAGAGTCTATTCAATTATACAATAATAGTAAAGAAGTGAATTAACTAAGGATTTTTTCAGACTTGTACAAAAGTGTTTTTAAAGAATTCAACGAAACATTAAACATATCAACATCAGCACAATATGTATTTACAGTTTGACACATACAAAGAATAGGTGAGAAAGAGTGACGTCTAGTAGTAAATGAGGGAAGATAAAAAAGTTTCTGGTGCCGAATACTTAAACGAGGAACGTAAAATCTCAAAAGCTCCAATAATTCCGGAGCAAGCAGCATGTTGTTGATCAATTTGTATATAAAAGAAATCTGTGAAACAACTCTGCGGTGGGCCAATGAATTATAATCGAACTCTAATAGCAATTGGCTGTACGCGTAATTATGAGGCAAAAAAATGGAATGAGTACGATAGTACAGTGTTTTTACAAACTTTCTTTGAACTTTTTCTATTATTTCATTATATTTAACATAACCTGGGTTCCATACTACAGAGCAATATTCAAGCTTAGATCTGATAAATGCATTAAAAAAACTTTTAAGCGCATTATTTCCCAAGCATTTTGTGTTTCTAGTAAGGAATCCAAGCATTTTTAAAGAGGAAGTACATATGTCAGACATGTAAATTGAAATTTAATTTTTCGTCAAAGCTTACTCCAAGATCCTTGAAGAAGTCACACCTTTCAAGAGAAAAATTATAAATTCTATATGGAAACGTTATTGTATGCTGTTTTCGACTAAAGGTCATGCATTTACATTTTTTCGTATTGAAGAATAGCAAATTATCCGAACTCCATCTCTCGAGAGCATTTAAGTCGCTTTGCAACAGTTCACAATCTGCAACACTTTCGATCTTGCGAAAAATTTTAAGGTCATCCGCATATAACAAACAGCGAGATGAAATACAGTTGGCTATGTCATTGACAAAAATTACAAAAAGTAATGGTCCTAACACGGAGCCTTGAGGTACGCCAGTTAGTGATGTATACTCGCAGGATGTAAAGCCACGGTACTCAACATAATTGGTACGCTCAGATGGGAAAATTTCAATCAGATTTGAAGAAACACCAAAACTATCTAATTTATGTAAGACTAAGTCATGCTGAACGGTGTCAAAGGCTTTGGTGAAGTCCGTGTATATTGTGTCAACTTGATATTGTTCGTCCAACGCATCAGATACAAAATGTACAAAGGAGCATAAATTAGTAGCAGTTGATCGACCCTTAATGAAGCCATGCTGGTGAATGGAAAGCTGATTGGCAACGTGATTATAAATGGGCTTATAGAGCATAACCTCAAATATTTTCGCAAAATTACAAATAAGAGATATTGGTCTATAATTTTTAATTTCTTTTTTGTTTCCAGATTTAAAAATGGGGATTATCTTAGAGCGTTTCCAGCAATCGGGGAACTTCTTTTGACGTAATATTAAATTAAAAATGTGTAAAAGTGGAATTTGTAAGACGTATTTGCAATCTTTAATAATAAACGCAGGAACTGAGTCGGGACCCATTGTCATATTCGATTTTAATGAGTTTATTGCGCAAAGTACATCATTTTCTGTACAATTTTGGATCGTCAATAAGTTTACGCCAAAGAAGTTATCGTTTTGACATACATTAACAGTGTCAACAAAAGCCGATGAAAAGTCAGTAGCAAAAGCACTGGCAATCTGTTGAGGAGAGTCGATATATTGTTCGCCATCCACCATACACCCAGGGATACGAGTTTGACTCTTGCGTTCATTTATAAATGACCATAACTTACTCGGATCAGTTTGAACAGAGTAATCCACTTCCGTAATATAATTTTGACAATCACGTGCAATACTAGAACTAACGAGTTTCCTGTATTCCTTGAATTTATCCATATAAACCTTAAGCCCACTAGATCTAGACATTTTTAAGTAATGACGTTTAATTTTAACTAGCCGTCGCGTTTCAAAAGAAAACCATGTTGGAAAGGAACTATTTGACGGAACGTACGTAGGAATACACTGAGTGAAATAATCATCGATTACCTTATATAATACGTCACATGCAATATCGACATTGTCGCAGTTTAACACGGAATCCCAATTTACTCTAGAAAACAAATTGTACAACTGTAGGTAATCAGCACGCTTGAAATTAAATTTTGAGGTATTTGATAACTTGAACTTTTTAGGAATAGCTACGTTATATTTACAGGAGGAGGATGCATTACTCGCTTGTTTCCGTCGTATGTTGTCGAAAGTTACTTTAACTTTTTGTTCAGTTTGTTTTTCTTGCATATAGAACCTTAAATAACACCTCATAAATAAAAACTTCTTCGTGGTTGCATTGAAACTGAATGTGGTAATAAAATACAAATATAGAAATTGTATGTAGCGGTTGAGAACATATTTACAGTACGGTATTAATAGTAAGTAATAATTGGAATGAATAAAATCGTCGAAGGACGACCGTACAAAAGAACATTAATATTACTACATATCATACTAACAAAATTCTCACAATATATATAAGTGATATAGGATTTACGCTAAAGCAAACACAACAGTCTAAAGGTCAATTGCTTTCTTCGCGTAGTCATGGACTGGTCGGTTTCGAAATCCTGTCACGGTATGTGCCTTTTCATTGTCAAGATTAAAAACGTCCATATGAAACGCCTATTTGCCCTGTTTAAATGGTAGAGGAGAACTACATCTATATATTAGGGTTACCCCATTTTTACATCCTTTTTTTTATTACACTCTGGAATTGTTACTTTGAATTATGAGAAAAGTATGAACTAAGGTGTAAGGAAGTAACAATAATAGAAAACAACTGTGGAACTAATTGTAAGTATCAAAAAGATAACGCCAGTTGTTCTTGGGTTTTTCGATGTTTTTCCATCGCACTCGACACCGCATTCTGCGGCTGTCTGCGGAAATCCGTCGAAGCTAATTTACCACCGCTATAATCAAAGGAACTGCTTTATCGTTAACGCTCACCACGACTTTATAAATTGATTCTCATCGCATCGCCGAATAAAATAATGATCACTTAGTAAGCGGATCATTTGACGAACATATACATAAGCTAATCCAATCTCTCCCTGTCCTCGCCAGATATTTGTTACCGAACTGAGCAATAATAAATAACAAGACTTGCGTACACAAAGTACTTATTATCAAAATAAGAATAGAAAAACACAGATGACCGACAACCAATTCGCCTACCAATTTTTCTGTTACCTCTTTCGTGTAACACATTACTTCCAGACGAAAGAGAATCTTCAACGGTTTTCGTATATTAGCGCCAAGTCATATGTTTATTTTAGAGGAAGCCGATCAATTAATTTGTGAACTTCAATACAATATAAACAAGACGATATAGACACAATTTTTGTGCAAGAAATCGCGCTAAAAAGCGAAAGTTAATGGTAGTTTAGAAACTTTATTCTACATTCTACACAAGCAAAAAAATAAAAGAGCAATTTTCTACCGTCTTCTACTAGGAAATGCATACATTTTTATCCACTAGTCTGATTATCAAACTATGTATATTTCTTTAATGGAGACTGATTGGACATTTCTCTTGAAGTATTCTAAAGTTAGCAGTGCCGTTGACGCTTTTTTCAAGGTGATACAATACTAGACTCATATATTCGACAAATTTCCTATATAGTATACGAGTAACATTAAAAGCCTTGTTCTTACAAAAGAAACTTATTTTAGGAAACGGAAGCATACACGGTCAACTTATCACCTAAATCAGTTTAAAATATGACGCCGGTATTTAAAAGATTGCCGTCCGCCACACCATTAAACACCAATCCTTCCCATTTCCGGCTCTCCGACTCTTGGAGGCGACGGCGGTGACCATGGAGACTCGAGGTGTCGGTAATCTTGTTATCTCAGTATATGCGCCGCCCGGCAGGGATTTGTACTCTGGGGATTTTCGGGCGCTCTTTTGTGCGGCGGGGGATATTCCGGTCGTGATAGCAGGTGACCTCAACGCCAAGCATACAGCTTGGGGTTGTAGGACCACTAACTCATGGGAAATGTTTACTCTCTTATGTGCAGGGGGATGAAATTCAGGTTTATTCCCCCTGGGAACCTACCTTCTTCCGAGCGGGTGCACGACCGGATATTCTGGACTTGGCTCTGACCAAGCATGTCTTTTCTGAGCTTCGCGTCGAGAGTGTGTCCAGCTGTTCCGTCTTTCAGGGTTTATTTGGGACGCTTTCAAACGCAGGGTAACGGTTGGGGCGGTATTTTTTAGATATATCCAGGCCGTTTGACACGGTTTGGCGCCGCGGTCTGCTGGCCAAGTTGGGAAACATGGGCATTGGTCGTGATATGGTCGCTCTGATCGGGTCCTACCTTGACGGCAGGACATTCTCTGTTCGTGTTGGTCGGTCGGTGTCTTCTAGAAAGCAGATTCTTACTGGGGTGCCGCAGGGTTCCCTGCTTGCCCCCGAGCTATTTATTTTGTACACTTCGGACATTCCTAGAGATCCACAGGTACAGTTATCTGTTTACGTTGATGATACGGTCCTCTACACCGCGTCACGTAGTGAAGATCTCGTCGTGAGGCGCCTTCAGGGAATGTTGGATGGGATGACCGAGTGGCTGTCAAGATGGGGTCTATCGGTTAACGCGGAAAAGTATGTTGCCATTAGATTTTCATGGAGAAGATCTTTATCAGAAATGGTGGCGGTAGATGGAATTGATATCCCCTGGAGTCCATCGGTCAAATACTTGGGGGTTATTTTTGATCGGCGACTGACATGGGGAACGCACATCGAGCACGTCAGGGAGAAATACGATCGCGCCAAGAATACATTACTTGCTCTCCTCGGTCGGTACTCCCCGCTGGACCTGAGGATGAAACTATTGATATACACCACATGTCTTAGGCCGATAATAACATACGGCGCATTGGCGTGGTCCACGGTCAAATACTTGGGGGTTATTTTTGATCGGCGACTGACATGAGGAACGCACATCGAGCACGTCAGGGAGAAATACGATCGCGCCAAGAATACATTACTTGCTCTCCTCGGTCGGTACTCCCCGCTCGGACGAAACTATTGATATACACCACATGTCTTAGGCCGATAATAACATACGGCGCATTCGCGTGGTCCACGGCAGCCGCCAGACACCTGTGAAGGATAGAAGCACTCCAAAACAAGACATTAAGGATAATCGTCAACGCTCCATGGTTCATCAGAAACGTCCAGCTGCGAGAAGATCTAAAGATTTCGCCGTTGGTGGAACACCTTCACCAGCTGGCCCGGAGTACGTTGGAGTGAGTGCAACAATCCGAGAATACCCTGCTGATGCAGGTGGCGGTGGAGTCACAGGACCGTCCCTCTCCTCGACGTGCGGTGATCAGGGTCGCTGACAAGATATTTCCATGAGAAGTCGACTCCTACTGGCATCAATACGAAGAACCCCTGAAAGATGACAACAACTAGAACCCCGGACAGAGAGAAGCAAACTGTCACTTTGTGACAAGGGAGCTTACGACTGGAAGAGTAGTAGTTCTTAGTAGCCAGTCAGACAACATGATCAGTACATGAAAATGTCTCAGGTAACAAAAATTGAGTACCGCGCGGTTATTAAATTTTTAACAAAAGAAGGGCGTACGCCTAATCACATTAAACAACGTTTAGATGGCGTTTATGGTAATTTATGTATTCATATTTCTGTAAAAAAGTGGGCAGAATGTTTCCGTTTGGGGCAAGAATCCCTTGAAGGTGATGGTCGGCCAACTGAACTGATAACGCCTCAAAACATTTCGATTATTGAAAAAATGGTATTAGAAGATCGCTGTTTGTGGGTGAAGGAATTAGCAGTGATGTCTAACATTTTTGAAACAAGTGTTCGCCGAATTCTTCATAACCATTTGGGTATGAACAAGATTAGTGCAAGATGAGTACCGCTTCTTCTTTCTGCTCTCCAATGTGAACGTCGGGTCGAATGTGCGCGCTCGTTTCTAAACATGTGTGGAGACGATCCGAAACCGATTTTAGAGTCCATTGTAACAGGAGATGAAACAATGGTGCTGTATTATGATCTTCTATCCAAAAAGGAATCGATGGAATGGCCGCGACCTGATGAAGAGAAAGGCGAAAATCGTTCAATCATTCAAAAGGGTGATGGCCACAATATTCTGTGATAGTGAGGGTACTCATTGAATTTAAAGAGCGCAATATAACTTAACAGCACATATTGCGTCTTTGTTGCATAAATAGAGGAACAATATTCGTGCAAAACGTCGAGGAAAATTGACAAAAAGTGTCTCGATTATTGCACGACAATGTACCCGTCCATACTGCTGCTACTTCACATGCTGCCATCCGCGAATGCGGTTTTAAAGAACTGGAACATCTACCGTATGGTCCGGACATAGCTTCAAGTGATTATTATTTATTTTCTCATTCAGAGAAAGACCTTAGAGGACGTCGTTTTAAAGACGATAGTGAGATGCAAGTAGCTGTAATACAACATTTTGAGGGGAAAACTAGATTATGTATAGATTTATTAATTGATCGTTGTAATAAATGTATTGAAGTTAGATGAGATTACATTGAAAAATAAAAATCGTTATTTTACCAAGTTTATTTTTTCTATATTAGGCCGAGAATTTATGGTGCCTACCTCGTATGTTTCTAAGAGAACAATAGTTTTCAAAACCACAAGATATATTTCAAACATTCGTGTGCGAATTTCAAGAAACATTCAAGCAGAATACATCGAATTTGTCGCAAGCGTTCACCGTCAACGCAACTTTTGGTGACATCAGGCATAGTGTGAGTTCTGGTGCGGATAATATAACTAATTTGCTGTTACATAAGTGTACCCCTGTTGTTAACTACAGACGAATTAGCCTCATTCACCCAATTTTGCCAACATTTTTGAACAGTTGTTGCATAATATTTTTTATAAACGACCACTAGATGGCGCTATTGAGATTTGACATGACTATTTTCGTTAATTTTGACATTTGTTATTGCTGAAGCAGTGGTACAGATAGCACATAAAGCACAGCGCAGACGACAGTCGGTGTACGACAATTTTGTCCGTCACAATGCTACGGTTTAGAATGCATGTGAACGCATGACCGACTATAACGTTGGACCGACAAAATAGATCAAACTTATGGTATTTTTTTCACCGATCCGACAAAAAAGTCTGTCGTTTGTGCTATGCCCTAATTGACCGAGCAGTTTGTTTACAGTTAGCGTTTAAAAAAAGCAATTTTGTGAAAAAATTGAAATTTCACGTTTTCGTTGGATGATTCTTTACAACTTTGGTAAAGGCCTAACACAACAACAGCTCCGAATCGTCTCGTTGCACTTTTGGTTATGAAGCATCATCAGAAAAGACTGTTCACAACTAGATTGCAGAATTTTGTTGTGGTCGTGATATCACTTTCAGAGTGGAAAAAATGTTTCGAGAATTGGTTCGAACGCATTCAACAGTGTATAAATTTTAATGGCAAATATTTTGGAAAACAATAAAACGATTTGTACAAAAAAATGTTTTCTTTGACTGTTTTTTGTAAAAACTTAAAAGATATCCCTCGTATCACGTAATCAGCATGGTTTCATGACAGGAAAGCCTGCTAAGACAAACCCAATTTGTATTACCTAATACCTATGTTCAACAATGGATTAACGTAAACAAGCCGATGTTATTTATACCGATTTCTCAAAAGCTTTCGATACCATCAAACATAATTTACTCCTTTCCAAGCTTGATTAACTTACAATGGTTTTTCATCCAATTGTTTCATAATGCAATCACGCGTACCACAGCACTCAAATCGTGGCCCTTTACTCTTTAATACGAGAGGGATCAAATCCGTCCTGGGTGTAAAAAAACCGATGAAAGTGGGAAGCAGTCATGTGGTGGGAGGGGATGGTCTCATGCTTTAAACCGCGGCACCATCTTGAGCGCAGCTCCACTAGTTTTCTTGTTCTCACGATGATCGAGTAGGAAATGACGTCTTCAGTTGCGCAACGCATTGTAATTACATTTCAGACGAAAACAAAAAATGATCCCAGTAAAATTTGGCAAAGATTGCTGAATCAGTATGAGGAATCAACATTATCAGCGACACAAATGAAATTTTGGCACAAACAATTTCGTAGAATACGAAATACCGCCCAAAACAAAACCCATCAATGCTGACCAAAAACAAGCATCACTTGAAAAAACTCTGATGCCATTCGTCACCTGTTGAACGAAAATTAGTGAACTGTTCAAGTTGAAATTTCACAACGGCTCCTAGCATGTTCTGAAGCGGATGAGAAAGCGTTTCTGCAGCGCATAGTGACATTTACGTGATGAAACTATGCACCACTGTACACTCGAATCAAGTAAGAATGGCGATAAAAAGGCGTTTTTTAGAACTGTAGAGTTGTTTTGCTCGTGGATTTTCTACACGGTCGATGAATCATTAACGTTGATTATTACAGCAACCTTTTTGGAGCGCGTTCAAGCAGCTTATCGACCCAAAAGACGTGGCTGTACCGTCCGTGACGTGTTGCCCCTTCAGGACAACGCCCAACCGCATACCGCTGCCCTAACACAACCAAAACGATCCGAAATGCATTGGGCTATCCCCGGACGCCCTCTATATAGCTCGAACCTCTTACTGTGCAATTACCACAATCATGTTTGGTCTACTGAAAAAGTCACTTTGAGGAGAACGTTTCGACGATGATGCACAGGTGGGGCACTCTCATTCTATGAAAAAAGAATAAACAACCTACCTAGCCGCGGGCAAAAATGTATTCAGAGAGACGGAATATATATGTAGAAAAATAAAATATTGTTCATTTTGTGTAACAATGATTCAATAAAAAATGATTAACAAATGTCGATTTAAATTTGTTCCACCCTTGTATATACATTAACGACTTGCTGTCTAGTTTAAACTGCGAATTCCTGGGATATGCAGATGATTTAGAAATCTTTAACGTCATCAATACCTATGCTGACTGTGTTCATCTACAAAATAATCTGTGCATAATTGAAAACTGGTGTATGAACAACTTAATAACCTTAAATATCAACAAATGCGCAGTAATTCCCAGATGTAACAGTAGATTTAATTACAGTTACATTGCTAATTCTCAACCAGTTCATAGGCAATCCACGATGAATGATTTAGGAGTTATATTTGATTCTCATCTGACTAATGAACATTTGTCCTCCATTTGTTTGTCTGCATCTAAAATGCTCGGATTTGTTATTAGATCATCCAGTAACTTCAGCAACGTGTGCACTATGAAAATCTTATACACTTGTACGCAGTAAGTTAGAGTATGCATCATTGGTGTGGTTTCCATTTTATTTATATCAACAGCTATTACCTGAAAATCCTCAGTGCGGTTCTGATTATGCCACTTTGTTATCAGAACACAACAATACAACAATCGCTATCCGGTAGGCGAAATGTTCACAGTGTGAGATTTTTATTTAATTTATTGGAGAACAGGATTGAGTGTCCTGATCTTGGTTTAATTAATTTCAATGTACTACCATCTGCAAACGCCCGTTCGCGTTTCTATATTCTCCGAGGGCTGCCACCATTCTATTGTTAAGATCAGTCCCACGATTACGAATTTTAACGGTTTTTTAACAGTCAGGCATGTTGATTTTAATTCTTTTTTATTTCGTTAATTTTTTAAATTATACTCTTTTAGTTAGTGCTGGGTTTATTTCTTATGTATATTGCTTCTATTTTTACTCCTGTCTTATTTCGCGTTTTTGGTTTGAATATTTTGTTTTGTCCCGTTAATTGCCGTTGGGCAAATACATTATTATTATTAGTGTCACTTATTGACGCTGTGATGGGAAAATTAATAAAAAGAAATCTTGTTTCTGACAAAAATAAATTAACAGACAATAGTATTACTTACACTGTTTTACTAGTAGATCCAACATACTATCAGATTATGAGTATCTTTATTAAACAACAGTTTGAATCCAAATCGAGAATCATGACAATTACACGTAAACATAAATGTATATAAATAGCAACAACAGGGTTCTGTTTGTCCTATTTATATGGCTGGCCTACTCTATGGTTTTTGTTGGTCCATTGAAAAGTACCAGTAATATTAATATATAATACGTACATGTGGAGATTTTTATGTTTGTAGCATGTTTTATATAAGCACATATTCTTTTCGCATGAATCACATACATAGTATACATACATACATACATACATACATACATACATACATACATACATATATTCTTCTGGGATGAGATAAAATAGTTGTATTTATAGACGTACTGCATGCCTCATTCAGATATCTATTGAAATAAATACGTACCATACAAATAAATGCAAAAAAATTGCGATAAGCACAGTATAAAACATTGGTTCTTTTGTAGTTTCTTGTAACTGGATGTTCTTTCCTGTATACTTCAAATCAACTTCTAATCTCTTTCAATAGTTACGAAGCGCGAAGTGTGAATGAACTAATGACACTTTGACTGTATAAATAGCACAGCTTCAAGTAAAGCAATTTTTAGTATAAATTACAGTTAATTTTTATTGCATGCCTTTTTTGTCGCATGTTGCTTTGCATATTTTATTCATAAATAAACAAACATGTAGCTAATTTTTCAGGCAATGAAATGGGTCCACTGAAACCTAAAAGCTAAACCTTTGTACCTGTCAGCACTAATTACGATTTTATTATTAACGCCTTGACTACAAAAAATCCTCCATAAAAATCGCATCCGTCGCTTCACGACAGCTGTCCCTATCAATCAATGTATTTCTTTTCTCAAGTAATATATGGATAGGTTGACTAAGTGAAATTCATTTATTGCTACAATTTAGAAATACTGCAAGTATAATTCAATTATGATATAGTGAGAGCTAAAAGATTGAGATCGACAATATCAAATGGAAATAAATCAGTTTTGATATGCAGCATGTCCACCCAGCGCGCGGGGGGAAGATAATTCCTTCCCTGAGCAATTTGGGGAAAGTTTTCAAATAAAAAATATTCGGGGATATGTTCCGCACAACATAGATTTATGCTGAAGTGTATAAGGTGTTCAGTTTCCGCTACAAACGATACAAGTTTGTCTTTTTTTAATGGAACATCCTGTATCTTATTTAGTATACAATTATAATATTTCCTGTATACATACATTGTACAGCAAGTTATCACTAGAGCCCGGTAACTGGAGAGCAATCGCAGCGGCGGTGTGACTGTGTTTAGGTGGGCGGGGAGGGCTGGTCGATCATGATACGACACGACAAATCATCATCACTCAGTTCAGTTTAGCATTGGATGGTGGATAGGGCGTGTTGATTTTATTGATATAGACGTAGTTATTACTTAGTGAAGTGCGTTTTGATTTTATTGATACAGACGTAGTTATTAATTGTAGTTTTTAGTGAACATGTCGAAGGCTAAAAAACGACCCTTTCAAGACGTGGTAAATAAGTTTATTTCTGACTTTCCCGATTTGTTTTACAACGGAGGTAAGATTGTTTGTAAAGTGTGCAAAATACATTTGATGTCAAATAAGAAGTGGAACTGTACAGGACACGTAAATTCCGCACAGCATAGAAAACGAAAATTGGGCATGCCACCGAGAAGTGCATTTTTTTTATGTAATTCTTATGTTGATAAATTGTAATTTGCCACTAGGCTTACTCGATAAACAACCGTTTAAGGACTTTTGGGGCAAATACAATCCCAAGTTGTGGTTGCCAACGGAGAAAACGGCACGCAAGCATGTTGCATTTGTATGCGATGACGTGGAAAAGAAAATGAAACGCATATTGAAAAAACAGATTTTTTGGTTATGTGTTGACGAGGCAACAGACTAAAAAAAATTCAATTGTAAATATTATGGTACGCATACTAGACCCTAGTAAACCTACATTACCACTGTTACTAGCTAGCCGAAGACTACAAGAGTGTACTGTTGCAGCAATTGCGAAGGTTGTACTTAGTACGTTGGAAAAATTTCAAATTTCAAAAGATAAAGTGTTGATGTTTATGAGCGATGGCGCAGCGATAATGCGTTCGGTGGGCCGTTCTCTTCTTGAACATGGTTGCAAGTGTTTACATGCTACGTAAAGTGCATGCTTTACATCTTGTGACAGAAACCATTCGGCAATGCTCTCCCGAGGTAGATGCATTAATAGCAAGCACAAAAAAAGTATTTTTGAAATCTCCTAAACGCCTACGATCATTTCACACAGAGTGTCCTGGTACTCGTCAACCACCGAAGCCAATTCTTACACGTTGGGGAACATGGTTGCGGGCAGCTTTTTATTATGCTGAACATTTCAAAATAGTAAAAGCTGTTCTTTCACAATTCAATCCTGCCGAAGCTGCAGCTATTAAGGAGAGCCAGTCGAAATTTCAAGATACTTCCGTTGAAACAGATTTAAAAAATATTCGTAGCTACTATAAAGGATTAGCTGACGCAATAGACCAATTACAAAATAGATCGTTGTCATTGTTGGAGTCTCTGCAAATTATGGACGGAGTGCATACACAGCTACTGACTATACATGACGCAAGATATAATCGCGTTTTAGAAAAGTTCGAGAGTGTGCTACAGAAAGATCCCGATTTTAGCACACTAAAACAAATTTGTGATGGTGTATCGAATAATCCACTGACTAAGTACAAAGAGTAATTTAATCATGCATGTATAACATCGGTAGATGTTGAACGCTTTTTAAAATATAAACTCATTTTCTCACCACGGCGAACATCGCTCACCGAGACAACTGTGGAAACACATCTAATGGTGTCAACTTTTTGCCACTTTTATTCATATGATGTTAATACTGATAATGGTGCTTCTAGTTTTACTGTTCCGTAGCCAAGGCTAAGAACATAGTGAAAATTGTTTAAAAATGTTTATGAAAAAAACTTTTGGATTAATTTCTTAAGGCAGAGGTTCTCAAAGTGTGGGTCGCAAGAGGATTTCCAAAATAAAAGAAAACGCCTTACTAAGACATTTATTTCCATCTTTCGAAACGTAAATGAAAACATATAAAAAAATAATGCTTTAACACTTAACTAAGTTTTATCGTATGTTCAGGAACATAAACTTGACTACTCGTGCACCCTGTGGAACATAAACGAAAACACTTTTATACATAAAAAAATTACAAAGTAAAAGAATCTTAATGCGACGTATGTGCCTGTTTTTCAAAAACTAGCATCTCAAATCTGGGCTCTGTATTTGATACACACACAATGATATTATTTTAAAGTCCGAGACGATTTCTCACTTTTGTTTTGATGACAGTCATAGACGAGAAACTCAACTCGCATAAATAAGATGTTGCAAATGGAACCAAACACTTTACAGCTTCGTTTGCGAGCTGAGGGTGCTGAGGGTATTCTTGCATTCTTTTGGTCCAAAACTGATCTGGGTTCTGCGAAAAAGATTCTAGTTTTAACATTCCATCACTTGATATTTTAACAAGTTGTTCCTTCATGTTTGTTGTAATCTCAGCGTGCTGAAAAGAATTGTCTAAAAACGGATTCAGTATCCATTTGTAATTATCATAACTGTTTTGAATATCTTTGGAGAAATAGTCGCAGAGCTGTTGCTTCAAGTTGTGCAAATTGATTTGCAAAACATGCTCAGAATTTATCGCACTATACTTAGTTAAATCTTCCCTGAGTTCTTGAATGCACTGGAATGAATTAAACTTCTTTTTCCCAATTGAAGTCGACCATAAATCAAGTTTTTTTATAAATGCGTTAATTTTATCCGTGACTGTTATTATATTAACATCGCAGCCTTGCAAGCTATTATTCAAAATATTTAAGTGTACGAAAATATCAGCAAGGAAAGCCAGTCTAAGAAGCCAAAGAGGACTGGAAAATAGGTTCTCATATTCCGATGTTTCATCATGCAAGTACATCAAAAGTTCTGATTTTAACTGGAAAATTCTTTTCAAGACGTTACCCCTCGAAAGCCCTCTTATTTCTGGGTGATAAAGAAGATTTACACATGAGGAACCCAGATCTTCACAAATTTTTCTAAAAATACGAGTCTGTAACGCTTTTCCTTTGGTGGAATTCACAACTTTAATAACACTTTTCATAACACAATCCATTTCAGGAGCTAAAGACTTTGACGTAAGAACTTCTCGATGTAAAAAACATTGTACCCATGTAGCATTTGGCATTACTACTTGTAATTTGGCAATAAGACCAGATCGATGTCCTGTCACAGCTTTGGCGTCATCGGTGCATATGCATTTTCGCAGTCAATATTGCACTTATCAGTACTTTGCATAAAAGTGTCAAATAAACATTTTCCGGTCGTATTGGTCTCTAATGGCGTACAAAATAAAATATCTTCTGTAATACCATTTTTCGTATCGTATATTACGAATGCTACAAACTGGGCACAGTTAGAAATATCTGTAGATTCGTCCACCCGTAGGAAGGAGTACGTGCACTTCTTAATATTTGCAAGAATTTTGTGTTCGAATATCTTCTGCCATGTCACTTATTCTTCTTTGGATAGTACTGTTGGACAGCGGTATTGTTTTTAACTTTGCAACCTCTTTTTCACCAACCATTATTTGCACCATTTCAACAGCTGCTGGTAAGATCAGATCTTCAGCAATTGTATGTGGCTTGCTGGATTTTGCAATGCGAAATGCAACTCGATAACTTGCAAGTAATGTTTTTTCGTTATGAGTGGTTGTTGATGTAAAAGTGGTTTGCTCCTTGTGCAGGAAGTTTAGCTTTCTTTCAAAAAATTCCGCGGACTTCTCTTTTTTGTCTGGATGTTTGCTATTTAAATGTCGAGGTAACTTTGATGGTTTCATACTTTCTTTTGACAAGACTTCACATTCAACACACTGTGGTTTATTGGAAATAACGGTAAAACCATATTTAAGATATTCATCGTAGTACAATCTATTTTTCTTTTTATATTTGTCACTTCCAGACATAGATGGTTGTAATGACCTTTTTAAAAATTTATCCATATTTAACAAACCAATACATTTCATAATAACCGACATTGCACTACTGAGTGCAATATCAGTTATTATGAACAGTACACAAGTTGGAAATGATGCTTCGTCGCGCTTCGCTGCTTATATAAAGCCAATCTGAAACTTCCAGAAAGCCCCAGTGCCATCTAGAACTCTCTCGAATATGGTGGAAACGTAAAACGCGAAGAACAAAGAAATTGTGCTACTTGGTAATAGATGGCAGGTACCAGACAGTCGCTAGAAATATTGGTAAACATAAGGTTTAAACCTTTCTTTTTTTACACTGGTTGATCTTTTTAACATTGATTTTCAAATATAATTACATATTCAAATACATGCCAAAACATAAAAACAGAGAGATTTTTATATTTTTAAACTAGGTGCTTTACGACTAGGAGAAAAATGCCAGTAACAGTGGCGTAACTCCTAACAGTCGCCGTTTTATTGAGGGGGTCTCGAACAAAATTCTTGCTTTAAGGGGGGCCCTTTGAAAAAGTGTGAGAACCACTGACCGACACGATTCAAAATGACGACTTAACAGATATTACTGGAAAATTTATTACAATCTAAATGCTAATAATAATAGATAAATTACAACTTAATTAATAAATATGTATTTATTTTGTAGATCTGAGCTAATTAGCGATCAGCCTTCATCCCTGTCAGTAGTGGCAAAGCGTGTAATTTACGTTGGGGAGACTAAAAATAGCAATCCAAGATAAGAAGTCTATCACATTTTCTTTAAATGTGTAATCATTAAACATTTGGCTTAATAATCCATTCTCTATGGATAATATTCCCAAATTCATAGTCAGTCATTTGTTATAGAATTATATATATCGTATTATATAGTTTTTAATATGCTTGAGTGCAGCCATACCCCTTCCATTACACTTGTAGCAGGTATTGTGAGCACTAATTGTAAGAACTAATTCATTATCTACAAGATACCATCAATTTGTAGCGTTGATAATGAGATGAATTCAACCTCAAAGCGTCTGTGATGTTAACTCACTGTTTGGCAGTTTAAATGACTGCATCATATATTTTCAACGGTCAAGAATTTATATTTTCGTAATTATGTACGTGTACATTGCGAGAAAGGAAATAATAATAACTTAAACACAAGAGCTTTTAAGAATTTCCTGTAACGATCTCCTTATTTATTATGGGTTGGTTAATGAATATTCTCGAAAATGTTTTGATCGATACGGTGAAACGGGGGGGAAAAGTAAATCTGTGTTGGGGATCTTAGATTTCAACACTTTCCTCTTCTACAGCGTCGTTACACCGTTCTCGTGGACACGGTCAGCCGGACACTTTCAAAAACCCGATACACCTTTTGAATACCTCACACCTGACACCAAATTATGTTGAGGATCTTAGATTCCAACACTTTAGAATTGGGTGTTCGTTTGGTAGCGGGTAAAAGAAAAAAAGAGACTAACTTTTCTAACACTTCTTTATTTCTATAGTCGATCCACCTACTTGCAGGATTATACATTGTCTGCTTCTAGTATCTCGCGAACGTTTCTTCCCTTCAAAATGCTTACTGTACAGAAAAGAATATGCGACGTGCCTTGACCAATGAGAATATAATAAATATGCAATGTGAGCTGAAATAAGAAACGAATGTTCTATAAACAATATGATACGTAATTTCTGCTGATATGTTAAAGCAGGTCAGCTTACAATAATGTGCTTATAATAGTTCCATTGAATATCCATATCTTCCGTGTATACAATATTACAGCATTGCTATTGAATAATTTATATAGGTATATCAACTAATCAACAAAATGGGTTCATGCTTCTATCGCCAGAAAATCGAGAAAACTTCGTTCAATATTGATGCAAAGGCGTGTCAGTATAGCTTCATTATGTGTGGACGCTTCGAAAAGTATACAACTCGCATTCACATTCCGCAGTCGGAATTGTCGGACAATCGGAAACCGTTTATCGTTGACTCGTTTCAAATTTCACGGCCATATATGGGGCTGCAACACGCAAACATAGCTACCTTTCAATTGTTTGAACGTGTCGGTGCTTCTTATGTCAATCGATAGTCGACGTAATTGTAATATTAAACGCATAATTTGGCTGGACAGAAGACGATTAGCACGGACTGAAAAATTGAAAATAGGTGAAGATACTTGCTCGACTAGTACACACATAAATATGCATTCTTGGTCGAAGAATATCAATATACTCAATTTCAAATACTCGACTCAAACTTAAATGTTATTATTTTAAAACTAATATTCAGATAGAAATATATCTTTAAACGGAAATAATGCTATTAGAATTAAGTATATGAAATACTAAACTTATATGAAGTAATCTAATACTATAAGAAGTAGTCAATATATTCAACTTAAAGTTATGGTATGGCTAATGATTTCCAGTCGAGGCCAATAATAATAATAAGAAAGTTACGGTAATTTTATTACAACTATGTACGTACATCCTTAAAACAGGTATAATAAATACAGGACTATTACTTCCTTATTTCAAATATATATTTGAAAATTATATTCTAATTCCAAGTAAACGATTCTTATTCTAAAACCGCCACTACGCTCTCCGTGTAGCTGTTTGCGTAATTAATTTGCGCTTCTTCCAGGTTTGGCTTTTTGTCGTTTGTGGTGATCAACGTTTCGTTGTTCATGTTACTAGAACTGTTATCCGGATCCGGATAATTTGCTATCCGGATCTTGGTGTTATCTGGATTCGTTATTCGAAACCTCGGATTTGGATCCGTTATCCGAAATCGCGGATCCGGATTTGTTATCCGATAACTCCGATTCGTGCACACTGCTGGAATTGCACAAGCCACAATTCGTGAGTACGGCTTCGAGCAAATCAACAACTCTCCGTATAGTCCAGATATGGGTCCCAGTGACCACTACCTGTTTGGAAATTTGAAAAAGGATCTTCGTGGGCGCCGTTTTAGTGACGACTAAAAGGTGAAGGCTGTAGTTTGGACACAACTTGAAGACAAAGAAGAGGAATATTTTTGTAGGGGTACTGAATTGTTGCTGAAACGTTGTAATAAGTGCATTAATGTCAGGGGAGGTTATCAATATAGTCTGCCCTGACATTAGAAACTTAATTTAATTTTCAATAAAAATAAAATTTTGTTGTAGGTCTACGTTGTTTCTGTCCATAGTCAGGCCGGGGCTTTTTGACGCTACCCTCGTAATAAGTAATACGTATTTTGATTGATACTGCTACTATAAATTCTAATGAAAATTTTATGCTTAATTTCTTTCACAAAGACATGTGATGCATGTTTTCAAGTTAATATATCATTCTACTTTTCCAAAATATAAAGCTACGTTCAAACAAATAAGGCATATACACTGGGCTCACCATGAAAGGAATAAATTCGATAAAATTCCAGCAACCTTGTTTTGACAAAAATGCTTCAACATTTCGATTTATATTTTTGAAGTTTTTTTATTTATACCATAATTTAATGTCACTTCCGGTTTGAGCGGAAGTAATAGTTTTATTTGCTCTGCTCAACAGGCCTTGGGCGTAATAAAATTTACATTTCATTCCATTTCACATTACTTGCTTATTTGCTTCGATAAACTGCTGCACCACTCGCCTCCATTCTGTTCTGTCTGCTGCCTTCGCTTTCCATTCCCGGATTCCTATGCTTCCCAGATCCCCTTGTATCTGTACATGCCATCTCTTTCTCGGTCTTCCTTTTCTTTTTGCGCCAATTGGACCTCTATGTAAAATCATTTTGGGCATTCTTCCACTTGAAAGCCCTTCTGTGTCCTAACCATCTAATTCTTTGAGTCTTGATGTATGTTATAATGCTGGGGTCTGGGGTCCCCATAAAGTTCTCTAAGTTCTTGATTCGTCCTTCTCTCGTAATAGTGACTTTGTTAATTAAAATACACACTCTGTATTAAGTAAGCTTTTCAGTAAACCGCTTATATACAGGTTTACTGTAAATAGATTGTGGGATATTGCAAAAATTAAATGAAACAAACAATAACTTGACTAATAAGGCAGCAAATAAACTCAAGAATTTAAAAAATCGTAGTTATCATATGTCAAAAGTGTTTATTAATAGGCAAGGTTCGACAATCCGTTCGACAACACGTCATTGCTAGCATTGCCGTTCGTTCGCGCTTATCGGTAGGAAATGAGAATGTACAATAATATTCAGTATTGCAAGGTATAGCACGTCGTTCTGATACCGAATTGTATTTCTATACATTTGAGGTTCCCTTGTTTTATATATTGCTGCTTGTCTTTCAAATTATTCTTAGGTTTAGATATTTTTCACATACATAGTAAATACATACATAGTTTCTAACATATCTGTATTTAGTTTTTCGTCCAGTGATACAGTGTATTTTTACACCTTTGCGACTAACAAAGGGTTAAATTCAAACTGCCCTTAACTGAACGAGAAAGCTTAAAAGTTTTTATGATGATTGGCTTACGAGATCGATTACGTACTTAAGCAAAAGTTGTTAATTTATTTAACGAAACAGAGTTTGGTCATGTTAGGGATGTACCTAAAGGTCGACCATCCAAGGTACCCGAGGATATTGAATTAAAATTTCTCAGCAGCTGAAGATAATCCTCACTTTAAGACAAATATCAAGGGATTAGCAACTGTTTCAAATACGTTTCAAGTAGCAAAGTACCACCCTTACAAAATACATTTGGCGCAGGAGTTGCCAGAACACTACTTTGACGGTAGAATCCAATTCTGCGAGGAAATAATTAGAATCGAAAACAACAATGCAAGCTTCATTGAACATAACGTTTTTTTTTCTGACGGGGCGACGTTTTGCCTTCATGGTTACGTCCATAGACAAAATTGTAGGTACTGGGCAACAAAGAATCCGCATTGGATGTAGGTGAAACATTGACGGGGTATGCTACTTAGTTTCTTTAGCTCGAATTGATTCCTGCTTTAGTTATCGACTTGAATATATTGATTTATCTTTATTATTTTCGCCTTATACATACTGCTCCTTTCACCCAAAACACCCTACTTATTTATAGATCTATACAAAAACAACTTCGTACCAAACCGAATGAAAAATGAGTTAATATTTCTACTGCCACTAGGACTAGAATAATAGTGTAGATACATTTGTGGGATTTGCACGTCTAAATATTTGTTTCGCCCAAGAAGATAGTTAGTTTTTACATATTAAAATTATATTAAAAAACTGGTTTTCTGGTTGTTTAAATGCGGAATTTTATAACTTTGTAAGAATCCGGTTTTTTGGAATCTGTTTTTGAGAACCGAAAAACCCGAACATACATCTACATACATCTATAATTTATCCCTTGGTAATCAGCGCTGTCAGATAATTAGCCTCAATTTTCTCTTTTTTTGCTTCCAGAAATCGTATATCTTTGATAAAGCACACATTTTATTACAGCATATCTATGTAGCCAGATACACATATCAAGTAGAAATACATAGGTATGTACACTACCGGCCATAAATTTTTACCCACCTGCATATTTTGCGATTATTCAAATAAACGATATTTTATCCCTATGAAAATGTTTGTATTATTAAACTGTAAATATGAGATAGATTATAGTTCCTCTGTAATGTTCTGTGTGTATAGTTTATTTCAAATTATAAGAATATAACTGTAGACTTACAAGACCTTTAATACTTTTATTGCACCTTCTGTGACGATAATAACCTGGCAATGCATATTGAATCTAGGGGCCGTATTGACTATAAATTACGGCCCTATAAGATAATTATATGTTTATGTATATATATTTTACAAACAGTATAAATTTACATAGTAAGCAATTCGATGTTACAAGTAATTAAAGAATTTACATATTAAATGAGATATAAATGTACAAACAGGTAGTTACGCATATCGCAAATCATAATTCCATTTCTATTCAATTCACTTAAATTTTGTCATTACGGTCCTCAGCAGTTTGTTTGCGTATCCAGGTAGTTATTACCGCAGGTGGTGCAATAACAGCATTTAAGCCGTTCAAAGTTATATTCTTATAATTTGAAATAAACTATACGTAATGAGCTGGTTGAAATTAGGGTATCGCAAATAACCTTTTTGCGGCCTAGACACGTTCAGGTAGTCGGATTAGGATTTATTAGGACTGTCATAAAATATGATAATAGACCATACAACAATCATTTCAATATAAGGAAAAGTTTAGTTTGCGTTCAGTTCTCATATTGCAAGTGCAGTGAATAGTCTACAATATTTTAAACCAGCGAGTAGCGTTAAAGTAATGTCAACAAGAAAGGAATTATCGATAGAAACGCGTACTCAAATACTGGTATACCACAAATACTGGTATACCACGACATCGGGAAAAGTAATCGAGAAATTGCTAAGTTACTGAAATTAGGCCGTAGAACCGTTGATTATAATGTTAAAAAGTTTCAAACAAGTGGTAGTGTATCCGATAAACAGCGACCAGGACGACCAAAAATAACAACACCTGCAGAAGATCGCGGAATGCTAATCACAAGCAAACGAAATAGACAAAAACGGCACCAGAAATTGTTGCCGAAATGAATATGTCGCGCCCAAACCCAGTTAGCGTCACCACAGTAAAGAGACGTTTACGCGAAGCTGGTTTGTATGGAAGAATTGTTATGCGGAAACCTTTACTATGCAAAGCTAACAAAGCAAATCGGTTAGTATGGGCAAGAGAGCACAAAGACTGGAAATTGGAAGATTGGAAGAAAGTGCTCTGGACCAACGAGCCTAAATTTCTCACCTTTAGTTCAAACAGGAGAACATCTGTCCGTAGATCGAAAGGGGAACGAGCACTTGAATCATGTATCGTACCAACAATAAAACATGGAGGAGGATCAGTCAAGGTTTGGGGGTGTTTTGGAGGTACTTCCGCGGGCGATTTGATAAAAATAGATGGTATCCTTAGAAAAGAAGGCTATAGGGAGATTTTGGAGAGGAATGCCATTTCATCTGGAACACGAATAATCGGTGAAAACTTCGTGTTCCAGCATGATAATGATCTGAAACACACTGCTAAGATATGCCGTGAGTATTTAGAACAATTGGAGCAGAGAGAGAAAATTGTCGTAATGAAATGGCCGCCCCAAAGTCCGGATCTCAATCCGATCGAGTTTTTCTGGGACGAGCTCGACCGAGAGGTTCGAAAATGTGCTCCAACATCGACAACTATACTTTGGGCGCAACTGCAGGAGGCGTGGAGGAAAACAGAGCCATTAACACTGGCGAAGCTGTTGGAAAGAATGCCGAGATTGTGTGCGGCTGTATTAAATGCGAAAGGTGGTCATATTGACGAATCGCGAATTTAAGTTAATTGTCAGCGAGTTGACAAATACATTGATTTTAACACTGTTTGAGTTATTGTTATAAATACAGAATAAAGTTTTATTTTATAATTAGTAATTCACTTGTTTTGTAATATTTTCAGGGTGGGTAAAGACTTATGGCCGGTAGTGTATGTATTTTTTTATACACTGCATATATGCTTTCATCTTTGCTGCATTTATATTATTTACGCATACGTGTGCATTTACGTAAAACATCGGGTAATATAATAGCAATCCTAGTTGGTAATACCTTTGTATACGCTAGTTATTGGCATAACACTTTTACAGGTTTTATGTATACGTATACAAACTAAAAAACCTCCCTAATCTCTTCCATACATGTAGTTTAGTTTGATAAGATGGAGTGGCTAACGCATTTATTAACGCCTTCGTCCTATAGCTTTATTAATAGACGGGTGAACCAGAACGAATAGTTCGGTAATGTTTTTTTAGCGATAGTAACGCATCATTGGACTCATACGGTTTTCATTCAGTAATCTCTGGTCACAATTCCTTTGCCTCGCCCCTTTGCTTATCGCTCAAAAACAGAACCGTCTTTGCTACAGAATGAGAATGGAAGTGTAAATTAAAATTTTCAAAATAGAAAGGAAGCCATTGAGTAAGTTTTAATATAATCACGTTTAATGCTCGAAATTGAAAGTTATTTCTTAGACTACTTAATTTTTAACATAATTATATTTAATACTTAAAACTGAAAACTATTCCTATAAAGTTACGTAAAAGTAAAAAATTAAAGAATATAATGATCACAATAAATTGAGATACAATTTCATTTTGCGAAAATTAGCAAAGAAACACTAAAAGCTGTTACTTTTTAAGTTCTAAGAAGTTTCTAAGACAGAAATTCTAGTCTAAAGTACAGATAATTGATGGCAGTACATTTGAAATTTTACGTTAGTACCTATGGTTAGTATGCTCAGTACAGAAGTTGCTATATTTGCTTCAGAAGTTGTAAGTTGATTATTTAGGAAGTTGATGATAAATAATATTCAGAAAATTTTGATTCAGATTTCATTATTTTGGAAGAAAAACACGTGTTCTTTTTGTTTACAAAAACGGAGGTTTTATTTCGCCCCAGCACTCTATGCATTTTAGCAAAAAACTTATCTGCATCGCTTTATATTTAGTTTGCTAAAGAAGGACGCATTTTAGGTATAGGGAAATATCCATAAATAAAATTGTAGAAAAGCTTTTGTATCAGATTTTGGAAAAATATACATATTCCCTTTAAAAGAAATTGAAATAATATGAATCAAACTTTGCAATTGATACAGCACTTTTTTCAATATGCTGTTGAAAATTCCAAGAAATTCTCGAATAAGATTCGAATCACTACTTTAACATGTAAGATCGGCCGTTAAAGAAACATCGGCATTGCGCAAAAATCTGATGCTATCTCAATTATCTCAAAAACTATGCCAGATAGGACAAGGGAATGTTGAAGAAATTTGAAACTAATGAGGGGCATCTAAAAACGTAATAATATACTGGATGTTTCGTTTAAAAAACCAAACTTGCAGGACTTCTACCGAATATCTTCTATTTGAAAACTTTTTCTCTAAATTGCTTAGGGAATTCGATCCTGGTCCAATCACAACCAAAATTCCTTGCAATTGTACATTAACTCTCACTTCGAAATGCTAATTAAAGTTAGTGATTCCAGATGCAGTTTACCCATCCTTGGATATTTTCTTTTAAAAATCTGGGCGTTTTCACATTTTCGTATTTAGTTTTTTCTTCAAAAATTAAAATCATTTATATTGTTAGATACTACAAAATTAGACACCAAAAATGTGAACCTTTTTTATTGTTTACTAGTAACATAGCACAAAAATAACCAACTTGAAACCAAAAATACTATTTTCACTTAATTTCATTTTACTTCTCCATAACTAATTAATAATAATTATTCCTTTAGTGGACACAGATTTTCAAATTTAAATTGGTTATAAAAGAAAGCTTTTTGTTCATAAGTCAGGCGAATTTCTTTTCTTTTACAAGCCAAATGAATTTCCGCGAACGGTCGCATCATCACCGGACGGATGTTCACAGACATGCTACAAATTCGGAAGTTAGGACGTCTGGTAACTCGAGCTGAAGTGGGCTTGCGGTCGTGCAAATAGTATAGTATATTCCAAATGCAACCTTGAAAAATCATATTTTACCGTGAAAGATGGAAAAGAACACGTTTTATTGCAAAATTTACTTTGCATCCTTCTAATAAACTTTATAAGCGCTTATAAACTTCAATTAAGCTTTATTTGCAGCACATTTGACAGCTGAGAATAGTTGTAGTACCGACATTATGTTATACTACAACGGTGCACATGAACTGCCCAAAATTTAATCTATAGTACACCAGCACCAATGACCCCTATTTAATCCGACACTCGAACTGCGCAAAACCGTTAAGGGTTTATTTTAATCCCTTTACTTTCATTTCTCAGAATATCTATAAAGCAAAGAAAAATTTAAATTTACTTTTGTAAAATAAATACAGTAAATGGGCGTAAATATTAAATACTCCCCAAATAAAATGTGTGCATATAAAGAAGGGTAAGTGAAATAACATCAACAGTTCGAAAAGAACAAATTAAGAAGCATTAGCAAAATGTTTAGTGAAAAAGGAAATGTGTTGTTTATGCGTGAAAATTTGAAGTATTATAAATTTCGGGACAAGGCGTCTACGGGTGAAGTTTGTTGGAGATGTACGAGAAAATCATGCAACGCGAAAATTTACACTATCGGTTATGTGATAAGTAACAAGCACCTTGGAAATGTGGTATGTACACCTGTCGGCATTGCGCTTTATTTACACTACCGGCCATTGAAATTAGGACAACTAGTGCTGCATGATGCAAAAGAAAATAAAAATTTATTGCTAAAAATAAAAACATAAACAAATACGAGGAAATAAAAAAAAATAAAACAAAACATTCTTATTGAAGTATTAGGCTGTATCTTTTGCTCATCGAAATAACCTCCTTTGGCTTGTCGTACTCTCCCGACCACTCGTGGCATGCGTTCTGTTAGTTTGGTTAGATATATTGTTCCATTCAGTTTATGAAAGTCGCCACAGGTGCTCTTTCGAAGTTGGACAGACCTTTTGCAGTCATCTGTCGAGCTCATCTCACACTAGTTCGATGGGGTTCAAACCCAGACTCTGCGGGCCCAAGGCATGATTTACAACACGTTCTCTTCTGCTTGAGAAGTTAGATAATCTTTTCAGATATATTTGGGCTCGTTATCACGCGCAAATACAAAGTTCTCCCCAATCAACCGCAATCCGAATGTCACAGCGTTCTCTTCTAGTATTCGTCTATAATTTTGTTTACGCATAATACCGTCGATTTTTAGTAGATCTTTGGTCCTCGCCCTGCTAAAACAACCCCAAACCATCATTGAACCACCACCGTGTTTTACCCTGGGAACGACGCAATCGCGTAACATCCTTTCGTCTTTCGTATATCTCACGAAAACTCTGCGCTTCTGACCAAACACTTCGAACTTGGATTTGTCAGACCAAAGAACATTTCTCAAAATTTGTTCTGTCCAATTCCTATAATTTGCGACTCACTGTAGCCGTTTTTGGCGGTTTCCACGACGGAGCAACGGTTTTCTTATCGCAACGCGACGGTAAAGATCGGCTTCTCTTAAGCGGCGTTTAGTAGTGGTTACAGAAATCGGTCACTCGCGTTCCCTGTTGAGTTTTGCTGAGATTTCGGACGTCGTCAATCGCCGGTTTCGTTTGCTTAGCACCGTAAGGTGCCGATCTTCCGTACGCGTTGTCATTCTTGACCGACCTGGGCGATTACGGTCTTCTAATGTCCTGGTGGTTTGGTATCGGCGAATAGTATAATGCACAGTTGATTTATTGGTTTACTAACAGACTGATTCACAGCGAGTATGATAAGAATTACTCTGTATCATAATCGGAGACACGCAGGTAAAATTTTATGACCGCCTAGACACATTTCCTATTTTATAAACAGGTTTATAGGCCATTCATTAATATCGTTTCTAACTTTGCTGTACCGTGCAATCGAATTAGGGCCATTATATAAATTTGAGTTTTAGCTTAATAAATAACCCAAAGTATCAACGTTTGATAAAAACAATTTTTATATATGTAAATATATATATATATATATATATATATATATATATATATATATATATATATATTTACATTAACACGTACATTAATATTTCGTCGATCCACCCCTTGCTTTTATGACAGCAGCAATTCTTTTGGCATGCTTGCTATACACGCTGCAGCAACTTCTTAAGATGAGCATTATTTTGCCAGCTATTTGTTATGTTTGTTTTCAAAACGTCAACTGTTGTATTGGGAGATGCATAAACTGTACGTTTTAAAGAATTACAAACATTTTAGATTGGATTCAGGTCGGGGGAATTGCCTGGCCATGGCAATATCTTCAGTTTTCTTGCTGAAAACATATTTAGAATTGTTTTTGCCCTGTGGCACGGTGTACCATCTTGCATAAATGTGTAAGAGTAATTTTCAGGGTCTGAAGATGTCATATGCGGGATTATGATTGATTCCATAACTTCTTTGTATTGAAATTGATACATGGTACCCGTTACAAAATAGAGCAATCCAAGCCCTTCCCCTGATATACAGGACCAAATCATGACTGCCGGTGGATGTTTCATTGTTTTTACCACTGCGCTTTCATCATACCGTTCCGATGGTCTTCTAACGAAACGAGCAACTTCAGTTACAGCCTCCAGCCGTGACTCGTCACTAAAAACAACCTTTAGAAACAGAAATTTTCATTACAACTTCGAATTTACTAAAAATGTTTCAAATTTTGAAAATGCACATAAAATATTGATACACACCTTTTCCCAATCCTCAACAGTAAAATGTCGATGCTGTTGCGCCCACTGCAATCTTGCCTTTTTCATCCTTAAAGTAAGTTTCGGCCTTTTTGCAGGGCGTCTACTTCTGATAGTGGCTTCATATAAGCGCGATTTTAATGTTCGATCTGATATTTTTATATTATCAGTCTGTAATATACGCGGAAGTACTTTAATGCACAGTTGCCTGTTTTCTAATGCCTTTTTTATGATAATTCTGTCTTCCCGTGGCGAAGTTTTGCGAATACCGCGACAATGAGAAAGACCACTTGAAGTCACCGGTAAATTTTCTTTCTTTGACATCGCTACCCTGTCGACTGTTTGACGAGAAACTCGTTCTCTTCTGGCTATTTCCCGATGCGAATACAGCCCCGTCTCTAAATAACACTTGAAATCTTGTTTTTTTTTCTCTTTTGAAATTTCTTTACGTTTGCCCATTTCACAAAATTTATCAATAAAAACAGAAAACTAAACGTCACGAAATTTCAATTTAATTACACTAAAACAACATGTAAAACGAATATTATAGCACGAAAATATACTACTTGCACTTTACACCATCAAAACTATACGTAAACTAACTTGAAGCAGGTAAAGCCAGTCACCGATTACCGACCCTAAACGTACCTTGGATAGAAAGGAATGTTTGGTGGGGGTTATAATAACGAGAATTTTATACCTACTTAAGAGGATTATCTCATATACAATTAAAAACATTTTATTGCCGAAAATATTTATAAATTTTGGTTATTATAATATTAATAGCAAATATTTGTATAAAATCAAAGTGGCCCTAATTCGATTGCACGGTACTGTAGAAGTTTTTACAGTAATACTAAGGGTATTGAATATTGAAAAAATTCCATTTTTTAAAATTCTAATAGTTGTCCTAACTTCAATAGCCTGTAGTGTACATATTTATTGTATCTGGAACCGTAGTAACTCCCCTTAGGCATATAATTGCCTTACTGGGTTTTTAGTATTTAGTAATTTACTTAGCACTAATGTTTCGGTTTATTGAGTATGGCAACTTAATTGCCGAAATACATATCTAGCGTAATAAAATAAGATTGTAATATTTTGTATCAAACTAACTTTTCATCTTTTACGAATAGAAGATGTAGACAATGCATTCAATAAACAACTTGCGATGTAAGTTTTAGACTATAAATTCAAACAAATTTGATATGTTATTTTAATGCCGATATGTGGATCTATAACGCACTACACCTTTACGAAGATCTTAATGCGCCCCTGGCATATAGTGCTGTCTTGCTCGGTTGCATCATATGATTGGGCGCGACTACGCAACACTTCGGGATCGATACAGCCCTACATTCCCATGCGTTCTGCCTTTGGTTGCGTCTCATCTTTTATCACTTAACCTACATACAAAAGGATAAAATATCGTTGCACACATTTATTTGCTGGCAATCCAGTCTATTAGACGTAAGTACGTAGGACAAAGGGCGCTCCAATGGAAAAGTTTGCCTTTTTGTATCCACGCCCCAGTTTTTTGACAAAAAGAATGTTATGTCCGCATGAGAGAATTAAAGCTATATTCCTATTCGAGCATTTCGCGTCAAAAACAAATATGTAAAAGAGGAGGAACTTCCAAGCCCTTGTTTATTTAGTGGATTTCTACATTGGTATTTTAGGTTTTTGCAAAAAAAACTGCATATAAATGTATTGAGGTAATAATAGTTTGTCAGGAACGCGACAGGTAACAGTTGTGCTGTTTATGTCATCAATAAGAATATTAAAGCTGATTTACATACACAGATTACTTTTGAAAGATACCTATGCATGTATGTATATACGCTTATGTTGGAGTTTGCATCTGCCAACATTTTCTGAAGAAATTTAATTTCTTAAGGTTGGTAGGTCCTACATCCAATATATGGATTTAAAAGAATTGTTTGAAGAAACTATCGTATGCAGCAGAGTTTCTCAACCTGTGGTAGGCGTACCTCTAGGGTTACCTGGAATGGTCTCAGGGGGTACGTGGAAAAAGAAATGTAATGGTGGACATTGATAGATGGATTGAACGTAAGGGAAAAGATAAAAAGCTCTAACAACTGACATTTCCAATTCAAATTTTATTTCATTATGAAAAATCAAAATAATTGAATTGAATTCGAAATAATTTTAATTTAAAAAGATATGAATGTTTTAAATTCAGTTTAGCAGGATCTGTACCCGTCGAAAGGGGATAGGACGACCGGCCGACACCTGACAATAATAGGTATATTTCAATAATACTTACACAAAGCGGGCAGGCAATTCAACATTGTTTTCTGTAATAACATTTTATTTCTGCGACGAATCTGGGATAATTCCAGTGTTAATCGTCGGGTTGGTTGTAATTTGTCTATTTCTTTGTCTATATTGTACTATAATTTTATATTATCGATATGCAAACTTATGATAACATATCATCAAATTATAATCTGGGGAGCTACTCGGACCGCCTTCTAACAATCAATACTCGAAATGATGTCCAATAAATATCCCTCTGCGTTGGTCGGGGATTCACAGAACACTGCTTTGTCTGTCTCTATTTTTATCATCATAATATTGTTAAATGTGTATAATTACTAGACTTTGTTAAAAAGGTGCTACCGGCAGTGGCGCACCGCATAAAAGTAGGTACGTAATACACAATATTAGTGAAAAATAATATTGTGACCTTTTTCTGTCGTCTCCATGTCCACTGTGGTAATTGACAACCGCCCTGGTAAGCTGCGTAGGATTGCAACATCAGCAACGCTTCCATTGTCGATTCATTCAGCCGTCGACGGTGTTGTGAATACGTTGTCGTATACTTCGAAAATGATCGTTCGACATCCAGTGAAGTAAGATTTGCAAATGTCAGATATTCCTTTTCCTCATCTGGGCACTCTTGATTTTCAGTTATAGACCGAACCTTTTGTAAATCGGGATTTTTCGTTAAAATTGCACCAAATTTTTGAGCAACATCGACTCCTACAGTGTTCGTCGTTTCCTAGAGCGGCTTGTTAATTGTTTATGCAATTTAATGCGTACGCTTATCTGTACGAGATAAGTGTTTTCTAATTGCTCAATAGCTTGTGCAACTTCAGAATAGTTCATGGAAATTTCATCTATTTGTTGTTGAACGTCCGAATTGGAAAAAAGTTGCTGACTATCTCGAACTGCTGCAGAATCATTTGAATCAAGTTTTAAGATGACATTTTTCACTTGTGAAAAATATTTCTGATAGTAAGATACTGCCTGGAGCCATGTTCCCTATCGCGTTATTACAGGCTGAGGTGATGGTGGTAATTTCGGACACAATTGTTTCAATACAGGGATGTGTTTGGGAGATTTGATGAACACTTTTTTGGTAGATGCTATTAACTTATCTACCATCGGATACTTCTTTCGAATGGTTTCTACTACGAAGTGACATGCGTGTATGAGGCATGTTATGTGAAGAAGAGTCGGAAAGCATATTTTCAACATCCTACCAACTTTCAGCATTGTTGCGGCTCCGTCAGTAAGGAACATTGTGACTTGGGTTCCTGTGATACAAAATTCTCTCAATGAATCTTTTATTATCATGACAACGGTTTCTGCATTACTTTTCTGAATCCTTTTACTGGATAACAACAATGAAGCTGGTGGACTATCACGTTTTAAAGGACGCGCTACAACATGAATAACGCTGTGTTTCTGAGCATCAGTTGTTTCATCCACACATAGGCAGATTTACTTATTTCTCAACTCGTCTTTTATACATTCCTTTACTGTACCTTGCACACGTGGCAAATTGTATCATAATTGCATAGATGTTGGCAGCTTCCATGAGGGAACGTACTTAGCCCAAAAAAGACGAAAGTGTTCATTAGATACTAGATGTTGTGGGATGTTGCACACGCTTAACATAAAAATACAATCATATAAAAATTGCCAGCATGGAATAGTGTTTCTTAAATTCAATGCGTGACGTTTGCTTTTACAATGTTTTCTACATTCAAACCTATTGCGATTTAGCAATCCGCTATTGCATATTGTGCAATAAATATGCGGACTTCTATATTCTAATCCAGGGAAATGCCTGAGTTATTTATTCACATTCGAGGGGAACGTTACACCCTTTGGGCGTCTCATCTCCGCGTAGTTATTTGGCGTGCAGCGTGCAACGTACTGTCGCGGTACTGTCGAGATCGACTACGAGTTGAAAATTACCCCTACCTACGCCGCTACCGCTAAGCTACTGCCATCCGGTACCACCTTTTTACCAAATTCTAATAATAAGTGAAATTCACCATAAAAAGCAGACTGAAACATTTCATAACGACTTTTTCAAACCAGCTAATTTAATGTGAAACTGATTTTATATTTTTTAACATGTTGACTGTTGACTTATATTCGAGGATGAAGCCAGAAATTTTTTATGCAGTTTTTTTTTAAATATTTGTTTAACATCACGCAGAATTGTAGCATTAAGATTATCGCAGCCCAGCCCGATGCTGTCTATCCCCTGACGGCGATGGATAGTAAAATGGCCCACTTTTCCGGTGGCAACTGGCAGACCGCGGAGATCTTTTAACTAACACGGTAGTTCCGATAATAAGAAAGTCTCAGTAGTGGCCACATTATTAACAGAAGAAGAAAGCAAGGAGAAAAAGAAGAGGAATATGTGGATCTGTCTTTTAGATAAACAAACAAAAGAAATTAAAACCACAAATTTTCGGTTCCTTGAATATATTATACACACATATGTTTCCCATTTATTATATTTTAACACGTCATTGTTTATATTTGCTTATTTTGTTAAAGATCAACATAATGCGTGTTTATGTGGTTATAAATAAATCTAAAAACTCATGTACATATGTATTGTTGCATAATTAAATTGCATAATTAACGTTGATTATATCTAAATTTGCTCTTACGTTAATTAGTAAAACAGTATATCTACATACCTATATGAATACGCGAATAAACCGAAGTACTGAAACATCTTGCATTTTTACTTAAACTAAATCAAAAATTTATAGGGGCATTTAAGGAAATGCCCTTTCATTAAACCGTTCGTAATCAAAACAGATCCTATATTAAAGTTCCAATGTGGGAGAACGATTACTGTACAATAAACACCACATCAAAGATGTTGAAACAGAAGTTCTGTGGTATTTAAAGTATTATGTTTATGAATGAGCAGATTCTATATGTATGTCGAGAGAGAGATGGTAGGAGGGAGAGCGAGAGCGCGCAGCGGAAAGCTTTAAATACTAAACAGGATTTATTTTCTAGGAAGGAAAACAAAAGTGAAGAATAATTATTAATAAACTAATAAAATAGAAGAAAACTAGAAAATGTGCCTCCAATTTACAGCAACGTTACATAGGAGAATAAAATGGTATCTGTAAACAACAAATTAACAATAAGTATGTGTTCTCATTTAATAGTTCCAGAACGAATTCTGACGTACAATATATAACGCACGGTAGAGAACATTCGGCTATAGATGGAACAGCAGTGGTAGGCGCTTAACTTAGACCAGTCACGTTAGCTTTTTTTACAAAGCCAATTAAATCCAAATATACTATTTCACCTTAAGTTTAAAGGCAGTAAATTTAACGTTTGTTAATTCACGGTTATCGTTGCAGCTTTATGAGGTGCAAAATATTTCTACTGTGATTTTTCAGTTCTATTTAAAACGACCAAGAGATTAAACATTCTTTTTAGTATTTCAAAAGTACTCGGTTCAATAATGTAATGAAAATTTTATTATATACCCAACAGATTACAATTCAAAAAAGGGGAACAAAGGTAGTAACTGAAAGTACATGAATAAATACAGTGGTATCATGGCAAATCCACGTTTAAAAGGTTAAAATTCCGCGCTGCGTGTACGAGAGTCGCTTTCTATAAAATATTTGTTTGAACCGTTGGAACACAGAGAAGTTGATTAAATCTAGCTTGGAGACGCGGCACGTGGACATCTAAACCGGGTGAGTCGATTCTGTTTGTGAGGATGTTCAGCACAGATGCATTAGTAATGTTCTTCCTTCTATCACCAAGCGAAATGAAGTCGTGTCTTTCCAACAATTCATTATAGTCTATTCCACGCACAGGATAGTGACCGTCACTCTTGTAAGACAGGTATTTCAAAAATATTCGTTGGACTCGTTCTATAAGATTGATTTGTATGCCATAGAGGGGATACCTAGCATTAATTGCGTATTCAAGTTTGGAAACGACATGGGCAAAGTATAGAGTCTTAATTGTATCAATATTACGAAAATCTCCCGAGAGACTTGTAGGCTGCATTTGTAATACCTAAAACGTGATTGGAAAACATAAGCTTGTCATCAAATGTTATGCCCAAATCTTTGATTGATGACTGTCGGGAAATGCTGATGTTGTTAATTGTGTATTGAAATTGAAATTGAAATGACACAACAAAACACTTGTTTATATTCAAAAGTAGATTACTGCGCAAACACCAGTGATGTATTTTATTAAGATTGTCTTGCAGAAATTTAATATCCGATGGGGTGTATGGTACTGTATATTTTGACATCATCTGCGTAGGCTAATATGGAACAAGTAATAGATTTAATAAGGTAATCGATAAAGATATTAAATAGAAGTGGATCTAAGTTCGACCCTTGGGGTACACCAGATGTAGAAAGAAAAGGACGAGATCTGTATCCATTAAAACAAACGTACATCACTCTATTAGGTAAATAAGAACGAAGTAAACCAAGAAATGATCTACCAATACCAAAAAACGTAGCTTTTCCAATAAAATACGGCGATCAATTAAATCGAACGCATGGCAAAAGTCCGTGTAAATTACGTCCAATTGTGCTATTTCTTGCGATATCAACGCTAGATTAGTTGTGGTAGACCTGCCGGGCATAAATCTATGTTGTGAGGTAGAAAGGGAAAGTTTGTCACCGTAGGAGGTGCATTGGTAGATTAACATTTCAAATATTTTAGCAAAAGTACAGATAACTGCAACAGGCATTGCGTATGTCGGAATTATTACCCTTTTTAAAAATTGGTGAAATTCTGGCAATCTTCCAGATATCGGGAGAAATGGACGTACATAAAGCCAAATTGAAAATTTTGGTTAATATCAGGCGAGAAGGTACTAGAAAATATTGTGGCGAACGCATTAACAATAGACAGTGGATCTTCGTACTTACTCTCTGAATCATGAACCTTACCAGGAATTCTAGTTATACCCTGCTTTGAACGAGCAAACTGCCAGAAAGCACGTGGATTAGTAATTAGGTTCGATTCTGTGCCGTGAATATATGATGTACGCAGAATTAATGTCAGCCTTTACATGTCGGCGAAGTCTCTGAAACTCAAGCTTGAAATAATCGTTTTGAGTAGCTTTCCATTTACTGTGGTAGTACGATTTTAATTTCAAGTTTTTCTTAATGGGATATATACATTGGGAAAATGTGAAATCAGCTGTATCTATATACGTACGGCGAGAGAGCGAGGAGGGGATTGAGTGGAATCCGATTCGATGCCGGTCGTTAGTACGCTTGTAGCAATGTTGGCATGTAGACTTACTGTGTGCAAGAACGCACGTAATAATTTGAAGTCATGGTCGCCTGGAAATGAGAGTTTCGCATATTAATTTAGTTGTTGCTACGAAACTAATAATAAATCCTAAAGATGAAAATGGAAACATATTCTGATGAAATAAAAGAAAAGAAAAATAAATACTCTAGAAATTCTTATTAAGATCGTTCGCACATAATGCATTCTACCTCCTAACTAACTACATCGGTAACCGTCGTGAGCCGTCGACTGCCGTTAACCCCTCCGCTTGTGGTAAATCACTCATTCGCGTTTACCGTTGTCGCATGTACCCTTTTTCGTATAGCTAAACATTTTCTTTCCCTATGTGCATGTTTCTCCTACTATCTTTTAAGATTTGCCAATAACGCTATCTCTATATCCGGTGGCTATGTTGCAATGTTTACGTTGGCGGTAATGACAACTTTCATTTATGTTCTGTCAAATGTTAGTATTCAGCATTTCAGTCAGTTTTTTTCGCGGTTTTCCAATTAAAGTGCTTATAATTGTTGATAAGTCAGAACGGTAATATTTATAAGAAGTGTTTTCAGTAAATATACTATTACATGTGTTATTTTAATGAACTTGTAAAATTGTAGATTTTAACACAACAAATGGAGCCAGGCGATAAAAAAACGAAGGAAAGGCGAACATTTCAGCTATAAAGAAAAACAGATGGTTGTTAATGTCCATAATTATTTTTAAAAATCTATGAGTGTGAGTGTCGCTGTTAAAGAATTAAGTAGAGCCCTATGTTATTCAGAGTGTAGTGTTTATAACGTGCAGAAAGAACAACAAGAAGGTTCTTTATCTAGTCCAAAGAGTAAGAAGAGGAAGGGTGCATAAATAAATGATCGACTAAATATGAGGTGTGGCAATTAAATAACCGGACTGGTGCTACTATCGGCAGCGAGCACGCCACGGTAGGTTTGAACATGTCTGTGCTTGTAGATGCTTCCCCCACCCTGAGCTCGTATGGAGCGTTGTAGGGAACGGCAAGGAGAGTACACTGGAGGGGATAAACTTTGTAATGTAATTGGTGATCAATAAAATGTTTTGTAGCACCAGTCCGGTTATTTAGTTGCCACGCCTCGTACATATGACGACAACATATAAGCACTTAGTCAACGTCAAGTTCATGCATTTTTTTATACAGAACATATTACCTACTCTAAACGCAATCCTTGCTGTTATTAATAATGATGAAAACTTTCTTAATTTTACATGGGCAACCATACACTGGTTATTGCATGATATTGGCTTTGAATTTAACAAAGTAGTAGTGTATAAATGACTATTAAGCAATTTTTTATTTGTGCGTTGGTAGTTGCGTATATTATGAGAAATTAAGTATATTTGATACTCTAGCATTATCATTCAGAATTTCAGTATTAAATGTTATCGTCCTTAGAATATATTTTTCGTTGTTACTAATTTATTCACGGTTTTTAACTCATGTTTAGGATGGTGTAATGTAATTTAAAAAATAATGTGTTAAAAGTGGATCAACATTTAATTTTTCAATGCAAATTTTTAATATCTTTTTGGAACAAAAATAAGAAAGAAAAATAATTAAAATAATGAGAAAAATCCCTTAGAAATTAAAAAAATTTAAAATTTTAAACGGGCTATTTTTTTTTACCAAATGGAATTTACCGAAGTTATGAAAAAACCATACTTACTTACAGTTGGTTCCAAAGTATTAAATGCTAAAAGAAGTGCTTTAGAATGTACAGAAAAAATTAAACAATTATTTATTAAAGCATTCTGGCACAAATATGAAGGCATTTATTCTTTTTCTCTTCTACCTAGAACTTGTTCGACTAAAGTATTTCAAAATTGCCTCTGCATAGAGCCACAAGCAATTTATTAATAGTATGTAAAATTGTAGGTTTAGGAAGTGTTGCGAATTCTTGAGCTAGTCTTATTAGTCTAATTTACCCGTACACTTATTTTGTATAAACACTTTAATTTTCAGCCATTATTCACAAACCCAATATCCCTACGTCCTATTGTCAGCACTATCAATTGCCCTTTTATCCAAAGCCCCAAACATTTTCGCCCAAAACGACTGAAGGATTTAAAACGATAAATCTTGGCGTTTACTTGTCAGTTTTTGATGTCGAATCCTTATTCCCAAATTCCCCATATCGGTCAGTGTCCTTTAAGAATTCCTTATCTCAATGACCAATTGGATGATCGGGCTGATTTGGGTTTAAAAGCTTGTCTTTCTTCTCCTATTTCCAGCTTAATGGTAATAGTACGAGCAATCTCAGGCGTAGCTATGAATCTCCTCTGTTTTTTGTCGCTCCCAAAAACTCTTTATGGACGTGTTGGAACACAAGCCCTTTTATCTTAAAACCTTAAAAAAGTTTTTGGTACAGGTACGTTGAACACCTTTGTCATCGGGGTCCTAACACAATCTTTCAATCCCCTATGTTTTTAAATTCTAAACACGATTCCAACATTTCCCCAGGGAATCGAACAAAGGCTGTTTTCCCTTTTCCTAATTTTTTTCTCGTACCCCCGGCGTCCTGACGTGGCACTGGGATTTTCCGTTTACCGAAAACCCGGGCACACGGTGTTATCAATTCTCTTATCCAAAGGGGCCTTTTCCATATTTGACCCAATTCGTTTCCCTCAAGAACTAAACCCACATCACTGAATTTTGATTCGCAATAACTTTTCCAAAAAAGATATTCAAACACCATTAACCGCTACACCAACCCCCCCTTATCAACCACTCCATGCAACTCTCCTCATCAAACCCCTAATTTCCGTAGATTCTGGTGTACCGATCGCACACAAGATTCTCTTCAGGAACAGCATAAAACCTTTCAAGCCCAACTTCAAACTCTCAGCTACTTTCCCATCAAAGATCGCAATCATCTGGAAGCCCTGTGTCCCCAGATTCCATGTTCGTGTGGTGTATTACATCATGAAACAAAGCGATCAGTCAGCACCGTGTTACTGGCCGGGTGTAGTACGGGGTTGTTACGTGTACCCCCGGGTCCGCATTGGCTGAGCACAGACGGGAAACGGGCCACCGATCCAATTTCCCTCACCCCCTCTTATCTCGCAACCCCTCACTTTTTAAAAAGCGAAAACTCCGTGAATAAATAGAGTTTTTTCAAACATCCCAAAAATTTAAATCGCGAAGAGGGCTCCCCTTTCATTACAGGTGAAAATCCCTGGTTAAACCTCCTAGCAAACCCCCACGCTACATCGATGCATACAATTTTGCTCCTTTGATCATAAAATTTTTGTTTTTCAAAGCTAAAATTCCCCTTCATCGAAGCATAACTTTCCGCTTCATTAAAGCTAAAACCGCTTCATGGGGGGCATAAAAAATTTCTGTTCATCGATGCTAATTTTCCGCTTCATTAACGCATAACGTTCCCCTTCATGGACGCATAACGTTTTTCCCCTTATGGACACAAAACATTCGCTTGATCGGCGCATAACTTTTCCCCTTCATTAACGCATAACGCTTCCCCCTCGTGGGCGCATAATTTTTCTGCTTGTCGACGCAAACATTTCCCCTTGATTAAAGCATAAAATTCCCCCTTTAACGACGCATAACTTTCCCTTCATTGACCCAAAACAAGCCCTATATGAACCCCTCCGGAATGAATAAGTCCCCATCAGTGGCAGTTACGCCCTGAAGATGTCACACATGAGTGTGGACGAAACGTTGCTAAAACTCGAAACGATGCGATTCCAAACCCGAACCTAGAGATAGTAACTCAAAAAAACTTTAGAAAACGACAACGGAGTGAAAAAAAGCTGGTATTCACTGGAAGAATACGTTTTTTAAAAGCCCACAATACTAACCTCGCAAGCAAATACCGGCGATGCTCCCCCCGTCGTTGGTTTCTGAAAAGCCTCGCTAGTTGCCCGATCTAGAGTATGATGTTTCCCGTCTACCACATACAACGTCGCGCTCGTCTAGCCGTACCCTTACCAAATTACCGTTTCTTTAATGGTGTTATGTTTCAAAACTCTCAAAAAAGCCATCGGATGGAGACACTGTTCTCCTTCTTCTTTTTTTTTGATTTCCGGGAATGGGCACTGGCATAGAGCTCTATTGCAAAACCCCCGTTGCTTTTTCTTTTAGTTCCTTCGGGGGCTAACTGTTTTTAATATTTTCTTACTAATGTACGTGTGTACTTTCACTGCAAGAAGGGCAAGTACACTACTTCAGATTTTAATTTTTTTAAAAAAAAGGAAGGTGGCAAAATAAACTTGGTAAACTTTTTTTGTTGTTTCTGGATAACAGAGCAAATCGAGAAAACTAAAGTTTTTCGATTTTACTGTTGATAAAATTTTCTCTAGAATTCGACCAGATCATTAGTAGTAAACTTTGTGCTTTTGTTTTCGCTCTGAAAATACATAGAGAAACGCAGTTGATAAATGTTGTCAGAAAAATGTCACAAATAATTGGAAGTGACAATTTTTTTACGCTTTTGAATTTAAATAAAACAAAAAATATAAACATTTCTTTTATGTACTTTCAAAGAAAAATTGTTTTTTAATATTGCCAATACAGAAGTCAGTCCCCGAAAAGAAACTGATATACCTAATTAATGCTAACTGAAAAATTTTTCGTTCGGTCCTTTTTCGTTTTTCTGTTTGTACTTTTTTAAATTTATTTTTCGGTGGGGACCCCAAAATAACAAACGACTTTCCAAAAGAATTACAGTAATTCTTCTTTGCTTATCACATCGAATTTCTTTTTAAAGGGCTATTACTAAAGAGATACAAAATTTAAAACTTCAACTTTTTCGGAAATGTCAACTGCAAAACCCTAATTTTTTAAAATCTTAAAAAAATCAGGGGTTTTTTTTGAAAAAAAAGTTTCGTGGGGTTAAATTCCCAAAAACCAACCTTTCTAGAAAATTTAAGTGAGTGAACCACGTAGGAAAAATTGGACTTATTATAATCGCATATGAAAGTGTTTAAATGGAAGTGTGTGTTTTCTTTTTAGAAACTGTAAAAAAACTATCAAAATTTTTTATTTTTGCTGCTCCTTATTTCGGTAAATCTTAACAAATACAATATAACAGGACCACTCTCGTTTTTTCTTAAAAAAAATTTCCCCAAATGTTTTGGTAACTAGTCACTAAACTAAATTCAACCGCCGTATTTTTTTTCTCTGCTAATAAAATTATTTTTTTTTTGAAACCTACATTTTGGGGGGCCTGATAAAATACGAAAAAATAAAACTATTTTAGTACAATGGCATTTTTGCAAACGGTTTAGCTTTCGGGAATCGGGGCCTCCGATAAGAAAAAAGTAAGCGAACACTTTTAGCACCAAGAAATATTACGAAAAGAAGGCTTTTTAATAATAAAAGGGACTTTTTTAAGATTTTTATTTTCAAGGGGCAAATTTAAAAACTCCTATATTAATTTGAAAAACGTTGAAAAAAAAACTTGAAAAAGGAAAAAGGGAAAACAACCCAAAGCTTAAAATTTTTTTCCAATTGCAAGAAAAAGTAAACAAGAAAAATTTTTTCAATTCACGTAACTGGTGAATATGCAAAAGCCAAATTTAAGCCCAAAATAAAAAAAGCGACCAAAAGTTTTCGAGAAAAAAAGGGTGGGGACGGGGTTGCCAAATAACAGCCCGCAAGCGGCCAACAAAAAAATACACACAATTACGGCTGCGCCCCCCCAAACGCACGAAAAAACTTGACAAAACTATAAAAATTTTCCACCAAACGCCAATTGCGACCGACCCCCGGGGGGACTTTTTTTTAGAATTTTTATGGGGGGAACTTTTTAACACGTATACGGCCGTCATAACGCTGGACGTCATAAGATGGAAAATGGGCAATGTAGGTCGTCACGTTGAACCGATAATATATAATATAATATATATAGACAAATTTAAAAACAGTCATTGATGGCCCGTTGATGTATATTCGGTCGCTGTGGGCCTTTACGTTGTTGGGCCCCGGGTCGGGCTCAACAACGATCGAGAGATTCGTTTTAAAGGCAAAAATTTACGGGAGACCCAAAATTTAAAAATTTCCCCGGGGCTCCATAGCTACTATCCCTAAATTAAATGACAAAAAGTTCCGGGGAGGACCATGTAGGGGCGCCCGATAAAATTTTTATCGGAAACAATGACAACATGAGTTGTTGACCCGAAATTTGGCAACAACTGCTTGGGTTCCAAAATCCTTGATTAAAATGTATTTTGGGTAGCGGATTTATATATCCGGTGGACTTTCTACTCTAAAAGTATCTTTAAACCCTGAATGTTATTTTTTCCGATTTTTTACTATCGTTTTAATATAACTAATCGTTAGCTTCCTCCTAATAAAATTATAACACAGTTTTCTGGTAAATTCAGAAAATGATTGTTTCATATAGACCTGAAATCAAAAATTAAAATACTTGTTAGGCCGAAAAGTTGATTTCTATTACCCTGGTAATGGAATCAGATCTGAAAACCTGTTTTTTTTTGTAGTTTTTTTGACCGTACGATTTCAACAATTTAACTTCCTCGTGATTTAATTTTGAAAGGGGGTTTTGGGTTCAAAGTTATACCTTTTTTTGCAAGGTCAAAGATTTGCATAACGGACTTTTGAAACCACACCCCAACTTTTTTTTTTTTTCCAAAAAAGCCAGATAAGCACCTCTATATCGAATATAATGGGAACGGTAAAAATAAAAAAAACAACATGAAAACAAAAAAGATTACATGTGGAAGGAATGTTTTTTTTTAAACGATAAAACGATGTGTTTAGAACAAATTAATTATTGACGGTACCAAATGGGGTATGAAATGTGAAAGTGGATGGAGTTTGATATCTGAAAGTTTTTTAAATTCATGTTTTTTGGGGATTTGAATTGTAGGTGAAAAAAAAAAAAGGCAGATAAAGGGTTTTGGCAACAGAAGGAGGAAAAGAAAAATGTAACTTATAAAATTAATGGAAATATTACCTTCTGAAAAACCTAGAGATAAACACCTATTTCCACAAAAGAAATCTTACGATTACTCGACAAACATAAAATTACAAAAGAAGCATAGAAAGTAGTTTAAAAAAAGAAAGGCAAGTTGTGACGTGAAATTAGAAGGCCCAGGACATTTCCCGATCCTTAAAATGCTCTGGAAAAAAATTAAAAAGCGTAAAGATAAAAGAGGAATCTAAAGAGCGGTGAAAGTGTTGAACATATTTTGGGGGAAGAAGAAAAGTATATAGGTTCTAAAAGACCGGACCAAGTAGAAATGCTAGAAAAGAAAATATAACTATACAAAATCTTCTAAAAAGCCCAAGAAAAGTGGTTTCCTAAAAAAAAAATTCTAAAAAGCAAAAACTTTTATATTAAAGAAGTTACAACAAAAAAAAAAATAAAAAAAAAAAATGGAAGCAATACTTGTTTTGAAAAAAATAATATCAAAATATGAAAGGAAATATAGAAGGAATAAAAAACAAAATTTTAAAAAAATGTTAAAAAATAAAGGGAAGAAATTTGTTTACAAAGTAAAGAAAGGATAAAAAATGGCCTAAAAAAAAGGAAAAAGCTAAAAAGCCGGAATATGTATACGAAGAGTGGGGTAAATAAATTATTACAAGATGGGCAAACGCATGATGAAAAAATGCGAGGGAAAAAAAATGCCAAAAAAAAACCTACACTGAAAAAAAACAGACCAGAGTATGGGGGGGTGCGGAAGTAGGAAAACAAATGAAAGGGGGGGGAAGTAAAGAAGGGGGTGAACAAAAATGGGGAAATAACAAGCTATAATAGGTGACAGCAGAAAGTTTTTTTTTGCAGCATCAAATTAACATAGAAAGGGACCCAAATTCCCAAAGGGGTTAAAACGAAAAGTCGGCGGCCCCAAAAAGGGGGTTAAAAATTTGACGACACATTTGAACTTACGGAAATGCAAAAGACCTTACTGGGGGTTTTTTTTTTCCTTTTAAAACATTTGTGTAAAGGGGTTTTCCCCTGAATGTCCCCTGTTCAATATATCATGATTATGACGGATCAAATTTTAATACATATGATAAGGACCACTTAAAAAATGAGATTTAAATACCCGAAAGAAAAACGTAACGTTAACCACTAAAAAGGGAAAAAATTAAAAAAATAGTTGGGGGAATACTGTAAAAAACTTATCATGCGATGGAATAGAACGTTGAAAGCAAATAAAATTTCCCCCGCAACTGAAATAATACTGTTTGATACTATTTTTGTGGGGGCAATACTAAACTTATATTAGCCACAGGGATCCCAATAAAACCATAAAGGGTCTCTAGAACTTTGGAAACAACCTTTGGATTACAAAAAAGACAAAACGAAAAACGGGTGTTTGAAGGACTAGATTAAAATTTAACATTTTGCTAAATTTTTTTGGGGTATAACTTAATACCAAAAACCATCATCAAAAATACCAATATTGAGGTGATAAAAATGAAATGTTTCGCTTGCTCTTTTTGTATAGGTTATGTAACGTCTTCCTCTGGAGAAAAGGCCGAAAAAATTTCACTTTTTTTTGAAAAGCAGTTTTTTTTTAAAATTTTTTTCTGTGTCTTTTCCCTAAAAAAAAAAGGGGCTACAAAATTAAAAATTTCCCCTTGCTCGTATTGACCGTTTGTGTTAAGAATGGATATCAAGTGGGGTTTAGCGATGAAAGCAATATATTCTTTTAAACTTAATTATAGATTGGTGGGATCATCTTTACAAATAGACAAACAGAAAAAAAATATTTAGGCCAATGAAAAAAAAAACAGGAAATCCAGAAAAACATGGGGGAATGTTTACAACTATTACAAGCCTATTCGGAAAACGAGGAGTAACGTGGACGGAGACAAAAGTTGCGACACGAAATAGCATAGGAAAACATTTTTTGCTGGGGGACTAATCATTCGTTTTGCACTGTCAAAAAATTTTTTTTTTTTAACACATGATAAATTCAAGGAAAAAACACAGCCAAAAAAAAACAGCTATTAACATTTTCCAAAACAAGGTAGTCTTTAATAGGTACTGTATCACATTAGCTGGCGCAAAATTTTTCAAAGGCATTATGGAAAAAGTAAAGGCGGGAAATTTGGGAAAATGACTTCAAAAAAGTACAACTATCAAAACTGGCTTTGTTTTTAACCAACATTTCCCTGTCCTTTTTTCAAATGATTTTCTAATTGAAATTTTTTTTGTACTCCCGGTTTTTTTTCCCCTTTTTAAGGTAACAAAAGAACAGTAAATTTATATCTTAGGTCTTCCTTTTGAAGCAAAGGGATTGGGGCCCTTTCTTCTTTCCCGGTTTTTTTCCCGTATTTCTTTTTGGTTTTTTCCCTTTTTTTTCACCTTTTCTTTCACATAACAACAATGATACATATAAAAATTCAAAATAAACGCATTGCAAATAAATCACATTTACACCAAACATTGCGCCCTTCCCTTGCGGACGCCCCCATAAGTGATCGTACTTAAAAGAAAAAAAAAACCAGATTGGAGGGTTTTGGGAAAAGTTGCGGGGGGCCATAACGTACCTTAAATATAAACAATATACAGTCGGGTTCCAAAAAAACCGTTGTTATACTGGGTCCCATAAGGGCATGTTCATACCTACTTTTTTTTAATTTTTTTAGGAATTTTTTTTTCCCCTCTCTTTTGGGGGTGGGTTTTTTATCAAATAAAATTAAAAAAAAGGGGGTGAGGATACTCTTCTATCTCTCGTTTAAGGGCCCGGGTCACAGGGGGACCCGACAATATATCGGGCTCATTAACGTACGTTTACAATATAATATATTATATTTTATATTATATATTATTTATTATTGTACAAGGCCCCGAGGTGTTTTTATTTTCTTATGATTTTTTTTATTTTGATTGAAAACGGTATCGTTTTTTAAAAGGGATGTAATAAAGGGAAATAACTGAAAACTGACCCTTTTTTTATTCTGTTTTTTACTTAAAAATGTAAATGTAAAAAAAGTATAATAAATAAATTTTCTATCCTTCTTTAATAATGCGGATAGGCTTTTTTAAAAAGTTGGCACCATCAGATAAGTTTTCCACTTTGCTCGGTGAAGGATGTTCGCCGAGACAAAAAATGTTTTATTTTCGAAAACGACCGTTTTTCCCCGTCTCCGAAGTAAAAACGGCGAATTAAAAAAAATCTTTTGACTTAGTAAAAAATCTGCAATGCCCCATCGCACATTTGTTTTTAAACTCGTGTAGTCCGGATTTTTTTTTAAAAAACACTATCGAACTTTAGCTAAACTCGTCCCTTTTGGCATCGTTTTATAGTTTTAACAATTACTAACTTCGTCCACGACTTGCACTGATTCTACCAAAAAAAAATCCAAATTTTTCAAAAAATTTTCTATCGCGTCTACTAACCCTTTGTAATTGTTCAATATTTTTTTTAGATGTGTTTTTTCAACGAAATATCGAAAATCCCTTCTGGTCCTCCTAAAAAGCTCTAGCTTCGGCAGGGCGATTTTCAAATAACGGATTTGGCTTCTTGGAATGTTCATTATAATAAAAAGCGGCTTTTTTAACCCGTTCCCCAACGCGTAAAGGGCTGTGGGGGGGTTCTCGAATACCAGGGCATAACCTTTGGGTGCCCAGTCCTCTTTGGAAAATTTTGAAAACACTTTTTTTGTGTTTGCTATTTAATGCTCCCCTCCGGGTAACACTCTTGAAAAGTTTTGCCACAAGATGTAAAGCATGGCTTTACACGTAACATGTAAAAAATCCTTCCACTTTTCTTTAAGGGAACGGGGCCCACACTACACGTTTTTTTTGCTGCACATCGCCCAGAACAAAAACAGTTGACTGGTTTTTCACTTTAAAATTTTTTTTTAACGTTTTTGAGAACTACGGCCCCTAATTTCTTTTACTATACACTGTTTTAATCTTTTGCTGGCTAATAAAAATTTCAAATTTGGTTTAATAGGATCTAATACGCCCCCCTATTATATTCAAAAAGAATTTTTTTTCAATCTTCGTCCCATCAAGACATAGCCAAGCTGTTTATCTTTTAATTCGGCTTTAATTCGATTTTCAATGCCCCCTCACGTATTCGTGGAATATCTCCCCTTTACCCCCTGTCCGAGATGGTAGTATCCACTCGGTATTGTATGTACCCCAAAATTTTTTCGAAATGTTTTTTTTAAATAAAAGTATACGAAGTGGTAGGACCACATACCATAAACTTTTAAAAGCAATTCAAAATTGAAATTGATGTTGTTGTGACACACCATTTCTTTTATTTCTGTGGTTGTGCGCTATTTATATGCCCTTTCACAATCACGTTTGCTCAGCACAGTAGTTTTTTTTACAAACTTTACGGGAAAATTGTACTCCCATTGTAGTGTAAATCCCAAATTCACTAAAAAATTTTTAACTTTCGTAGGTAATGGCCTTTTTTATTTTTAATAGTTACGTTAGACATAATCACTAAAGCGACACCCCGACGCTTGTTTTAGTATGCCACGAAGTGGTGCAAACGTAACATCTGCAGCTCGTCTTTTTTTTGATGAATAGAGCGCGCCCATCCGAAAATGAATAAGCGCGCTGTTAGTTCGTAGCCGTCGATGAATGAACTTTTTTTTTGTTTTTAGTGGCCCACTGTGACAACGCCCTATTTATCAACGAACACCCAAAAGCAGGTGTATATTTTCCGTCTTCACGACGTAATAGACAGTGGTTTGGTCCTCGTCCTAATAATTACATGTTTAAATTACCTATGTTTACATACATATATGCGCCCGGCAGCCTGATTGCGAACCTGGCGCGTGGCGCTCTTGGCCCGCTCTAGACATAACGCTTCTTACTGCAGTTACCAATAAAAGCGCTGCAACGCAGAGATTCGCTTAGTTCCTTTTACTTTTATTTTCTCTTATGTTCTGCGACATACTAGGTTCGCTTCAACCACCGATTGCTGTACGGTACGCGTATAAGTTCACACATCGATTATTGCGCGTGCGTCAGATGTACCATCACTTTCGTAAAAATCTGAGGGGACTCTTATGAGCTCATTTTGACGTTTTTTCAATCTTGTGACAATGACTTTCCATTTCCGATTAATACTGACAGACAATTTGACATATTTTTTTATAGTTTACAGAAAACATGTTTAAAATGGGTAATGCTATAATAGTATACCTTGTCCCAGATTTTTATGAAAGCGATGGTACATTGTTTGTGAATTGGTAAATGGAACGCTTTTGGAATTAATTGTGTATCGCTATTAAGAAAGAAAATGATGATGACAAAGTTGTAAGATGCAATTTGAATGTTTTCTATTGGTACAGACACACATTGCGCATGTCAGTACAAACGGTTCTTGCTTGATACGATGTATCGATATGACCGTACGGTAACTGGTACTTGTACGATACAAAGTTAAGTTGGAATAATATTATTATCGTTCCAGGTACGGTACATAATGTAGTTGGAATACTTCGTTTGCACTGCGCAGGTACGGAACGGTAAATTTACGGTTTTATAAGCGCGTTGGAACGAACCTACTAATGCCCTAACATATACAGTGTGTCTCAGGGGACGTTGGATTGCATAGGTATCTTTGTTATTATTGGAGATAGAATTTTGTTTAAATGGACAAAGTAGTACATATTTATGTGCTGTTTAATAATTCATTCACAATATAGTTGAATTTAAAAATGGTTTACGCCGCCATCTTGAAAAAACTGAAAAGTACAATTTTCGAAATATGGTCGTAACTTCTTTCTTTTTGATCGTAATGAAAAATTGTTTTTACATTGTATAGGCATTTTTTTTGTGTAAAATCGATTAAGCTAAGTTAAATATTTTTTGTTGTCAATAGATTCATTGAAAATAAATCAAACTTATTTTTTTCTTATGGCGGTTATATCCAAATTTCACATATTTGCAATTGGCGCTGTTTTTCTGAATAATTTGATGTATAACATGTTAATTTCAAGCAATCACAAATGTTAGAAATACTTTTTTTTTTGGGAACGGAATTTTAGGAATTTTGGAAGAAAATTATAGGGTGCTGTGGAATAGAAACAATGTTGTTTAAGTATAATACGTTTTATTCCTAAACTCAAAATCAATTAAATAAAGTTTGATTACCAAAACAAGAAAGAACATTATTAAATATTAATTGAGCAGATGCTCAAAAATTCCACCGTTTGCTGTATACATTTTTTCACAACGAACGGCTACATTTCTTGTAACCTTTCTTAGAGTTCTGCGATCAACATTATTAAATGCTTCTATTACGGCATGTTGCAATTCTTCACACACTATTATAGTTTTGCACTTGGCACACTTTGTTTTTGATAAACCCCCACAGCAAGAATCACATGGAGTAATATCCGGGGATCTTGGCGGCCATGATATATCACTGTTTGTAGCTATGGCTCTATTCTGATGTACCAAATTTAAAAAATTTATTACATTACGCCCGTTGTGCGCAGGTGCTCCGTCCTGTTGGAACAAATATTACTTAATAAAGCTAAGGGAATATCGTCCAGCTTCGCTTCCACCTCTTCAATAAGTAGCTGGAGAATCTTCAGCAGTGAGAATGCCATTGTAAATAATCGGTCCAACTAGCAGGTTATCTATTATGTCGCACCACACATTAAAACCGAATCTAACTTGGTTATTTCGCTGTACAATTTGCGATTAAAAATGCCAATATTAGAAAAATTTGTTTCATCAGACCCCAAAATTTTTTTATAAAATTCGGGATTCTCATGAATTTTATTTAAATACATTGACAAAAGTTTATATGTCTAATCGCATCGCCTGGAGAAAGCGTTTGGTGAATTTCGTATTTGTAAGGATGATACTTATTCTTCTTTAAAATACGTAAAACTGTAGATCTGGAAATACCAGTTTCAATTTCAACTTCTCTTGTCCAAATCTCACCGTGCCTTTCAACGCACGCAAGAACCATTTCTTCATCAAAACTATTCTTCGCTGTCTTTGTTCACTTCGAATTTTCTTCTTTGAAAAGGCCCCATAATCCATTAAATTTTTATCAAGACTTCTGAATGTTTTTGAATTTGGCTGCCGTCTTTCGGGGAAGTCGTTCTGATATTCATTTTGAGCCCGTGCAATATTTTACTACAAGGAATGTACGTGACGAAAATGTCATATTTTATAAAATTTTATAAAAATTAAATATAAATGTGAGTATTACTAACAGTTAATTTCACTTGACATAAAACAAGATTCTCGCTTGTTTCGTAAAATCAAATCTATTCCACAGCAGCCTATAATTTTCTTCGCACTGCAAAATTTCGTTAAAAAAAAAAAGTCTTTATAACACTTCTGCTTTAAATTAACATTTTATACATCAAATTATTCAGAAAAACAGTGCTAATTCCAAATATGTAAAATTTGGATATAACCGCCATAAGAGAAAATTAAGTTTAATTTATTTTCAATGAATCCATTGACAAAAAAAAATATTTAACTTAGCTCAATCGATTGTACACAAAAGAGTGTCTATACAATGTAAAAACAGTTTTTCATTACGATCAAAAAGAAAGAAGTTACGACCATATTTTGAAAATTGCACTTTTCAGTTTTTTTTAGGATGGCGGCGTAACCATTTTAAATTCAACTGTATTGTGAATGAATTATTAAACAGCACATAAATATGTACTACTTTGTCAATTTAAACAAAATTCTATCTCCAATAACAACAAAGATACCCGTGCAATCCAACGTCCCCTGAGACACACTGTATAGGTTTTATTTTATAATTTATTATTGATTCGATAGTTTTTCTAATACTTTTTTTTGCAAAAAAAAAAAACAAACAAACACGTACAGAGGTGGGTGGGTTTACATAAGCAATAGAGAAAGCTAAATCTACGTTTTTAGTACTTCTTTGAAAAACATGTATCTTTCAAAATTCTTCTACTTTTGTATATGTACCAAATAGAGCAACGCAAACTGCGGTGAAAGCCAGTGGCGGACGCATAAAAGTTTACACAAAATAAACACGGCCGGGACAATTCGGTATAAGCGTCAGTATAACTGCGACTCGAAAGCCGATCTGTTGTGTATGCATCTATGCTGTCGTATACTATATCGTAGTTTCTAATGCTTGTTTTGAAAATGTTCCTACGTCGCGAAAACGACCAAAGTTGGACACATAAGAGAATTTATTGCAGAAATGCCTGATGTAAAGTGTGATGGCGCTAAAATTCAATGTGTAGTGTGTAAAATAGATTTAATGTGTTGGTCGAAAAGTGATTGTCTACGGCACGTAAATAGTGCAGGGCATGTTTCAAAAAAAAATTCCACACGAGATTATGACAAATTTAAATTTAATTTATGTGTTACCTTTATTGCATGTAATTTACCACTTCATTTACTAAGGAAGAAAGCATACGTCTCGTTTTCGAATGAATATTCGGACTTTAAGTTACCAAGTGAGAGAACATTACAGAGAGTAGCGCCGTCTGCTCGTGAGCATGTCGAGAAAAGAATTAAATCGGAGTTGCAAGATAAAAAACTGTGGTTATGTGTGGACGAAAGAACAGATCGTAAAAAACATTCTGTGGTTAATGTAATGGTACGCACAATGGAACCACATCGACCGTCACCCTCAATTTTACTAGCTTCCAGACGAATACAACAATGCACTGCCGAAGTAATTTCAATGTTGGTGTTAAATACATTGGAAAAGTTTTGAACTTTCAACAAATCAACTGTTGATGTTTATGAGCGATGGTGCCGCAAACATGCTTGCTGTAGATCGATCTCTTAAAAAACATCGTGCTAACTTGTTGCATATTACATGTAAAATTCATATTCTCAGTCTCGTAGCAGATAGTATCAGAAAATGTTATCCCGAGGTAGACGCTCTAATAGCAACATACAAAAGCTTTGTGTTTGTAAAAATCCCCCAAAACGTATTCGGGAATTTCATATACTATGCCCGGTATTCCTGAACCTCCACAACCTATTCTTACTCGTTGGGGAACATGGTTTAGAGGCTGCATTTTATTATCTTAAATATTTTGAGAATATAAAGAACGTGAATTTAGAATTCGACCCAAAGGAAGCTGCGGCTGTCAGGGTAAGCCGCTTGAAATTTCAGGATAGTCAAGTTAAAACAGATTTGGAAATTATTCAGAACAATTACGTGGGACTAGCGGATACGATAGAAAAACTACAAAATTCTTCGGTGTCGTTAGTGGAATCTTTGCAAATAGTGCAACATGTTCACGCACAGCTATGCGCGATAGAAGACGCAAGAGATGTTTGTGTTTTAGAAAGGTTTGAAAGTGTTTTAGGTCAAGACTCTGATTTTGGCACATTAAGACAAATTTGTGAAGGTGCGTCAACAGATCCGTTAAGTTATTTGAAAGATTATTTTACTTACGCAAATATAACGTCACTAGATGTAGAGCGTCTGTTATTATTGCAGATAAGGAGTCGGTTTAAATTTGGAATCAGTCTGTATAGCAAATGAAATTTAAATTATGATACATTTTTAAAATACAGCATACAGTAATTAAGCCAACTTCGATATAAATTAAAATAGAAGCTATTGCATACGCATATTTGCACGGATACTTCAAGGTTGCTAGAATACATTTACTCTAAAGGTTGTTTCAGTTCCCATCTTGCAATACTTGACCGAAAGTTGAGGTCATTGGTAGTAATATATAGATATACTTGTCCGTAACAACGTTTAAATTAATGGATCTCATATGTTCTACATTCTACTACCAATGATGTCATTGCGCAAACTGAGACAACCTTTAGCGTAAATGTGTTCTAACAACCTTAATTCATTTTGACATTAAAATATCTAAGCTAGTGATGTTACGGTCGAAATTTTTTTGACAGAAAAAAATGTGAGTACCAGCGTGAATCGAGTAAAACTCGGTGGGTTTTTGGCGTGAATCAAAAATTCCACAACTTGATGGGTTTTTCTTTTTAAATTAAAAATTAGGGGCAACCGCCAAAATAAGTAAATTTCGGCTGTATATATCTGATCCCCTTTTACCTTTTTTAGATCAAGGATTAATGTTCTAATAATGCGTACTTACAAGGGAACACAGGGAAAAAAAAAGTGCCCCTCCACCAATTTAAATGAAACTTGGGGTTTTTTGTAACTATGCAGTGTAAAAAAACGGTAACTTTCATAGATGCTAAATCCCCCGTTTTCGGGGAGGGGGCGGCCTCAGCCAACGCTACCTTTCGCTTTTTTGTTTTTAATATCTCCAAAAACATAAGACATAAAAAAAAAAGTTAAGAAAAATATATAACTGTTTTATGAGTACAAAAAGAATGCGACAATTTTTGTGTCATAGTCTTTTTTTTCCAAAAACATTTCCCACCCCCCTTTTTTTTTTTAAAATTTTAAATTTTTATTTGCTGGAAAAATACAAAAATTTTTATGCAAAAATTTCACCCTATATATTAAAATGCTATAAAAACTCAAAATTAAAAAAAAAAAATACATAAAAATTGAGTAGGTATACATCCGTATGTACATATTATGTAGGGAATATGTAAAAATAATTATTGTTTTTTTTTGATGTGAACAAATCGTAGAGAACTTTTTCTAAATATTGTCCCAAAAACCTTTTAAAACTTTTTTTGATCATTTTACCTTATCAGCATTTCATTTCTTTTTTATTTTTTAAAAAATATTTGATTAGCGTTTTCCGTTTTACTTTAAAAAATTCCCCCCATTGAAAAATTCAAGTGCTGATTTCCACGTGCAGATTACTGGTTTTTTTTACAGTATTTAAATTTTATCTGATTAAAGTAAGTATTAGGATATCTTGTAACCCCCTAAAAGCTTTTGCAAAACCTATATATAAAGCAAGGCAAGTTTACAATTATACTTGCAGCCTTCATTTTTTTGACGCAGTTTCGTTTTTTGCATTAGGGTGTCGAAAAGTGTTTTTTTTTTTAAAATCATGAAATCAACGTTTTCTAAAGTACTAAATTTGCTACGTCCAACTTCCTTGTTGCAAAAATTTGCGGGTCACCTATAACACGTGAAGAAAAAAAGTTTTCACGAACTATAACGGATATCATTGGGGAGAGCTCAAAAAGAGGCATCTTTGCTTTGAGGGGAGATGTAGCCTGGAATTTTTAAACTTGGCTGGTCCACAGGAACCGAAATTTCTTAAAACCAAGAAGTCAATGAGAAGATTAGAACATGAAGCTGTGTACCCAAGAAGGATAGTTCATTGTATTGAATAGAAAACGCGAGCCGTTGGTTTTTTTTGGAAAAGTGAAAAGCGAAAGGGACGTTCGTTGAATTGTCCAAAATCGTTTAAAAAGGAAATAAAATACGAAAAATTTCTTATTCTATCTAAACATTTAAATACGAAAGGGGAAAAGTCTCTAAAACTAGTACATAAACTATCTTGTCAGTTTGAACTCAATACTAATAATAGCATTTGTTCTTTGGCGTCTATTTGTTCCAGGTAAAAACAAGTAGGCAACTTTTAGAGATGGGGAAGGGAAGTGTTGACCGGGGTGGGCCCAAAAAGGACAAAATAATACGTTTCAAATATGTATGATAAGTTTAAGGGAAGCGCTAAACGCGGGAAAAATTTCCACGTCTAGATCTTCGCAAAAGGGCTTCAGGCAAAAAATGAAATAAAGTATCATTTTTAAAGCTAGTCTTGGTGGGTATGGCATTTCAAAAAGTACATAAATTGTTTCTCGTAAAAAAAACAAAGTTTTTCACCAAACCACTCATACGAGTTTTACGAAATTAACGATCCACAGCCGAGCGATTTTTTTAATGAAAATTAAACCTAAAACTTTAGCTTTTTGGACAAGACAACTTTACAATGCAGACGAGATGGTTTTAATTTGGATTCATTCCGGTCGAAGCTTGTCCCCCCATTGGAAAAAAAACAGTGGGAAATGGGCGTCAATCATTATCATCTATTCCATATTCACAAACATGCTAACCTTTTTTCAAAAAGGGCGACTAATTATCCCCCCCCCTTTTTTGGTTTTTAAAAAACAGGTCAATTTGGACCGAACTAAAAAAACACTTTTTAGGCCTATTAACGTTATATATCTGCATCAACATCAGGGAAACCCCACCTCGCGCATTTTTAAAGCTTGGTTTTTTCAATGTTTTCTTAGAAAACTAAAGCTGAAAAATGCCCTTGTTTTGATTCGTGGGGTGGGGATTTCCTAAAGTGACAATTTACAATTTGTACAAACGAACAAAAAGTCAATTTTTTTCAAT
>JAROYE020000050.1:73460-242517 GCA_029619315.2 Dynastes maya | reverse complement strand
TGCGGCTCACATTCTACAACCTCCTCATTAACCTTGACCTAACTTAAACCTTGACCCTCGCGGCGATACTATCTATTCACTACTGCAAGCCTTTTATACACAATCATCAACCTTGAGGTGCGGCTCCACATTCTACAACCTCCTCATTAACCTTGACCTAACTTACCCTGGTCTTAAAGTTGACCTCGGCCTTGACCTTTACATTCCCGTGACCTTGGGAGTTGCTCGACCTTGGTCAGTCTCAGCCGATTCTGGAACCTCCTCCTTGACCTTGACCTATGCAGATGCATGGTCAAGGTCAAGGAGGAGGTTCCAGAATCGGCTGAGACACTCTACTTACGCAAATATTACGTCACTAGATGTAGAACGTTCGTTCTCTGCATATAAACGCATTTTTTCCTCATGCCGTACTAGTTTTGCCGAAACAGTTGAAACATATCTAATGTTGCAGATATTTAACAGACATTATTCACTTTGTGATTTCACGGAGGACTCTTAAAATGGTAAGTGTTTGAGCACGTATTATTTAATTTTTATTTAAAAGATGAGGGCAATTATTTGCGGCAGCAAACATCTCTATTAGCAGAATAACTCTAGTGGAACGCGAGGCCTGGTCGACTCTACGCTACTGCGTGGTACCGCTCCTGGCCAGCTTTAGTAATAACTGTAAAAAGTAACCAAAGTAGTTATTCAAAAATCATTTGTACTTAACGTAACAATAAATAATAATAAAAAATAAACCGAGCTTCTTAATAAAGCAGATAGGCTTGTTGAAAAAGTTGCACCATCAGGTGTGTTTCCACATTTGCCTCGGTGAAGGATGTTTGCCGCGATGAAAAAATGTGCTTATATTTCGAGAAAGACCGTTCCACATCTACCGAAGTAAGACAGGCATAATTAAAATAATCTTTAGAGTTAGTTAAGGAATCTGCAGATGCCCCACAACACATTTGTCTTAATCTCGTGTAATCGGAATTCTTTTTTAAAACACTGTCGAACTTAGCTAAAACGCGACCACTTATTGCGCCGTTTATACCGTGTAGCAATGTATTAACTTCGTCCATGATTTGCACTGACTCTACCAACGACAATCCAGTATTTTGCAATTTTTCTATTGCGTCTGCTAACCCTTTATATTTGTTGCTAATACTTTTTAAATCTGTTTCAACAGAAGGATCCAGAAATCCTTTCCGGCTCTCCTTAATAGCTGTAGCTTCGGCAGGGTCGAATTGTAAAATCACAGATTTGACTTCTTGGAAATATTGAGAATAATAAAAAGCGGCTTGCAACCACGTTCCCCAACGCGTAAGAATAGGCTGTGGTGGTTCGCGAATACCAGGACAAAAGCTGTGGAATGCTCCAATTCGTTTAGGACGTTTGAGAAACACTTTTTTTGTATTTGTTATTAATGCATCTCCGGGTAACATTCTTGAATAGTTTGCGCCACAAGATGTAAAGCATGGACTTTACACCTAACATGTAAAAGTCGCTCACACTTTTCTTTAAGAGAACGGCCTACACTACACATTGTCGCTGCATCATCGCTCATGAACATCAACAGTTGACTAGTTGACACTTGGAATTGTTGTAACGTATCGAGCATTACGCCCGTAATTGCTTCACAAGTACACTCTTTCAGTCTTTTGCTAGCTAATAAAATTGCAAATTTCGGTTTAACAGGATCTAGTACTATAATATTCAGAGATCTCTCCGCAACGCTGTCCATGATGGTAAGTTCCACTCGGGATTGTGTGTACGCCAAAACTGTCGAAACGCTTTTTTATCGAGTGCGCGAAGCGGTAGACCACATACAATAAACATTAAAAGTAAATCTAACTGAAATTGGGTTTGAGGTGGCACACCATTTTTCTTATTTTTGTGCTGTACACTATTAATACGTCTTTTACAGTCGCGTTTGTTCCAGCACATTAAAGATATTTTACAAACTCTACACAATATTTTGGTTCCAGTGTAGTTTAAATCCGGAAATTCACTGATAAATTTAGTCACTTTACTAGCTAACGGCCGATTATTTTCCTTGCGTACGTTAGGCAGTAGTTACATACGTATATAAATTATATTCATCTATAATAACTACGACTAACGCTGCGGAGGGTTGATGAGAGACTGTTGCAATAAATCAATAAATTGAAGGTCGTGCCGACGCATCTGTATACATACATATGTGGCGTCATGGCCCGGCAAACCACTTCTAACCTGGCGCGGCGCTCTCTTGGCCCGCTCTAGTAATATCCTATATACCTCTGCGAGTGGGAAATAGAAAAATGCATTTATACGTATTTTCCATTCGTACGTTCATCTATTTTCACATATTGTACGAATGAATATGAAAGCGATTCACTGTACTGCATAAAATTCAATGTTATTATACTAGAGTTGCAACTCTCGGCGGCGCAACAGAATCGGATCTGTTGTTGTGCATGGATACAAATCTGTGCAGAAGAATAGCAGTGCCAAGTATATAGAGAACGTCATTTGGCAGTGTAATTTTTTTGTTTTACGATTTCTGAAACAGAGAGCCTTAAATATCTCAACGTCGACATTGTTATGAAAAAGTACATCGAATCGTCTAAGGAATTATCGAAGTTTAGAATTAGTGCATTATATGCCCGTGCAATAAAATAGCAGTGGCTTGCTTTTGATAGAAGAAAAATATTTATAGCGTGGTATTACCTTAAAATAGCGGTAAAATGATGACGTTTTAACGTTTTTAAGGTAATCATTTTATTGTCATGGGTCGCGCAAAGAAGTGCTCAGTACAAGATAGGAAACTATTGTTAAAAATACGTACGGAAGATCAAAACTACAAATGTAGACAGAATGTGCTAGGCTATTCAGCTAAAAAAAAATTGCAAATGAGATTAATTGGCAAAATAGAGAAGAAAATTGAGGTGGCAAACAAAAAACTATTGAAAAAACATATAAAGCTTGCGAGAAGGAATACATTTGTAACATCTTCTAGTAGGGTTAACGAATTGAACCCTAATATTAGTAGTTCCACAGTAAGAGGACGTCTGCGAGAAAACGATGTGTACGCGAAGATCCAGAAGACAGCCTAGATTTTGTAAAAGAGCACATCACGTTGATAGAGGAATATAGTATTCTCTGGTTCAAAATTACTCTGTATAATAACAGGTGACAGACAGTTTGTGTGAGTACCTCCAAACACGGCACTTCCATAGTTTACAAAAAAACTATTAAACATGGAGGTCCCAGTAGTATGATATGGATCATTTTTTTCTGGTGTGGCCTAGAACCAAGTTTTGGAATTCCTGAAATTATGACTCAAGATGTTTATTAATCAATATCATGTTACCTTACGTGGAGGAGAAACTTCCCCTTCGTTGGAGCTATCAGCAAGATTACGACTCGTAAAATACGGCATCTTGGCCAACTCAAAACTTATGGGTTGACATAAAGAAAGCTGTTAATAACAAAAAACCTACCAATGCCGCTCAATTATAAGAGGTAGAGCGCTTTGCTTGGACATCCACCCTACAGGAGAGATGTCAACGACTAGTTGACAGCAAGCCCCGTTGATGTAGTGATTATTAAAAATAAGCGTTACGCAATCAAATACTAATGTTTAAAATATTAGAAATATTCATTTATTATAGTTACAGAAGAATTTTGCTTTACTTTCTAGTATTACTGCTATTTTTATGTACAGGTATGGTATGTTATAATATAGTATTAAATTGTGTAAAATAGAATTTTAGTTTAATGGAAAAATTAGTTTTGTTGCTTGTTGATAATCTTTTGGTGTATAATAATAAATTCAGTACCTTATCAGCATTCCACTTTAACATAACTTTGTTAATAATTTACACATGTAGCCACTGTTTTTGTGCACAGGTTTGTATATATACGTGGTATGTATGTATATATTCATCATGCATCTCTGATCGACGCTCGATGTTAATATTCGATTCGCCCAGTCGGCTATCTGTTTGTGTGTACGTACGTACTTACTACGATCCTGACGCGCCGCCTAAGTTTCAACTCTAGTTATTATATTAGTACTTAAACTCAAATTAAATAAAAAGTACAGTATTTTTTAGAAAATGTATAAATTGTAAAAGGTAGGTAATTAAATAAAAGGCTGAAAATTGATCTTAAATTCGAACAAATATTTAAAAATTACGCCGAAAATAAAATATAGTATGTACCTATTGGATGTGTTTTTTAATTACTCGAACCTTCGATCGAACGGTTGTTCGAAGAATTTTAAAACAACAGCTCTATTTTACTTTATTTATAAAAAACGCATTTGTGTCGCACGAACTGTTCGATCATAAACGTAAGTTATTATTTCGTCTTGCTATTATTTAGCTATCAAGTGTATTTGTATTAAAAAAAAAAAGAATAAATGAGATAATTGCCTCTGAATTGGCTCTTTCTGTCTAACGAATAATTGCGACTCGCTACGACTCAGTCCGCCTAGGTGCAGCATACACTAAAGCGAGTTAAGAGTCCGATTCGAGTTGGATGTTTAACTCGAATTAGCCAGCTTGTTCAAATAATTGACTCGTTACTGTTGTTGCGATATGAATAGTAAGCAATATGTAGGCTCTTTTATTAACGATTTATTTAGTATATTGAGAATAATAACGTAACAAAATTGAAACAATGTTCCTACTACTGATATTAAGTACATACACACTATACAGATTGGGAAAATGAGAAATTAGTTATATCGGTATCCTCTCCTTGTTCTTTCACTGTACATGCGAGAGAGCGTGGGTGATATCCCGGCAACTCGATGTGGGAGATGCTCGTCCACTTGGAACAATGTTGGGATGTAGACCTACTGTGCGAAAAGCGCACCTAATAATTTGAAGTCAAGGTCGCTTGGAAATCAGAGTTTCGCATATTTATTTTGTTGTTGCTACGAAGTTTAGAAGAAATTCTAAGGACGAAAATAAAAACTGATTCTGATGAAATGAAAAAGAAAAATAAATACTTTAGAAATTCTTACTAAGATCGTCATCGGTAACCTTGAGCCATTTATTGCCCGCTTGAGAGCGAGGAAGGGGTAGCGATATTACTAATTTCGCATTTTCCTAATCGGTATATTACACACTGATTTGAAACTTGTATAGTCGTCCCTTATCCCTCACTACTACCAACCTAAAAGATCATAGAAGTGATGTCAACAGTTACATTATTGAATTAAAGAATCTAAACCCCTTACAATACAACGTGCGTCACGGGAATTAGATACTTTTTGGACAGGTAGTACATGACAGGTGGGAAGCATAAAAACGAGAGGTAGAGGGCACTCAACTGTTAGGTTATGCTATTTCAGTAGTTAATATGTCACAGTTTTCTTAAAGAAAATGAAGAGTCAATAGTCACCATTAGGGACGATGCACACTTCCATCTTAATAGCATAGTCAGTAAACAAAATTGTCGGTATTCGCCGACGCAAAACTTCTTCTTGTCGTGTCAGCTCATTACTTTAGTAGGCTTAAGGATTTTCTCGAACCAGGCCTACCCAGACCAAGGGTGATTACGGAATGTGTGATTTTAATAAGATGGGGCCACCGCTCATATAACTGCTGCCTAAACAACTATTGTACGAAAATTATTTCCAAAACGCGTCTTGGCGATTTCCTAAGTTGCTACGTCTGAGCTACTTTAAATCCGAACATTGCTGAAAGCTAAAAGATTCATAGAGAAATGGAAGTGAATAGCGAATTTCCAAGAGAGTGGACATTAACTTCAGGGAGAGATTTAGTTCGTGCGTTATCAGATAAAATTTGTTGTACGTCAAATGACATATAAATAGTTTGGTTTTTGTTCATTTTGTACCCTATATGTGGCGTGTGTTACTCATATATTTAATGACATCGATATTTTAAAAGCAAACAGCTCGACAAAACAAAAACAATAGTATGACGTTCGCGACAAAGGACAATATGAGGAAGCGATAGACGCGACGGGACTACAAAAGAGGTCGTCGTGTCCCAACGGTTGATAAGCATGTCACTTACCTGAGAGTAGATGTCAATGGCCTTGTAAGGGTTGACCGCCACCAGGATCGAGCCCGTATAGGTCTACGCTAGTTAAGGAACATATTTGAATAAGTACAAAATCATTCTTAACAAAATAATAACATCTAAATGATGCGAGCCTTTAAAAAGAACATGCTCGGTGTATCCTTCCTAATATCAACTAGCCACTTGTAAATTTACAGTTAATGCACTCTCATTAGATTCGGACCCCTTCAATATCACAAGATGGACAATTTCCTGTGTGTACATTTATTCCTCGCACACAGATAACGAAAACAAATAAAATGGATGAGAATTTTTCCCTCGAGAAGTGCCATTGTTGTTACAAATGAATGATTGCAAGGTAATTTATGTACGACGAAGAAATATATAAAGTAAGAATTGCTACACATGTAGCTTTTGTGTTTGATATTGGAGCTTTTACTACTATTCAAGGACCGTTCTAATTTGGTAGTTTATGTCACACTATGTTCGTTTTACATTAATAACATATAAATAAATTATCTCATAAATATAGAAGTTTGTATTAGATACAACATGCCACTTTTACAGCATATTAGTAATTTAAATCGATTTGAATAGCACTATCGTTATATGTAGCAAGAAAACGTTCACAGTATCATAAGTAAAGGCTGTTTCCTGATATTTTAATTAATGTGTATATGTATGTATATCCGTATGAGAAGCAACTTATCAAAACGCAGTAAGTACAAAAATTCATTTTATTCAATTACAGAATTAGAAGTAGATTAAGATTAATTTACCATTAATCAAAACAGTATATACTGAAACAAGCATCACTTCAGATTTTAAAAAATTGTTGTTTTAAGTAATGTATTCTTTTGCATATTTTGTACAAAATTACTTGATCACACTTAAGTGAACAATTTTTATTTCGTAAAATTTTATATTAATTTTGCAAATTATTATGGATAAACTAGGCGTACATAAAAACATTCCTATGGATCGCCTTTTATAGAGAATAGAATCAAATGCTCAGTGATAAATACAAGCATCAAAATGTAACGCCGCTTCATAACCCAGGGAAGAATATCAGAACCATTCAATACGAACGAAGGATTAATACAGGGAGGTGGGCTAGGCCCCCTACTATTTACAATATACATTGGCCACGCCATGCAAAAGTGTTCACAAAAAAAACTAAAAAACCGTACATAGCATATAGAAATTTACAAAGTGTCAATTTCGGAAGGAGCATTTGCAGATGACATAATACTGGTCACGGAAAGTGAAGGGGATTTAAAAAATAACCTAGGAATATGGAATAAAGTGCTGAAAGAATATGGAATGCTATTAAATAAAAACAAAACAAAAGTACTTGAAAATGAACAACACAAAACTGAAATTACATTGGAAAATGAAAACATCGAACAAGTAACAATTTGTAAATACCTCGGAGTGGACATAAAAAACAAATAGAAATCAAGAATTAGAGATAAACAACAGAATATAAAAAACAACGAAAACATATTACGCAATGGAATCATTCATAAGCAAGAAATATCAAAGAGAAGAAAAATGACTGTATTTAAAGCGATATATAGACCAATCTTGACGTTTGGATGCGAAACATAGGCAGTGAATCAAAGACAGAAAGGTAAAATATGTATGTGCAAGCAGCAGAAATGAGATGCCTTCAGAGTTAAAGGCGTGACAATCAGACACAAGATAAGAAGTACACAAATAAGAGAATTATCAATCGAACCAAAACTCGAATTCATTGAAACGGATTAAAACGAAAGAAATTAATAAAGTAACAAAAGTAATTTACGATAAAATTTGATGATTGCAGAAATAGCCAAATGGTATAAAAAAAAGGTGTACTGCAGCACACAGCAATTGAAAAAGCGAATCATGTGATACAAAACTGTTTCTAGCTTTGATAAAAGCACAGTAAATTACAAAAATATAAAAATCGAAATCTTCAGGGCGAATTTTACCCCAAAACATGGCATTTTGCAGTATTCACACCAGTCTATCAAATTTAATCACGGAATAAATGTATTAAATAAATAAATTTACTGACTTAAAAATCGTTTTATTTCACCAGCAGCATTGACATTCATCAAAGACATATTTTTATTAAACACAATATTTATTGTGTCTTACAGTAACGATAATAATCAAAAATCATTGTTTATCTTGGTGCTCTACGGTTTGCGTTTCCATTTCTTGCGCTTTTTGCAGATTCTTTATATAATACTTTTCATCAGCATCTGTACCACAGCATTTTTTCATTCTTGACTTGTGCATTCTTCTACTAGGTTCAGGTTCAGTTCCTTTACAACAACCCAAACAAATGCATTTTACTAAAAAGCCTGGTACACCTCCGGACATAAAGAGAATGAGAATTTATTTTCGACGTAACATTTTGACAATTTTAATGACAACCAATTTGGCGTTATTAAGTTGTACAGTTTGTATGCTATGCATTTGGTTTACACTTTTAAATCGATTAAACAATTCAATGCAGCAATGTGGTATAATAATTGTGGTCCCAAATAAAAATGAATGTTATGTGTAATTCTCGTTTATTGTAAGTATTCTCATTCAGTATTTGTTGACAACAGGTAATGTACATTACAAGAAGTATGTCAAAACTTCAAATATGACTCCTGTATACGTTGTCTTATATTCGTTGGACACTATGAGGATACTACTCGCTTATTATAACAGGTATAAGTTTGAATTTGACAAAGTTGTAAAGTTTTTTTAATAATTTAACAAAAGACTACGATTACTGAATGATATTGAAAAAAGCGATATTTCGTAAATGCAATTTTTGCTTACTTAGGTCTTTTACAACTGGAGGAATTCGAAAAAAATGGCACATACCAATACTTTTTGCGTGCATACGTTACGAGATAGGCGCCATAAATTCTCGGCCTGATAAACTTGGTAAAATATACAATTTTTATTTTTCAATACAATCGCCCCCTAGCTTCAATACATTTATTACAACGATCAATTAATAATTCTATACACTTATAAAAATAATCTAAAGTTTTTCCCTCAAAATGTTGTATTCCAGCTGCTTGCAACTCACTATCGTCCTTAAAACGATTCCGAAATGTTAGACATCACTGATAATTCCTTCACTTTCAAACGGCGATCTGCTAATACCATTTCTTCAATAATTAAAATGTTTTCAGGGGTTATCAGTTCAACTGGCCGTTCATCATCAAGGGATTCTTGCCCCAAACGGACCCATAAACGCCGTCTAAACGTTGTTTAATGTGATTAGGCGTATGTCCTTCTTTCTTAAAAAATTTAATGACAGCGCGGTACTTAATTTGCGTTACCCGAGACATTTTCATGCACTAGTCACGTTGTCTGGCTGACTACTATAAAACTACTACTCTTCGAGTCGTAATATATATACCTATATAGTGTAGGCTACATGTGTAACTATGACGGAACGGAGTTTGAACACGCTAGAACCTGTATAAGCCTATCACGCCGAGAATTTATGGCGCCTACCTCGTATATTCGTTTATTTTTAATGAAAGTATATCTTTATCAAAGACCGTACTTTAGTAAAAATTTTACATACTCAAAATATTTTTAAAACGTACAAGGCGTTTCACTGAAAAATACAGTGAGCAATCGGTTAACGAACAGACCGGACTACAAACAAACCGGAAAATGAACACTTCCGCGAAGGATTTTTTGTTTGGGCAACGAACACATAATACACGGATAACGACGCTAACATATTTTAATTTTTAGAGAGGGCGGGAGAAGATCAGGGCAACGGTCTTAATACCAGGGCGAGGTCAATAGAGTTGAGATCTATGGCATACAATGCTCTTCGTCACTTCTGAGAAATCGTTCAGATGGAAGAAAGACAATCGACATTAGACTAGTTCTTTGATGTCCCATAAACAAGAAAATCTAGAATTGATTAATAAAAAAAGAATTAATATGACCCAAGAGATTATGCAATTTCTTGGAACGAATTAATCGATTTACCATAAAAGTCTATACAAATCGATGATCGGTTAAAGAACATAGTCTTGGAATGTATTATGTTCGTTAAACCTACTGTACTCAACTAAAAATTTTATCTACAATGCAATTATTGTTTTTTATTAATTATAATTAAATTAACCTACATTATAGCATTAGTAATCGCGGGGATACTACTGGTGTGCATTCAATTTGGATCACCTGTATATTCACATTTGGTTCAGCATGTACTTTTCATATCGCCTATCATGTAAGATAGTATTCTTGATTCTGTTCTAGTAATTTTTGGATTTCGTATTAACTGTAATGGGAAATTACGATGTAAGTGACTAAATTGATGGCACAAATATCTAGGTCTACATGTGTTTTCGTATAAATCGAATGTGAAAAAAGTTTGTACGTATTCCGACTTTCATAGTTTAACATATAGGACATATGGCACATTTACACATCGCTTAACGATCACAGTTATCTTTTGATTAAAATGTTAATTCATTTTCAAAATAGAATTTACTTGCTATAAATTCGTATATACGGAGTGCCCACCGCGAATTGAAAGTACCAACTTGTTTTTAATTTTGTAATATTGTAGAGATTTCGATGTATCACTACGCAAACCTAACATTTCTTTCTCGTGCGGCGTGTGTCGATAGGACGTTATGGTAAACCAGGTGGGAAAGTCGAAATCAAACTTCTCAATTTTTGTATTTGACACTATGTATAGTGTAATTTTCTGTTAGGTTCAATAGTTTTCAAGATGCATATTATGTATCCAAATGTCCTCTACTGGGATATGATGGCTGCAAGAAAGGCAAGTTACACATGTGCATCTAACATACTTCTACTGTTGAACATTCAGAGGGTATACGATGCGCCGCGACAATCATCGGTTAAAAGCATATTAATTTGATTATCATTATTAACTTGAAAAATTGTATGTGTTGCGTGAATGTTGCTATGTTTGATTGATTGCTTCGAAGGACCGTAAATTGAGTATGATAGCACTGATTAAAGAAAACATACACAACAGCTAACAACGTTTATTCATCCACGACGGTTACATACAACTCTCCTTGACTTCTGCGCTTGCGCCGTGTGGCTATATGAAACACGCTTTGTACGCATGCGTAATAGTTAGTCGAACTACAAAATAAACGGGTACGCTTAATAGTATGCGTATGCTTTTGTACTCGTTCGTTCTATTTAACCAATTGAGGCGTAAGCACGTTAATTCGGGCACGCTTAGTTTAAAAATAGCGTATGAGATCCATCAATTTAAATGTTGTTACAGTTTGTCTATTTTCAGTTTTTACCTACGTGATTGTTTTGTCGTATGGGTAAAGACAATCTATTAATTTCACTATCTTTCTCAAGTACTACTGTTGAAAAAGGAAGCAAGATTTGGGCTTGTCTCACAGACAAGGATGTAGCTGGTTTGTTTTCATGCGAGTGACAGACAAGGATAGTCATATATACTACTGCATTGTTCAAGTTGTTAGTGCACTGTTTACCTTTTAGTGTGCGTTGTCAGTTGTCAAATGTAGCTTAGCACCGTTTTCGTATTTAGTTTATTATTAGTTATTTTTCTCGTCCGTTTTTTACATTCTTTTCGCATATCGCAAGAAAAAATTGTTCTTTTCAGAACACAAAGTACGACTGCAAAGTCTTCAGTAAGTTATTTTGAAAAAAGGCAATGCATCAAACAGAAGTTGATGTTTTTACTATTACAGAGAATGCCTGGAAAGCGGTTTGATTTCAAGGCACAGGAGCTTGTGCTTAATGTTCTGGCATATTTTGAGAGGGAAAAAGAAAATGGGGGTCCTTTATTACCTTTGAGTGCTGTTTACGAGGTAGATATTCTAATACACTCACAATTATATTTACAAAGTGTATATTGTTACAGAGAGCAAGCGAAGCACTTGGTGTGACCCGACAAACTAATTGTGCTATCAAAAAGAAGAAATCGCAAATTCCTGTTCATTCATCTCATGAAACTAAGATACCTCGTACTAAGCCAAAAACAAGGGATCTGCGAGAGACAACAAAAATGGAAGTGCGAAATGCTATTTACAACATGTATCAACAAGTAACAACAGTTTTATAAATGGTTTACAATTTTGTTATAAAAATGTTGTTTTAGGGAAACATGTTACATTACGAACCCTAAACGATGAACTAAAAAACCAAAGCCATTGTTGATTGTGCAAACAATCCTTAAGTGCATTGTTGAAGGAAATTGGCTTTAAATATCGAAAAGAAGACAACAGGCAAGCTTTAATAGAGAAACATGACATTGCATTGTTGCGAAGTGTTTTCTTAAAAAATATATGGCCAACCTCATGTCGAATTCTGTGAGACCAGTGGTATTCTTAGATGAAACGTGGATTTATTCTAAGCGCAATAAAATTAAGTCTTGGCAAGATGACACCATTAAAAGTGTTCGCAAACCTGAAGGTTATGATGGCAAACGTTTTATGATTGTACATGCTGGAAGTGAACATGCTTTTATTAATGGTGCAAGCCTAATATTTGCCTCAAATTCCAAAGCTGCAGACTACCATTCTGCAATGGATAGCAGAAAATTTGAAGAATGGGTAACGAAACAACTAATTCCCAACTTACCACCAAATTCTCTTGTTGTGATGGATAATGCTCCTTATCATAGCGTTGTGATTAATAAAATCCCAAATACCTTGTCGAGGAAACAAGATATCGCAGACTGGTTAACGAACAATAACATAAGTTTTTCAAGTGAGTCAACCAAAGTGGAATTACTAGATATGGTTAAAAGGAATAAACCTGAAAAAAAATACTCTATTGACAAACTCGTAAAAGCACATGGTCACGAAGTGCTGAGACTTCCCCCATATCATTGTGACTTTAATGCAATTAAATTGATCTGGGCCAAGGCAATAGGGTATTATAATAAAAATATTGGTAGGGATGGTTATCGTGATCAAAATGTGTTGAGTATGTGGAATGAAGCATTGGAACATTGCACACCCAGCACCTGGGAGAATTGTGTAAGGCACACAAACAATTTAATACGAAATTGGTATGAACGAGAAAGAAACGTAGTAGATATGGACATTGAGCCCATAATAATTGCCAACCACAATGAATCAAATTCCGAAGAAGAAATGGACTGTTGATCTCTTCGATTCCAGCTTTTATATTACAGATTCATAAGTGAATGTTTATTTAATGTTTACTTGTTTATTATGAATATTGTCTGAAATGTTCTATTTATACCTTAATATATTATTAAATAATGAAGACGATGCATCTTGTTTTATTAATAAAAATCATTATTTATCAGTTTGCAGTATATGTGCATTATGATATGTGCACGATGAATATTGTGTTATATGCACATCGGTTGCAATTGAGAACATATTTGATTTATTAGAGATAGAAATTCTACCAAAATCTGTTTCAACATCAATTCACACATTCGTCATTTAAAATTCCTAACCTATTTCAGGTTACATATTAGATAAGCAAGTAAATATTCTTTTCATTAAATAGAAACTGTCAGGCATTAACAAATTAAAGCAAAAATAATTTGTGTTCAAACAAAAGTAATTTGATATATACATTAAATTTACTTTCAAGTTTAACTGTTTATACGGTTTTTAATTTGACCCAGATGTATCGATTTGTTCCATACGGACAAAAATCGATGACGTAGGTAAAAACTGAAAATAGACAAAGTGTACAAGTATATATATTACTACCAATGACGTCAACATATGCGTCCTTCACCCCTCCGCCCACAAACTTTCGGTCAAGTATTGCAAGATAGAAACTGAGGCCACCTTTAGAGTAAATGTATTCTACCAACCTTGCGCTTAACCGATAAAAATGCACAACCCCGAGTTATCTCGGGCGGTCCGTTACCTCCGATACATAAGGCCTGAGCGCTTTGACGTATTTTGAAGTAGGTTGTCGAGGTTGCATGTCCCCAGCCCCGCCACCCCCGGATTTTGAAATTTCCTATACGCTATCATTTTGTGCCGTTTTGTGCCGCAAAAAGAACATTTTGTGCTTTAATATTAACGTAGTTATAACGGTTTCTTTTTGGCGGGGCTGGGGACATGCCAGCCCCGCCACTTCAGCATTTTGAAATTTCGTATACGCTATAATTTTGTGCTGGTTTTGTGCCGCAAAAAGAAAATTTTGTGCTTCAATATTAAGGAAATTATAACGTTTTGAATTTTGGGCATGGTATGTTCCCAGCCTCGCCACCACTGGATTTTGACATTTCGTATACGCTATAATTTTGTACTAGTTTTGTGCCGCAAGAAGAAAATATTGTGCTTCAATATTAACCGAGTTATAACGTTTTAAATTTCTGACTTTTCGTGAAATGCTTGTGGATATGTCATCCTTGTGGCATGCAATTTCCGACTATGATAATTTCTTACAAAACAAATATGTTTCGAAAGCAAATTCACTACTCTCAGATTAAAAGGAAGGTATTGTTTAAAAGTAAGGATCGTTCGAAATGGGCGCATTTCGCAATAACAGTCAAACATTCACGATATATTTCCTAAAAATGAATTAACTCCATTTGCTTCTAATGACCAAATTTTGTAGCAAATTGTTTTTGTTTCGTCAAATAACGATGTTTTCTCTAACGTTCTAGATCCCTAAAATTACTTCTATTTCTGAAAGTGTGTTTTATTACAAATATACCAACCAAACACGTTGATTCATTTCAAACAAAAAATTGAAATTTTTTGTTTGGAAATTCAGCTAGTAACTATGGTAAGTAATTAGCACAATGGATTTGAGTTTCTAACGCAATTACTACTAATAGAGAAAACAACAAATTTCCAGTAGTTTTAAATATCTTTTTGTTAACACAGTAGGCATGAATTGTAACTCATCATGCTTTATGCGAATCTCCCAAAAAGCTGAATAGACTTGATACTTCTAGATGTATTTGTATCTTAAAAAATTGTTTATCGTTAATTCTGTTCGAATAAACTGCAAATATAATAAATTCGATGGATTCTTTGGTCAGCACTTGGTGAAACATTGTAAACAGAAAATTAAAACACAAGAAAACACTTAGTATTCAATCGACAATTGTTTCGGATTTTACTTCATTATTAAGACATATGTATAATACAAAATCAAGAACATGATGGGATTATATTACAGATTTAAAATCTAGTTAACAAAACGGACCGCAATAATTGGACTAGCAGTTTATAGTGTAATTGCTGATGACAGTGATGACAGCAACTGCACGTCATTGCTTATGAAAACAATGACGTGCAAGGGAATTCCCTATCATTAACAATATTCAGACCTTTCTTCTCAACTTTTTTAATATGCAAAATTTCCCTAAAAGTTATTGCTTTTGTTACCTAGATGTAATACCTTGAGATCGACATTGTTAAATGAATGATTATTCAACAACAAGTATTACTTGAGCTCGTTGGTAAACAATAAAGATCTCATCGAAAATCAAAATAAATCCAGAATATATCAAATCAAATGCGATGATTATGATGCAATTTATATAGGACAAAGTGGTAGGAACTTCAATACTAGACTTAAAGAACATAAACGTAATATAGTACATACAAAATGTAATACAGGTTTTGAACTGTATTTTGAATAATCATTCGTATATAAATGGGCCAGTCAAGTCCAAAAGTGCTGCAGAAGTAATTGTGTTGCTCCTAAAAAAATTGATAATATATTTACCAACGTGGTCAATTGTTATGCACTAGTGCTTTTTTGGAACTTCCTTGTATGCCAGCAGCGCCAGCGTAGAATCACATTTTAATACATTGAAGAAGTGTTTCTTTTCTGGCCAATACGATTGGACAAATTTATTTTTGAACACATAAAGCAACAAGACGGTTCTATTAAACTTGCGTCAGCATTAAATCCCGTTGTAATTAAGAAGGACCCAGCATTACAGGAACGATATTACAAGGCAAATGGTGACGATCATATGTACAATACAAAAGGACGGGATGGTCTTCGAGTACCACTCAACACTACAACAACTTACCAGAAGGGGCCTGCATTTTCGTGTATCTATAATTCAATTGCCGGAGTGTCTTAATCAATTGAAAGGTACATATATACCGTAAGATCGAGAGTATTATGATCAGCCAGCGCAATCGGCATTTTTCAGAAATGAGAGAGCAAAGTCGTGTCTTAAACGTGTAGATGAGCGAATATGCCGCTTATAACGTGAGCAAGGTGTTTTCGAAAATGCAAGAGCAAAGTCGTGGCTTGCGCATGTACGTGAACAAATACGCCGTTTATAACGTGAGCAAGGTGCAAAAATGAATTTTCGTTTACGCAATTTTGTCAAGCAAATAACATTCCACAGTGACATTCAACACAGCACAGGTTTAGAAGCGTAAAATCGGGTGATCATAGTACGCTCGCTCGTACGGCATATATATATGATCATAGTTAGTGACATAGGTCGTCAGGTATGTCAAATGGTTAAATAAAATATTACTATTACTATAACTCGCTTAATATTGAAGCACAAGATTTTCTTTTTGCGGCACAAAACGGCACAAAACGATAGCGTATACGAAATTTCAAAATCCAGTGGTGGCGGGGCTGGGAACATACCATGCCCAAAATTCTAAACGTTATAACTCCCTTAACATTGAAGCACAAAATGTTCTTTTTGCGGCACAAAACGAGCACAAAATTATAGCGTATACGAAATTTCAAAATCCAGTGGTGGCGAGGCTGGGGACATGTCATGCCCAAAATTCAAAACGTTATAACTCCCTTAATATTGAAGCACAAAATTTTCTTTTTGCGGTACAAAACGAGCACAAAATGATAGCGTATACGAAAGTTCAAAATCCAGTGGTGGCGGGGCTGGGGAGATGCCATGCCCAAAATTCAAAACGTTATAACTCCCTTAATATTGAAGCAAAAAATTTTTTTTTTGCGGCACAAAATGAGGACAAAATTATAGCGTATACGAAATTTCAAAATGCCGAGATGGCGGGGCTGGCATGTCCCCAGCCCCGCCAAAAAGAAACCGTTATAACTCCGCTAGTATTGAAGCACAAAATTTTCTTTTTGCAACACAAAACGGCACAAAATGAGCACAAAATTATAGCGTATACGAAATTTCAAAATACCGAGGTGGCGGAGTTGGCATGTCCCCAGCCCCGCCAAAAAGAGACCGTTATAATTCCGTTAATATTGAAGCACAAAATTTTCTTTTTGCGGCACAAAACGGCACAGAATGAGCACAAAATGATAGCGTATAGGAAATTCAAAATGCCGAGGTGGTGGGGCTGGGGACATGCACCCGGTTGTCGATCATTCACACGTTTCTTGCATTTTGATTTGGTTTATCCAAATTACAGTCCCTGGCCATATTACTTGAAACATTTTACCTTTTACCTGGAAATTCCCATCCTATTATAGTGATATTCTTTTGCTTTGAATCCGATTGTTTATAGGGGGACTAGATTATTGTATCAATAAATAAAAATACCAGAGAAATGATATTTAGAAGAGTAAAGAGTAGTAACGAGAAATATAAATATTTCAGTTATCAACTTACATTTAGCGAGTTCACAGTTTAGAGAATGCATCGACATTTTTTAAAATATTTCGTCATAACCGTATAGAAGCTAAGTTATGGAGTATTGGTAAGTGTTTTGTGTTGATATATCGTTATTGCAAATGTAAAATTGTTATTCTATCTCTTTCTTAATAATTAATTAATTTGAAAAAAATGGAAATATTTGGGGTCTTTTGTAGAAAATGCCCGGGAAAGATTTAACAAGTGAACAAAAAGCCGCTAAACAAGCTCTTCTACAATCAAACAAACATTCACAATGAGAAATTGCAAAAATTACAGAAAGTATCTCCTTCTTGTGTATCGCGTTTAGCTAGAAACTTAAACGAAGGAGCTAGCACATCGATACAAAGACAGGGGAAGTGCGGTCGGAAAAGAAAAACTTGAAGAGATCAGACCGTGAAATTGTTCATCAGGCTTTGAGCAATAGATTTGCTACAATTAAAATGATTCAAAAAAATTTACAAGAGAGAGAGGAATAGAGATTTCGAGCAGAACTGTCAGGCGCCGATTGCGCGAAAATCGCCTAATGGGCCGAAGACCTGTAAAAAGGCCGCGTTTAACAGAAAAAATGAAATCTGCTCGTCTCAACTTTGCAAGAGAATATCGACATTTCACAGACGAGAATTGGAAAAAGGTGAATAACTTAACAACATGATTTATACTGAATTAACGTTTGCATTATTTAATAGGTTTTCTTTACTGACGAGTGTTCGCTCTGTGTGTTAGTGCAGCGAGCACAATTTGTTCGTAGACGACCTGGCGAACGTCTCACGGAGTCCACGGTTCTTCGAACTGTAAAACACCCTCCGCAGGTAATGATTTGGGGAGTGATTAGTGGAGACGGACCCGGCCCTTTGTATTTTGTAGAAGGTACGATGCGTCAGGAGCAGTACAAATGTGTTAAAAAATACGTTATTACCGTATTTTAAGCCAGGACGTCGCATACCGACAGGGCGTATATTTATGCAAGATAATGCCCCCTGTCATGTGGTAAAAAAGGTTAAGAAATTCTTTGAAGACAATCACATACCTCTTTTACGTTGACCCGGAAATTCACCGGACCTCAATCCCATCGAGAACGTATGGAATCGACTAAAAAGTAAGGTATATGAAAGAGAAAATCCTACAAAGGAAATATTAATGAAGAATATAAAAAAATGTATGGGATAACGATGAAGATATAAAAGAGACAATCATATCTTGCATTGAAAGTATGCCCCGAAGAAGTAAGGGTGTTATTAAAAATCATGGGTTATGGACTAAATATTAATTACTTATTTAATATTTACATATGTTACATATTTTTACAATATATTTTATAAATAAAAAATATAATACATGTATAATTTATATTTTATTATGAAGAAACTACAAAATATTGAGTGTTTCATGTAATTTGGCCAGGGACTGTATATTGGTTTTATTTTAAAAAATACTGTGTAGTGATATTTCCGTACTTTGTTGTATACCTGTAATGTTTTTCTAGTGTTGTATAAGCGATAAAATCTTTTCTGACAACATAAAACCAGGATAACCTAAAAACTGTGGCGTTGGCTGTTTTGTATGTATGTTTTGTTTGTGAGTTACACTTTGTAAAAGAAGATATTATTTATTTTTTAACAGCGACAGATTCAAGGACTGGTGAAACTATATTTGTAATGTAATGTGTGTAATAAACGTTTTGTTTTAATAAAATATATTTTAAATTATATCACCGAACGTAGCCATTTGTATACTGATATATGTAAATGTCATATTCACAGCAGTGAACGTATTGCAACAATTATAATAACTTGTTCTACAAATATCCTACTTAAAATGATTGTGGGAAAAGCAATGATAGATTAGGTAAAACACCACATAATAGGGAATTAAAGACACTGGTTAAATAGCATGTTTCTAAATTTTCTCGTGAAATTGAATAAAATTGCAATTACTATATCATTTCAACCTTAGTTTCGTCCAAATACACGTACAATTACAAATAATAATTAGACGATTAAATATCAACCATAAATACATCTTTCACGAAAACGGTGCTCGGTTACGTGTTTGGTTTTTGCTTTGAAACTCCGTTTTTCCAAAATAAAATCGAATGGGATGCGAAGAAGGGCTCAGTTGACGACTGGCATCCTCTTTAAACCAGAAGCCCTTCAAAACTTAAAAAAAGAAACGCAAAAAATATATGCACATTTTATTTGAACTTATTTGCACGTGCCTGAGTTAACTTTAAAATTAGTTTTAACTAAACGAATATGTCAAATTAGGGAGATCACTTCAATATAATCTTTTCTTTTAATTTATATTTCACTAGTTACAACTGTTTTCATTAACTTTTTGGCATCAGTGGCGGTTGGTGGGGGGAGGTCAAATACAAAGCTTCGATTCCCTCGTATATTTCCATTGCATATCGTGTACATTGTATTTGACAAAAAAATACACGAGGAAATCGAAGCGTTGTAATTGTGGGTTCGTCAGGTCCGCAGCCACAGTGCACCAGCCGCCGCTGTTTTTCACAGTTTGTAGGCTTGTTTCAACAGCCTCGGAAAACCCCAACCGCAAACCGTCTAGTTTAAAAAAATTGCTGCAATTAGCATATTATACTGGCCGACAAATTTACGGTTTTCTGAGTGTGTTAGAGTAAAGCTTATATGTAAAATGTTATAAAAAATTGAGAAATCACAATTTTTTGTCTTTTTCACTCAAAAAATTTTCGTTTTAAGCAAATATGTCACATTATTATTTTATACCAGTGATGGGCAAAGTAGGAGAAATGGCTACTTTTTTGCAGCGACTCGACAGACTCGTGTTTATTCGTTGCATGCTTGAGTTCAACGTGGAGCATCGAATGCATGGAATGAGGCCCCGTCAATGAACCTTAAGATTGGAGGATAAGTGACATATATACGAAACGATAGACGAAGCATGGATGAAGCTTTTACATCATATTTGTGTGTCACTTGATTCTAATATGAGTCTGCTTAAATGACATATTTGATAGGAACATCATAATAAACTTCATTAAACAGCATAATTCATTTAACGAATTTATCTATCTCTTTCCCTCGGCACATGATAAGATCCCTAACCTCCCTTTATAAATACTTCTACGTTGATTAATAAAGCGCCCCATAAATTGATTGGATCAGTGAGTTCGTAGAAAATAGGTTGCAGCATTAATGAGTGGTATATACTTATAAGTATCAATGATGTATGTGTAGTATACTAAAGCACAGATAATGTATGGTGAGACGTGATGACGATGGATATTTTGCCTAAGTTGAATCATGCGATTTATTACGGTTTTCATGAAGCAAGGAGTTCCCTGTAGGCAAATAAATAAAAAGCAGCCAGAAATAAAATTAAAAAAAGGTAGAGAGACAAACGAATTCAACAAAGAAGTCCCCACATTCGACCATCTCAGATTTTTTTCAAATTTTGTGAGTAGATTCCACAACCGACTAAATGTAATTCCCCAAATTCTTAGCTCCTGATATGCAATACATGACCTGCAAGAGCCTCTTAAGTGATGACAGGTAAAATGTCGCAGATGCTCACGGTCACTTTTGCCATCTTTGTCAAGCTATTATTCTGTAAGTAAGAGAGATATTTGCCTGGAAATTGCTGTGCTTGCTTAGTAGTTATCAGTGTCCTAAACTTCCAAATTTTAACAAAAACAGTCAACTCCTCTTGCTTTTGGTCCTCAAACTAGGCCGAAAATTTGTCGCGACAAAAAAATCTCAATTTCTGGGAAGTCTGTATTCTAGGGAAATCAATGTAGAACGCCTCATCTTCTGTATAACTAGTGAAGAAATAGTTGTTTTTAACTGTTTCAAATTTTAAGCTTCTTTGACAAATAGTTTCTGAGATACTTGAAGATGAAAAATGTTGATGGAAATTTAGCATATCTTTGAGCGTCTATATCTCAACTGGAAAACCTAATAGCTTCTTGACTCAACGACCATTTAAAAGAGTTTGTTTTTCTCTACAACATACTTGGTTTCTGTGTTTCTGTGGGTCTTTTCTTACAAGACTAAAAAAAGGAGACAAAGTAACTGCTTGAAAGGACTACGCGCATTATTTAAAACTTTTTCTCCGTTTTTGTCATCATGCAATCCAGCAAGCCAATAAGATATTCTACTGAAAATTAGTGACGCTGTTTAAAATTGAGTAGAGCATGAGTGCTGAAAAGTTAAAGGAACAATATTAAAATCCCTTCTCACCACATGTACTCAAAGTTGGGGGAAAATGCAGTTTCGACAATGTTAAAATCTCAGCAGATGCTTTCTTTATCTGGTCGTGGTTCTTTTTAATACTTTTATAGCTTGCGTTGGTCCATGGTAACTTTTTAACGCTACCATTTTAGAAATGGTATCCTCATCTCTCAGGGGGCCACACCCGATAGCCAGGCAAGTCTAGTCACGGGTAGGATACTTTTACCGAGGCTCCTAAGCACTGTTCGAACGAAATGGGGCAACATTTGTGACATTTCGTTCGAAAGTGTGATGTACTGACAGATTTTATGCATCCACATGGTCCATCACATGCATTTCACTGGCCGTCAAGAAAAGACAGTTGTTGGGTTCCAGTGCAGCACATTTTTGAAAACCTGGAAGCACCCTCAGTAGCAACAGCGCTGGGGCGGTAGCACTGTTTTCCAGATGCGGGTGTTCAAAGCATTAACAAGAAGTTCAACATTGCAGTAGTTTTTTGCTTGTTTTTATTGTTGTGTAGTCAGTTGTTTGGCTTGGGAACCAACAAAAGCAGTCCACCTGAGGCTTGGGAACCTCGACTAAGCTGTCCACCAAATACGGCTTGGGATCCTTTGCTAAGCTGCCCACTTAAGGCTTGAGAACCTTGGCTAAGCTACCCAACCTGAGGCTTAGGAATCTCGGTGAAAGTATCCTACCCGTGACGATGGGGATACCATTTCTAAAATGGTAGTGACAAAAAATCACCATGGACCAACGCAAGCTATAAAAGTATTAAAAAGAACCACGACCAGATAAAGAAAGCATCTGCTGAGATTTCAACATTGTCGAAACTGCATTTACCCTAACTTTGGGTGCATGTGGTAAGAAGCGATTTCAATATTGTTCCTTAAACTTTTCAGCATTCATACTCTACTCAATTTTAAACAGCTTCACTAATTTTCAGTAGAATATCTTATTGGCTTGCTGGATGGCATGATGACAAAGGCGGAGAAAAAGGTTTAAGTAATGCGAGCAGTCCTTTCAAGCAGTTACTTTGTCTCCTTTTTTTAGTCTTATGAGAAACGACCCCAACACAGAAACCAAGTATGTTGTAGAGAAAAACAAACTCTTTTAAATGGTCGTTGAGTCAAGAAGCTATTAGGTTTTCTAGTTGAGATATAGACGCTCAAAGATATGCTAAATTTGCATCAAAATTTTTTGGTGCTATGTTCATCTTCAAGTACCCCAGAAACTATTTGTCAAAGAAGCTTAAAATTTGAAACAGTTAAAAACAACTATTTTTTCACTAGTTACATAGAAGGTGAGCTTTCTGGAATGACTTCCCAGAAATTAGGATTTTTTTTTGTCACGACAAATTGTCAGTCAAGTTTGAGGACAAGCAGGAGGACTAGTTGACTGTTTTCGTTGGACAGTTGGAAGTTTGGGACACTGATAACTACTAAGCAAGTACAGCAATTCCCAGGCAAATATCTCTCTTACCTACAGCTTGACAAAAATGACAACAAGTGTCCGTGAGCATCTGCGTCATTTTGTCAGTCATCACTTAAGAGGCTCTTGCAGGTCATGTATTACATATCAGGAGCTAAGAATTTGGGGAATTGTATTTAGTCGGTTGTGGAACAAAATTTGAACAAAATCTGAGCTGGTCGAGCGTGGGGACTCAAAAATGTGTTTCGATAGTGGGTACCAAAATCTTCTCGATAACTAGAGTTGGCACTTTCGGGCGGCGCGCCAGCATCGTAGTAAGCATAAACCCATAAACACATAGTCAACTGTGCCGCCGATCGGAGATGCATATATACCACGTATATTCAATGTGTATTTTAAATGCCCCTTTTCAAATCATGTCAACTTTCATGAACATTCCCCATACCTATCTATCTTAGCTTTCGAGATAACTGACGTTGAGATTTTTGCGAAATGTCGCTGTTTCTTTAGCGGGTGATAAATGCTTTACGCGCTAGGGCGGTGATTCAATTTCTTTCGATTGAGTATTTCTTGAGTTTCGGGCAATACATCGAAAACTTTTTTATACATATCAACTACAGGATGGCCATCGAAATCGTTGCCATGTTGGATTCACGCTAATTTATTTTTTTTTAATGGAATACTCTGTATATTTTCCGCAATCTGATAAAGAAGCTTCAATAGAATTTTTTTACTAAAATTCAGTGTTGTGGCGAAATACTATAAACTGCAAAATTTAATTTATGTATACAATTTCGTATCTATTTGAAGTGAACACCATTTTGCTTCTTACAAACTGTAATGCGATTCCTTGTATTTTATTGAACATTTACTAACAACTCGGGAATATTATTTTATGTAATGTACATGTTATGCGTTGCCTTAAGAAATTCATCCAGGAAGTTTTTTCCTAAATATTCCTAGTTTGATAAATTGCGAAACTTTTTAAACAACTTTCAGTATGTTATTATATTTCTTACTGGTCAAAAAAACTTAGTGTGCGGTGCTAAATAAATCTATTCCTTTTATGTGAACTCTTAACATTTATCTATTTATTTTCGCTATTTATTATATATACATGCTGGTTACCTTGCAGGTAGACAATGTATGTAAGAAAATGATGGTTGCTTCCAGTAGACGATAAAATTGTACCAAAAAGGTAACGTTTACACATTTGCTTTAATAAATTTCTTTAGCGAAACAAAAGTTTACAGTATTTCGTCACAGCACCCTGTGTTTTTAAACGAAAAGTTTATCTGCAGTTTCATATTTAATTTACTAAAGAAGTATTCATTTTAGGTATAGGGAAGTGTTAACAAAAAAGATCCTAGAAGAGCTTCTCTATTATATTTTGCAAAAATATACAGGATGTTCCATTTAAAAAATTGAAACATGAATCAAACTTGTCAACAATATCGATGACCATCTTGTAGAATATGGTTGATGTAAAAAATCTTCGATGTCTTGCCAGAAACTCCAAGAAATACGCAATCGAATAAAATTTGAATAACAACCCTAGCGTGTAAGATGTTGGCCGTTGTGAAGATACTGGCCGTTAAAGAAACAGCGAGATTTTGCAAAAATCTCAAATTATGTCAATTATCTCAAAAACTAAGCTATATTGTAGCGATATTTTTGAGTAAATATCAATTAAAAATTGTATTTTTATAAATTAAATTAAACAAATTATGCTAAATTATTTCAGGGTTTACTTTTTGTTGTAAAACGTGGGAAATCTCACTTATTGACTTTTTGCAAATAAACTATTTGATGAATGAAACGATTTCATAATTTTAAAGAGAGACAGTGATTTATTAATAAAACTTTTGATATGAATTTAAAACAAGATAAATTATATTTTTTTCGGACAATAGTAGTTGTACAAAAACCTATCACAAACCCTAACCGATAACTATTTATAAGTTATATTGTTATTGAAATTGGATTTTATAATTAAATGAATGGATTGTTTCAAATTTTTATTTGTTTGGCCAAATTTTTTTAATAATGTTGGGTAACTGTGCACTGATGTATTACTTCGGCATTTGTTTCTTTGGATCGTAAGCGGTTTTCAAAAAGGTGGACGGGAAGCTTGGTCTTCGGATCTTGATATTTACAAATTATAATTGCGAAAGACTTTCGACATGTACTGCAGCTTATTCGGAGTAAAATTTCATTTATATTTAAATATTTGTAGAAATTATCGAAGAATTTGGAAATTGGTTGTGTCGAAACTTGTTTATTTTCTCTCTGACTTCTTTTTTTGTTTTTGAAGCCCCAGTTGACTATATTTTCATAAATAAGCTTGCCTCCTGTATGTCCATTAGAAAATTCATTCGCTTCCGTGGTTACGGTAGTGCAATATAAATGTGGTTATGAAAACGATGATTTAAGTCCATTAACTGTAGTGTTTAACAATTTGCCTATCCAATTTCAGTACATTTTGCATTATTAATTTTTAAAGAAATATGATTCATATTTTAATTAGTAAAAATTAGTGTCTCACAGTACACGTTATTGTCCGAATTCTGTCTCGCGTCAGACGCAGTGGCCAAAGAAGTTAGAAAAGCAGAAGCACTTGATTGCATTTGTAAGTGACGTCAACATAAAAATAAAATATTTAAAACCCCCAAAAGTGACTGTAAAATAGGATTGAACTTTATCGTTTGTAATCGTAACTCGTCGTAATTTCAATCTTCGGCTAGTGGTTACCTCCAAACTCATCTCAATATCACTTGAACGTATTAAGATGATAAAAACAAGTAATGTGTAGGAAATAATACAGTATAAAAGAACGGTGTAGTTTTCATTTGTTTGAGTCTACAATTATTAAATTCTTTGGGCACCATTTAGCAAGTCACGCGATTCAACATGTCTCTTCCAGGCGGCGCCACCTTGTAAACCTATTGTTTATCATTCATTTATGAATCGCCATGAGTGTTTAGTACCACTGGAGCAGACTGCTAATCCTGAAGAAATTTCCTTAAATTTAGCGAAAAATAGTCGACGAGTAGAGCATATGAAGAACTGATCAAATGGATGTCGTGAAATGTATTTGGAAATTGTTTGTAATTTTCTTCGACCAATCAGATACCTTCTGACTGGTATGTGATTTTTGTTTGAAAAAATTAATTACAAAAAATGCATTCCGTGTTTGATATGCAGAGTTTAGAAGTTGTAACAGGCGCATAAATACTTTACGATGTAATAATCACAATTGGTACATTGAAAAATTATGTTTTTGAATTACAAAACTCCTTTTAAGATCCGACGAGTCTCATTGCCACTTTTGCGGTGAAGTAAATTTACTATTTAATATTATAGATGCCTCTCATTTTCCGAAATTGAAAAAATGCTTCAAAATTTGTAATTAGTAAAGTCAATGTATGAGCTCCACAATCCATATTATCCTTACTTCATGCCGATTCGTTATTCAAAGGAATTTTAAGAAATATGTTACGTTTACTTGAAGATACTATGGATTGGCAACAGTTGACTGACATAGCAGGCCCTAATATTGTAAACTTCATTTATGAAATTCAACATTTGACTAAGTTGCACTACTCGAATCGCGAAGCAAGTGGCAACGAAAGGAAGTGGTGTGACCCACGTGGCGCTTTCTAAGTAGATTTGTGTAGCCAGGCCCTAAGGCTTTCACAGATCAACATTGTATCATGGGAGCGGTAATGGGACTGGAAGGTTACAAAATTTCGTTCGTCGCTTTATGATTTCATTGATGGCTAAACTATCCATTCTCTCCCAAGAGTAACGCATAAAATTTATATTTCTTCCTGTGTTAGTGACTTATACGTAGGATTGGCACTTTCGAGGGGCACGCTAGGATCGTAGTAAATATGTATAGTTTATTTCAAATTATAAGAATATAACTGTAGACTTGATTGATTGATTGATTGATTTTCTACCAGAGCAGGGCTGGTCTTTACATCCCTAACACTGAAGCTTAGTAGCTTATTGTATTATTCCTGCTTCGGTTTTGTTTTACTTAAACAGGTTAGTTCCAGCAATCAGGTTTAACAGCCTATGTAGTAAATCTTTCTCCATTGGTAGTTCAATTGTGCTTCGCATAGCGAATCTGCGTTGAGCTAACGCTGCACATTCGAAAATAATGTGAGAGGCTGTTTCCTCCTCCTCATTGCAAAGTCTACATAAGGGCTCATCTTTGTAGATCCCCATCTTATGCAAGTGGCCTCTCAAACAGCCATGTCCTGTTAATAGACATGTTGCTGCTCTAAGCTGTATCTTGTTTAATTCAAGCAGGTCAGCAGTCAGATGTTGCGACGGTCTTCCCATCATCCGTTTGCTGTGCTTTTGTCCAGCTGCATGTTTCCAATTTAATTGGTGTTGTGTTATAATCCATTCATTAATTGCACCACGCACTGCACTCTTGGTAATACCTAGACCCGGTTCAGGGCCTATATAATTCATTTTTGAACCTTCCCTCGCTAGCTGGTCTGCAATTTCATTGTCCGCTATGCCCCTGTGCCCTGGCACCCACACCAGTGTGACCTTGTTGTGTTTAGACAGAGCCATTAGGGTTTGCAGGCACTCCCATACTAGTTTGGAGGTTATGCGATAAGATACTAGTGCCTTTAAGGCTGCCTGACTGTCAGAGAGAATGCACATCGTCTCACCCTGCGGTCGCCGACGCAGACTCTCCCACGTGCAGGTTTGTATAGCATATATTTCTGTTTGAAATACCGTGGTGTATCGCCCAAGTGATACACATACTTTGTATCCCTGGTTTTCCTCATATACACCAACGCCAGATGTAGTGCCCGTTTTGGACCCATCTGTGTACCAGACTAGTGTTCTTGGTTTTCTCCCCTCTCCATCCCTCCATTCTTCCCAATTCAAGAAAACTTTGAAAGGTTTGTCGTAGGAGATCCTGGAGATTGTTGTATCACTACCCATATCATAGATAGGGTTTGTTACTACTGGCTTCTATTCTGGTGTGCCCAGATCCACTGTGGGATCTCCAGTTGCTAGTACTTTTCAGTCTGTATGCCCCATTCTGGCTTCTCCCTTGATATAAATCTCAAGAGGAGGTAGGTTTAGCATGGTTTCCATAGCAGCTGTTGGAGTGCTTTTAATAGCTCCTGTTATACAAAGACATGCCAGTCTCTGAATTTTCGAGAGACTAGTTATCGCATGCTTCTGTGTGATCTTAGGCCACCAAACCAGGCAGCCATAAGTTATCATGGGTCTTACCACCGTAGTGTACAGCCAGTACGTCATATGTGGTTTGAGTCCCCATGTTTTCCCAACTGTTCTACGGGTTGTCATTAACACCCTCTTACATTTGTCGGTCATTTTTTGTAAATGTGAGTTCCAGTTCAGTTTAGAGTCCAAGGTTACACTAAGAACTTAGCCTCCTGACTGATCTGTACTACTTCGTTGCAAAGAATCGGCTCCCTTAAACCGTCCAATTTCCTTCTCTTAGTGAAGGGTTACAAGTGCAATTTTTCCAGGATTTACTCTAAGGTTCTCCTTCTTGCACCATACTTCTACCATTTTTAATGCTCTTTGCATTAGTTCTGAGATTATGCTGGCGTTTCTTCCACTGGTGAGTATTACAATGTCATCAGCTTATCCCTGTGTATAGTAGCCAGCATTGTTTAGCAAGATCAGGAGTTCGTCTATCACCATATCACACAATAGAGGTGATAATACCCCCCCCCTGCGGGCATCCTCTGGCGACAGACACGTGCATTGTCTCACCTGCCAGTGCTGCCTCTACTTGTCTACCATGGAGCATGGCTCCAACCCATCTACAGACAGTGTTGTCTACTCCGTGGCTGTTCACAGCCTGTAATAGTGATGCAAATGAGGTGTTATCAAACGCACCTTCTATGTCAAGAAACGCAGCTAATGCAATTTCTTGATTGTTTAGGGATGCCTCCACCGCGACACGAGCTGATGCAAGGCACTTTCACATGATTTACCTGCTTGGTAAGCATGCTGGTTGGGATGTAATGGCCTTTCTATTAGAGAGGTTTCCCTGACATACTTTTCAAGCAGTTTTTCCATGGTCTTTAAGATGAAGGATGATAGGGTTATTGGCCTGTATGCCTTTGCCTCGGCGTATGAACATCGCCCAGGTTTTGGAATAAACACGACCTTAGCCCTATTTCAGACGGATGGTATGTAACCCAGCGCCAGACTGGCTCTATAAATTCCGCAAAGCACTGGTGCTATTGCATCTTTACCTTGCTGTAACAAAGCAGGAAAAATCTCGTCAGGTCCGGGTGACTTATAGGCCTCAAACGAATTGATTGCCCAGATAATCCTGTCGTATGTTATTGCCCGTTTAGCTAGCTGCCAGTCATCCTTCTTTGGCCTTCGGAAAGGCCATTCGAGGTCCCGGCCACTTGATATGCTATCCAGGTTAACATTCTTTGAACCTGGGAAGTGCGCTTCCAGTAAAACCTCAAGCGTTTCTGTCCCAGTGTTCGTAAATCCTCCTGTGGGTTTTCTAATATTGCCCAGAGGATTTGTTGGGTCTTTAGCGAGTAGTCTATGAAGTCTTGCACTTTCAGATGTGGTTTCTATGTCTCCACAGAACTTCCTCCATGACTCTCTTTTAGCCCTCCTTAGGGCTTGGTTATACGCAGTGAGTACGTTTCGATATTCCAACCACTCATTGGTTTTTTTCGCTCTGTTGAATAACTTGCGTGTTCGTTGCCTCAGTAGTGACAATTCCTCATTCCACCAGCTGACTGCTCTGGAAGAGTTTCGTTTTGACTGAGGACAGCTTATAGTATATGAGGTTATTATGGCCTCTTGTAGTTGTTCTGAGGCCGCCTCTATATCTAACTGTAGACTTACAAGGCCTTTAATACTTTTATTGCACCTTCTGTGACGATAATAACCTGGCAATGCATATTGAATCTAGGGGCCGTATTGACTATAAATTACGGCCCTATAAGATAATTATACGTTTATGTATATATATATTTTACAAACAGTATAAATTTACATAGTAAGCAATTCGATGTTACAAGTAATTAAAGAATTTACATATTAAATGAGATTTAAATGTACAAACAGGTAGTTACGCATATCGCAAATCATAATTCCATTTCTATTCAATTCACTTAAATTTTGTCATTACGGTCCTCAGCAGTTTGTTTGCGTATCCAGGTAGTTATTACCGCAGGTGGTGCAATAACAGCATTTAAGCCGTTCAAAGTTATATTCTTATAATTTGAAATAAACTATACAGTGTCCACAAACAGAGAGATGTCCTTCGTTATTGCTATGGTGCGTTCATTCCATCCTAAATTATTTAAGCATATTCTACATTGTACGTTTCTTATTATTTATCTTCTACATAACTATTAGACTATACTTTCTACACTTAGTCTCGAGTGATTCCACGAAAATGGGTGTAGTATGGGATATTTGAAATTTTCTTTGCTAGAACATTTTACAATAAACACATTGCAATAAAGCTCTTAAACACAATGAACGGAGTGCATGCTACACTTTTATAGATATTGCAAATATTGTGGAAAGTGTAGCGGCAATGAACGATCCTAAAATTGTAATAAAATATTTTTGTTAAGAGCTATGTAGGCCCATTGGGAGCAAGTTTTAAAATTGCTTTGATATGTACAGGATGACTCAAAAAGAAGTTACAGACCAAAGTTGCGAAAATTTAAATGGAATACTCTGTATATTATATATTTTGATAATACGGGCTAAATAAAGGCAAGTTACTGTTATATTTCCTATACTTAACTTAAGCCGTTTTTGAGTCATTTAATTATACCTTGAAAATGTAGACCAAAATTTAAGAGGCGTGTCTGTCTTACGTTTTTAAACTAAAATTTTCCAATTGCATTTATTTTTAGTTGAAGCAATAGACTTCATGATAAAGTAAAAATGATCTCCAAAAATTATACAGGGTGGACGAAAATATATTTTCGATTCGAACTTATTTAAACTCATTAAAGTCAAATAACTTTCTTATATTAAATGGAACACTCTGTATTCATTATCGTATTTAGATTCTAATTTTAACCATTTATAAAATTGTACTGTTTCCTATACTTATATCTTATATTTTCTTAGTAATTTAGCATTTTCAATTTCCAATATTCATTTCTTGCTATTTATTTTACGAAACAGGTGTGTTTTATAAAAAAAATGTAGCTAAAAAAGCCAATTACCGGAAAAGAAGAAAATGAATTTTCAGTTATGGAATCTCTAATGGAAACTCCGCATACAAGATTACGACTGACGCTACGACACGAAGTTTTTTTTATGGGTTCTAGAAAAGTTAGGAAATCATGACTTTAGACTTTGTACTCATTTCAGATGAGTCAACTTTCTAAAATAACAGACAATTTTCATTATTACAGTTATGAAAATCCCAATTTTTTTAGAACCGTTGATGGTCAGCACAGATGGTCTGCTAATGTTTGGGGTGGAATAATGGAACGCGTATGGTAGGTTCATATTACTAATATTACACTTTGATGTGTTTGATCTAAAGTGGTAAAATTGTGAAATATTTTGAATTTAAAGAGCCGCGCATTTTAAATTAACTCTTAAAAATGATTTACCGTTTAAGTGAAAAACAAACATGAAAGCAAATATTAATTTTATACGTTGCTTTTGGAGTAGTGTGCGATATTTTAGAAAGCACTAAATACAATAAGCAGGGCCCTGGGGTGTTATTAGGCAGCGAGACGGTCGCCTAATGTTTTTAAATTTTGGGGCGGCATTTCGATACCTTAATTTACAAGAAAAGGCACGCGAATCGCAGTGGCATTCGAGTCCAAATGAAAGCAATTTTAAGCTAGGATGGAGCGGTATAAAAAGATACTAGGTACTGATATAAACTGGCATCTCGTTTATATGACATTTATGTTAAAAATGCCAGTTTGGTGCAGTTATTTGTGGAAACATATTTTCGTCACGCGGAACGAAACCTAAACGGCCAATATTCATCCATCAATGCATTATTATCAATAGGAGAATAGTTATTCTTCGACTCTGGTTCTCTCGTTGTATCAAGTATAATATTTTGCCGTTGATATCCATGTGTTGATCGCATTTGTAATGAAATATGTATTGTAAATAAGCGGCAGAAGAGATATAACTGTACAAACAAGATAAAAAATAATGTCCTGGCGTGAACTACACTTGTTTGTGTCTCTTTACTTATTACAACCTTAGGTAGATGAATAGGTTACAGTAACATGTTTAAAATTAATAACATACGTATCCCGTAATGACATGTTTCAATCCGTAAAGTGATTGAACGTGACATCAAGAAACTTAGAAGTTATTTAATCGTTGAGTAATGGAACGTTATCGTAATCACATCGTATACGTAATTAACTTCATCGCATCGCATAAGCTAGTTATAGTGAAAATTTAATAAGCATTTGCATTATGTTTGGGTTGTTCACAAAGTATAACTGTGCTCTTACTTCACTGGAAAAATAGTCTGAGGATTAGTCACCGAAACTCCGGTCGTAACTACCGGAAAAAGGCAGGATGACTCAACAATCCTCAACCTGTTTCTAACGGCGTTATGGTTCTTTTAAACGTAATTCTCGCAAACTAGAGTAACACTCAGCTAGAGTGATGAGTAGAGTAACCAAAACTTGCGGACTCGCATAGGCGTCGGTATTACGGGTTCATATAAGAATACGAAAAATTCATAAATAAACTTACTTGCTAATTATTCAACAAATTAGAGGCATCAGGATGTGAACTACTGTAAACTTGCATCATTGCATATGTTTCCACAGTTACTTCTTTAAACCTTGTGCGTCGACAAGAAAAAATATTCTTATACATAGAAAACGATCTCTCCACATCTAAGGAAGTTACATTTGCATGTAGAAACTGTTTTTCAAAATCACTTAAAAGTTCACTATTCTTACACTTATTATAAACGGCCTCTAAAGTATTCAAATCGGGATTTTTCGTTAAAACATCTGCCAACTTTTGACTAGCGCATAATCCTGGCGTATCATTTAATATGTGTAATTTATTTTTTACACTCTCCACTATGTCTAATGATTCCTGCAATGACAATTCAGTACATTGTAGTTTTCTGATGGCATCTAGTAGTACTGTATAATTGGTACATATTGTTGTTAAATCTTTTAAAAGTTGAGGAATTTGAAATTCTCTTTGACTTTCTCTAATTGCTTTGGATTCATTTCGATTAAATCGCATTATAACTGATTGCATTTGTTGAAAATGGATCAAATAGTAAGAAGCTGCTGTTACCCAAGTACCCCATCGCGTTAAAATTGGTTCAGGAGGTTCTGGAATACCTGGACAAAATTTACGAAATTCTTTTAAACGTTTAGGAGATTTACGAAACACTGCTTTAGTACTTCCAATCATCCAATCAACGTTTCCGTAATGTTGTCGAACAACTTCACCAACTAAATGCAAAGCATGCAGCACGCAGGTTATACGTATTAAGTTAGGAAATATATGTTTTAAGGATCGCCCAACACTTAACATCGTTGCTGCACTATCTGTCACAATCATCACAACTTGATCTTGGGCAATTTTAAATTTTTTCAAAGTGTTCATTATCACTTTTTGAATATTTTCCGCGGTACATTGTTGAACACGTTTGCAAGCTAACAAATATCGAGATGCTGTGTTCTCGCTAGATAAAACGCGAGCTATTACATTCACAATACTGTTTTTCTTTATATCGGTCGTCTCATCCACGGTAATCTATATTTTTTTGAAACACAAATCACGTTTACACACATTTTCTAGCATCTCTTTCATTCGCGGCAAATGATTCTGTAATTGTGTTTGTGAAGGTAATGGGTACTTTGGAACGTATTGTCGCCAAAACGTTTTAAAAGCTGCTTTTCTCACCAACGACAATGGAAGATTACAAGAAGTAAACATAATTAATAAATGTATGAGGAATAGTGTATAAGGTATTTCAGTTCTTGCATTTCTCATATGCTTAATACCATTGAAATGCCTCTGGCAATCAGTTCTGTCCAATGCAGCCAAATGAACATTGCATATTAAGCAAAAAACTGCACTACCGTCATATTTTAAATGGGGAAAAAGTGACACATACTTATGTACGTTAGTAGCAAATCTATTACGAGGCATTGTTTTCTTAGGTATGTAAATATTAGTTCTATATGAAACGATACACTAATTATGTACTTGGTATAATACTACAACACACAAAAAACACCAGCTATATTTTCAAAAGCGACACGTAAGTACATAACCTTGACCGTTCGACTAATCTCTGCAACAGCTCAACCGGTACTAAAACGAAATCTCTCTCAGCGCGGTTTAACATGATTTATATTCAAGGTCGACACTACATGCCTGCTTCTCTACCGGTTTAGTTTATTTATGAATTTTTCGTATTCTTATATTAACCCGTAATACCGACGCCTATGCGAGTCCGCAAGTTTAGGTTACTCTAGTGATGAGTGATGGTGATGACAGAATAAGTATGCTACATAAATATAATTTTAGATTAGTCAGTCATCCAAAAACTGTTTCTATTACAGTGGACTCGCGATAACGTGAACAGAATAGTAGGGCTTGTTCATGAAATCAGGGGTGTTCAATGTACTGGGGGTGAAGTTAATAAAAGAAAATTATTTTCCCTTTTATATCTTAATATATATTAAACGAAGTTTAATGCAATAATGTATTAATTATTATATATGTGTAAAATAGGAAGTAATTTTCGTTTACGTGCGTCTTGCTGATAATTTACATTCCATTTACATTTTCCATTATATTTTTTAATGTTATACGTATTGCAAAGAAATACACAGTTCGGGGAATCACAACAAAATATCGTTAAACGATTGGGCAAATGCAGCACAACTTATCTATTGCTGTATGTTTCACGGGTTACGAACAAATAATTAAATATATGATAAATTTAAGCACCGCGTTCACGTTAACGAACGGCAAAATTTTTTGCTGTTCACGCTATAAGGTAGTCAATGTTAACAAAATAAGTGTTCATACTACCGCTCTGTTCACAATATCGGATGCTTACGTTACCGTGAGTCTACTGTATTTCACGATTTTTCCAACATCTAGCAATTTTTCACAATTTCTCACATTTTTTCAACTATTATCTGCTCAAATGAACTAAGGTTTTTGAAAATTTCTAATTTTGTAAAATAATAAATAACAAATGCCAATAAATGGATATTTCATATATAAATGCGTAATATGTACCTTAATTATAGCTATTAAATGTTAATACTGAAATTAAAATATTCTAGGTTGTTTTCATAGTTTTTACACCCAACGGTAATCATTGTATACTTAGATATATAAAAAAATCCAACTCGATTCAGAATTAATTTTTCTTTTAGCAATTTATTGCTGTGTTGCTTACCTGTAAATAAAAAATTGTCCATAGTTCTCCGCTGAAGATTTACATCCACACAGATATTCGTAATAACCTTCTATTACACTCGAATTATTAGGAGTATTACGAGTTCCAAAAAGCAAGAATCAAAGATTTTAGGAAGCATAGACAACAGTTCCCTAAAAATCATCTAGAATATGTATACGAGGGTAGTCCGATTCAACCAGCGCAGTTCACTGTGTCAATTGTGCTTTGGATTCAGAAGTGTAATAGTGTATCCAAGTTTCATCTACAGTTATTAATCGACACCAAAATTCTCTTTCGCCTAAACTGCTTCAACAAGGCTTTGAAAATGTTCATTCGAATTCGTTTTTGGTCCCGGGTAAGCAAGCGCGGCACCCATCACGCGGTTAGTTTCTTAATTTAACGGTCGTCTAGCACCATTTGGTGAATGTTATTGGTAGTGGTTGCTGTTTTTGGCCGTCCTGGACGTTCATCGTCAGGCAAGCTGGTGCGACCACGTTTAAATTTAGCTGCCCAAAATTTCACTGTTGCATGATGGTGCAGAGTTCCCGTAAGCAGCGCCCATCTCGGCTTTAATTTGCGTAGGCGCATTGCCTTTCAAACGCAAAAATTTAATGACGTCTCGATATTCGATCTTTTCCATTTTTACAAAAACATCGACTGACACAAACGACTGTTAAACAACAACCTAGTGTCCAACATGGGTGAAATGTTCAAAAGTACCTTTCAACGCATGTGCAATTATATTACCAGAATATTTTTACGAGTAACGCCATCTCTGTTGAGGTTTGAAACTTCTCAGGCTATCCTCGTGGATCGAGGTTTTTTAAACATGCTTTTAATATTCTTTTCGAATAACGAAAACATTGTGTTTCATTAACCTTCATAAACCCGGGCGGGGTACAATAGCCAGGAAATTCAAGTAAATATTTTTAGTAGATTATTTCAATTCTTACCTCTACCTCTAAGAAAATGATTTTCTTGGAGTTTATTTTGCATTAAAACATTACTCGATTTATTGAAGAAAATATTCTAAGAAAATAACGTGTTTTTCGTCAAGTAATATGCTTTCTTCTAGAATAAGTTCCTGAAAGATATTTTCTCTCGTCCAAAACAATAAATTTTTTTTGTTCTTGGTCCAAGACAATAATTGTATTATGGTTATTGAAAACAGATATTCTTTACTCAAAGCAAATGCACTTGAAGCAAAATATTTCTTTGTCATTATCACACGCGTATATGCAGCTGCAGCATACTCAACTTAAAAGTATAAATTTGCTGCATTATTTTTTATGTAGTCATTTGGTTCGTGTAATAGTAATTATATACATACCGCATTAGTAAGTTCCGTAAAGTGAATCGCTAAAATATATGGACAGTGTTGCAGCGTTTGCCCGCTATGAAAGTATAAGGTGGGGGGAGCCTTGGGAAGCGAATCTATATCTATCAGTAAAAATTCAATCGCCGTCAGGAGACGATCGCCCTACCCGTAGTTTATTTCTTTAATTGATCATCCTTGCCTCTCATCTTTTCTCCTTGGCTATTTTTGATTTGCTTTGTTTGTGTCTCGAAATTATACTGTAGAATAGTTTTCTTTTTAATAATGTTCCTATAAACTAAGAGTTCGTTAAATGGTACTACGGTAGAGGCAATACTGCAAATGACCGCTTATTTGAACATTTATTATAATACGTTCAACTGAATTTTTACACAAATACGATTCATTTTACCATAAAATTCCATTAATTAGATATAGAAAACATGTAAGTATTTGTTATGCGCTTATTATCATTTGAACATTTAATATATTGAATATTTGGAAGTGGAAAAATGTAGTTTCGTTAGTTTATATGAGAGGTTCTATTTAGTTTTAGAATTCGTCATTTTCCTTTTAAATTAAGGACGTTTTCTTTGCTTGATATATGACAATAGTATTTATTTTGAAATAATCAACGATTAAAGTTCATCAATAGGACAAAAATCAAATAAGATGTATTACGTATTTCCTAAAATCTGTGCCCAGCTGTTACCTCGACTAAGTATGCCAGTCGACTGAGTTGCGAGTGTGTGCGCTTGTCTCCGGGCAGTGAGGAGCGAAGGGGACATAGCACAAGCGATAACATTATTCGCTATATGTATGGGATTCGCGCCTATAAATGAATCCTTACCTACCCTAGTATATCTACATATGTATGCCGGTTTTTAAGTTAATAAATATCAAGATTTAATGGGTTTTCTTGAGTAGTTGGCTCATCACCTCATAAACAGAAAGTATACCCATGAAGTAAGATTCGAATAAAGTAGCGACATTCTGATTTATCGACATGTAACTACTACTATTCCCGCAATTGTTTTATATTTACAGGTAGCAGTAAACTTTAACAGGCATCTACCACGGAAATATACCAGGCCAGCAGAATAATCTTTAGAAATTCGTAGTTCGCAAAGGAATTAAACATACGATATGGTATTATCATAAGCGCCGGCTGGATGCGGTCAGCAAAACGTCAACTATAGTGGGACGAAAAGTACTTTTTTCATTCGTCATCAGTTGTCTCCATTTATAATAGAATGTTTTAACTCGAGAAATACAACATCGTGAAAACCTTTGCATGACACTCCGTAATTTTTCTTTTTTTTTTTCAAATTCAGTACACAGTGACTAAAAATTCATCTTTATGCCTTTGTTATTTAAGGTAAGTAGAAACATTGCGTGTCCCTTTATTCATATGTGAATGACAATACCATTGCCAAAATTGTTCTATATGAATGACATGGCACGGAATGCGTTAAAGTTAGCAAATTTTTTTAAATCCATTTTCAGATTGAATTTACGTTTCCAAATTACATATTTCATATTTGTTCAACTTGTGTTGCCTTATTAATTCTAGCCTCTATATAAGAAAAAATGTTCGAAAGGATACATATATGTGATCTTTTACGTATCTCTCCTTGAGGTTTTTGTTAATGACTTCTTCGTTGAGTACTGTGAGCCGCGTCATATCGGGTACGCCGCCCTCTGGCACCGTACCTGTAACAAAAATAAAAGTCGTCAAGAAACGCCACATAAATTAATTTAATATTTATATTGTAAACAAAAGGAGCCACTGTCACGTTAACAGTAAAATTTGCCGCAATTGGATCTCGCTAGTGTTCAAAATATCAAAAGCTTTATACGGTTTTATCAGTTATGTGCGTGTTTATCGAACTCTCACTATGGAATACTACAACGAAAAAGTACAAATTCCCTTTTTCAGGATCTACATATTCAAGAAGTATACGTTATAACTTCGGAAGACATTAAAGAAAAGTTAAGATAAAAAAGAACTTGCAATATATATTACTTCACAACTGAAAGAAAACAATAGACCAAACAATGATCCTAAAATATACTAGTGCCTGCGAGTGAAATAAAACTAAAGGACAACGCACACAAATGTAACGATTACACTTTTGCACTTTCTTTAGTTCATACCGCTGAAAAATTTTCAAACATTCTAAAAAATACTATAGCAGCTGTATCTTGACAATATGATAATGTTTTCGAAATACGGCAATATAATCATTTTGTAATATAATATTTGCCTTTATTATTAAAAGCTTAATGTTACCGTATACATTCGATAGTGAACAAGTATTTAACTCACCGCTAATAGCTACCGCACTTTTATGATTTCATATTACATAATTGTGAAATAATTTTAATGCATTTAAAATGCTTAGTTTTCACAATCGCCTATATGTGGGAAAATTTAGTAATTTTACCTCTCTCTTTGTACCAGATGCATGCATGAAAAGATAATAATATTATCTTGCAATACTCATCGCTATAATTACAAGGAATTTGTTGGTTATATTAATTTAGGGTGTTTATTGTAATTTGTGGTTATTTTAGATATAAGAATTAATTGCGATCGGAATTAATTAGAAACGTTTATTCACGGCAGGAAAGATAAAATTACATTTGAATAAAATTGAAATGTATGCGCACTCGCCAACAAGCAGAATGACCGCTCAGCCGACCACCTACAACAAAACAAAGACTTTCAATTTTCTACAAGGCCGGGCTTTCGCCCTTTGCTTCCTAATCATCCGATGTGCAGTACGATCTTACTGCAGCTATGTTATCGGTTAACCTTCTGTTGGATTCGCTGTTATCCTAAGGTCATAGTTTTCTTTATAACGCTTTTTCTAGATTGTTTATCCCAATCCAAGATTGTCTTACATACAAGGGAGGGGGCCGGTCCTGATGTTCGACTAGTTCGAAAACCAATGGATGACTAGACTTTGCTGCTCTTTCCCACCTCTCGTCAAGTCTCTCAGAACTTCCTTCAATTCGGCCAGCTTCCAATCGTCCCGCAACTGCTGGTTCCGGACACATCAAGGCGCTCCCGTCATCGCCCTCATCGCCTGACTTTGCACAGATTCCAGGGTCTTGAAATCAGTTTCTGCTGCGGACGCCCAAACCAAAGCACCATACGTAAGAATAGGCCGCAACATAGTAATGTAAAAGAACAGTATCTGCCTCAGATCAGGGGCACTAGTTCGTCCTATCAATGGTAACAAAAGACTTCTTGTTCTGTCCCATGTTAGACGCTTTTCAATCATAATGCCCAGATACTTTATGCCTTTGCTCCATGGCAGCATTGTGTCCCCGACTCGACGTTGTTTGGAGCCAGGTTGGTCTTACAAGTAAATCTTACTGCGACGCACTTCTCTTAGTTAGCCCTCAATCTCCACCTGGACGCCCACGCAAGTAGTCGGTCGGTTGCACCCTGCAGCCTTGTAGCGAGGAACCGTTCACTCCTGCAGGTCGAGTATATCACCGTATCATCAACGTTCCGTGGCAGGGATCCTAGGTATGTCATGCGTAAAGAAAGTAAATAATTCCTATATATAAGTCCTAATATATATCCCTGTGCCACACCAGCCGAAATCCGCCATTAGATCTTACTTTAAATTGTCTGTCCCCCAAGTAATGGGTAATAAGTAGAGCTGGCACTTTCGGGCGGCGCATCAGCATCGTAGTAAGTATATATCGTAGATACCAACAAACAGCGAGTCGGCTGTGTGAAGTGAATATTAACATCTACCCCCGATCGGGGATGCATATACAGGGTGTTAAAAAAAACGTTTAAATATTTAAGGGGCATATACGAACATGGGTCCGCAAAACAACCGTTTTCGAGATAAGTGCAATTATTTTTTTTATTTTTTTTTTGCATTTTTTAGCGTTTAGCACTACAGAACACGATAATTACAGATGTTCGAGATGTCCTCCTTTCATTTCAACACAGGATGTACATCTTCTTAAGAAGGAACTCCGCACCCTTTCCAAAAAGGCCCCTCAACCGCCGGTAAACGTTTCCAAACATCGCATGCGAAGGCCGTTGATGATTGGGAAAAGTCTCGCAATAAAGGCGACGTGCTTCCGAAGCAATTCCATCGGCACGACCGTACAGGAAAACCATGTCGGCCATTTCAACATTTGAATAAGGCATTGCAAATCGGAAACTAATTTTCCTTACGTCGAAAATAAATTTACTACCAGAAAACAGCTTATGAATTCACAGCGAACTGATTAATAACGCAAATGTCATATGAAAACATAATGTTTGACTTAAAGTTGTTTTACTTTAGAGAAAGTCGTGGTTTCTATGACTAAAGCAACAAAAAAAAAAAAACTAAACTGATAATGAAAATTGTGGCTTTCGTTGATTTTCAAAAAAGACAAATGCACTTATCACGAAAACGGTTGATTTGCGGACCCATGTTCATTAGGGCTTTTTTAATTGTTTTTGATCGTAATATATGCCCCTTAAATATTTAAACGTTTTTTTTAATACCCTGTATACCACGTAAGGTGTAAGGTACCACCTTATACACATAAGGAAAGAAAATGTCTAGCTACACGAAAAAGCGTACATGCGGCGACGGTAAACGCGAATGGGTGATTCACCACAAGCGGATGGGCTAGCGGTAGTCGACGGCTCACGGTTACTGATGTGGTTAGTTACGAGGTAAACTGTGCGGACGATGTTAGTAACAATTACGTGATTAACGAATACAACATGTCCATTTATACAACTGCAGAGAAAAATCAGATTATTCAGCTTCGTCTAAGCTTCGTAGCATCAACAAAATAAATACGCGAAACTCTCATTTTCAGGCAACCATGACTTCAAATTATTACGTGCGTTCTTGCACACAGTAGGTCTACATCCTAACGTTGTTAGAAGCGTACTAACGCGACCCGCATCGAATCGATCGGATTCCTTTCAATCCCCTCCTCGTTCTTTCGCCGAACATATATAGATATAACTAATTTCACATTTTCTCGATGTGTATATATATCTACATACAACAGCGGATCCGATCCTGTCGCGCCGTGCAGAGTGCCAACACTAGTAGGAAGTTTAACTACATTTCTGTTTATTGCAAAATGGTGTAATTTAAGGACGAGTCTGCCGTGCCAAAGTGAATTAAACGCTTTGGCAAAATTCAGAAGACCGCTTGAACGGTTTCCCTTCTCAACGCTTCGCTTATAGCCTCAGTTAGTCTCAATAGCTGGTTAATTCGTGGTGAAGCCTGCCCGAAATCCAAATTGTTCGGAAGGCAGGGGATCCATCATTATCAGGTCATCTCTTAATCGGTTAAGTATAACTGTTTTCGTGATTTGATAGGTTTGAAATTGGCCTGTGGTTTTGAGGGAACGTGGAGTCCTTACCAGGCTTGCGCAAAACTACTACTTCAGATACTTTCCAAGCATTTAGGAAATAGCAGGTAATAATAATAATAAACGGGTACTCTAAAACTGTGGCACTGGAACACTGAAACAGTTCACTAAAACCCTTACCACAACACTTAATTCGTACTGGACGCACGTTTCGATAGCCAAGCTATCATCATCAGCAGCAAGACTGAACTAACAAGCTAAGTGAAAAACTAACCTTATAAGGAAAATAAATTATGCAATATGTAAATTTAAAATCGTAAAATTTAATGAGCCGCTTCATTGCACAGGATTATAAATAGCCTAAAGGTAAATGAGCCGAATGACGTGAGTTATTAAATCCTAGATTACAAATAGACCATGTTAGAATGTAAGGCTGTCATTAGCGACAATTTAAGATTTAAACTAACGGTATTAAACCCAGTACTACCTAGGATGTATTATTTACCTAAAATACACAAGCCCGGAAAAAGCATGAGACCCATTGTTTCGAATATCAACAGTCCAACTTATTTACTTTCCAGGTGGTTATTTGACAAATTGAACCAGTTACCTGTACAATTTCCAGATTTGGCTATTAAAAATTCTTACGAGTTCATTGAAAAAACTAAGGACATTGAGCTTACTGACAAATAAATTTTAGTATCGTTTGACGTAAGTTCATTGTTCCCTAGTGTTCCAGTTGATTTAACTTTGGAATATTTAGAAACACCTTTGTTAGATAACCAAATGGATAGAGAGGAAGTTACTAGCTTCATTTCTTTGACAAAACTTTGCATGAAACAAAACTTTTTCCAAATTAACAACACTTTTTATCAACAAACGGAAGGAACAGCAATGGGTAACAGCTTATCTCCGTTTATGGCTAACCCCTTTATGGGTAAATTTGAAACTGACCTGAAGAATACATTCGCTTATTTCCCTCGGCTTTGGATCAGATACGTCGATGACATTTTTTGCATCTTTGACATCAGTAAATGTTCAATAACGGATTTCATAGAACAACTTAACTCAAAATTTCCCTCTATCAAATTTACCCACGAAGAAAAAAGAAGACAATAGGATTCTTTTCCTCGACATGTTAGTAATAAGAAATAAAAATAAGTTAGAAATGGACGTATATAGGAAACCTACTAGTAATAATAGATTCATCTTCCAGGATTCTAATCACTCATATGAACACAAACTTTCGGCTATTAACTTTTTGGTGCACCGGTTACTCAATTTTCCTTTAACGAAAGATAGATATCAATATTTCTAACTTTAACGGATTCTCTGAAGATGTCGTCTATAATACTATTAGGAAACATAATAGCTTAAGAATTAGAAATGTAAGCACATTATAACGCATTGACGGCCGTAATAATAAGAAATATGTTAAATTACCCTTTTATCCATGTTACACCAAGGGTCTTCAAAAAATCTTTTCTAGGATTGACCGCAAGATTGTTTTCTCTTCGAGCAATAACCTTAATAACGTTTTAGGAAATTTCAAAGACCCAGTGGATAACATGGATAAATCAGGAATTTACAAAATTTCATGTAAAGATTGTGATCAAGTGTATATTGGGCAGACAAAAAGATCAATCAAAATTAGGTACAAAGAACATTTGGCTCATCTCAAATTCAGAAGGTTTGATAAATCTAGCGTTGCCCTACATATGCTTGAAAATAACCATAATGTTGATAATATAAAGTTAATTAAAAACGTAAGGAGTACTTCTCAATTAAATTGTTATGAAGGCATGGAAATTTACAAAAACAAAACTCACTTAATGAATTCAGATTTAGGACCACTAAATTCCAGCCTTTATCCTTTGTTACATCATGTTTAATCATTTATAGTTGTAATTTTAACTATGTGCAATGAACCGCTTCATTGTAATCTAGGATTTAATAACTCACGTCATTCGGCTCATTTACCTTTAGGCTATTTATAGTCCTGTGCAATGAAGCGGCTCATTAAATTTTACGATTTTAAATTTACATATTGCATAATTTATTTTCCTTATAAGGTTAGTTTTTCACTTAGCTTGTTAGTTCAGTCTTGCTGCTGATGATGATAGCTTGGCTATCGAAACGTGCGTCCAGTACGAATTAAGTGTTGTGGTAAGGGTTTTAGTGAACTGTTCCAATAATAATAATAATAATAATAATAATAACAATAATAAGTTTGAGAAGATGATAGTAGAGAAGATAATAATAATAATAATAATTTATTTTCTACAGGTAAAACCTAAGTACAGGAAATGCATAAACTAAATAAGCTTTATTGCCCAACAGAGAAAATTCCAATTACTGGACAAGTAATTAATTAAACAAATTACAAAACGAGTACAAAAAACAAGTAAGAGTAACAAGTTACAAAAAATTATTAAAGTAAAGAGCAGTGACTATCCTTATTGTATGTAAAGTATCGTGAAAAATATCACTACACACACAAGATATGAGATTAAAGTTTGTACAAGTCACATAAATAGGTGATTTTAAAAGAGCATTTGTTCGAGGAAACGGCAGATAAAACGTATTCGAATACCGGACACCAGAGCGTGGGATTATAAATTGTAATCTTTGAAGTAGTGCAGAGCAGTCAATGCAGCTATTACACAATTTCCAGAGAAACACCAAACTGGAAGATATGCGCCGAAAGTTAAGAGAGGGTAGATTAAATCGGAACAACAGTAACGTATGATCAACGCCTCTCGGTGGGTACACTCCGTCTTGCCGGAACCAGATGAGTTTAGCAAATCTGCGTTGGACCAATTCCAATTGGCGTTTATGCGTTAAATAGTAAGGACACCATATGATGGACGCGTATTCTAGACGGGATCTAACAAGAGCGTAGTACAAAGATTTCAAGGCTACCTCATTGGTAAACTCTCTGCAATTTCGCACAATAAAGCCAAGAGATCTTCTAGCCGCATGGGAGATACTGATAATGTGTTGCGCAAAAGTGAGTTTGCTATCAAACAAAATTCCTAGATCCTCAATTAGTTCGACACGTTCGATGTTAACTTGATTAAGCTCATAGTTGAAAGTAATTGGCGTAGATGCACGTGTGAAGGAAATAACTTTACATTTGCTGATATTCAGAGGTAGATTATTTGATGTACACCATTTAGAAATATTTGCAAGATCGCTCTGCAAGAAGTAACAATCCTCGGAACAGGACACCTTACGATATAGCTTCAAATCGTCAGCGAATAGTAATGCATTAGACGATACACATGTACTTATATCGTTAATGAATAAGTTGAAAATCAAAGGTCCAAGATTAGACCCTTGAGGGACTCCCGAAGAGGCAATGAATTGACGAGAGCAGAAGCCATTATAAAAAACATATTGAAGTCTATTGAACAAATATGATTGAAACAGGTGCACAAGCGAATCACTAAACCCAAAAGACATAAGCTTATATGGAATTAAAGAATGGTCAAGGCGGTCAAATGCTTTGGCAAAATCGGTATATAAGACATCAACTTGCACGCGAGAATCTATAGCATGAGATAAAAACTGAGTGAACTGACATAGATTAGTTACAGTAGATCTTTTCTCAGTAAAGCCGTGTTGGCAAGAAGAAATGCTGTTTTTAACGCAAGGATAAATAGCAGTGTATAAGCATTGTTCAAACACTTTGGCAAAATTCGATAAAATAGCTATTGGGCGATAGTTGGATATGTCAGCCGCGTCTCCGGATTTAAAAATGGGTACAATGCGTGCAACCTTCCATAAATCGGGAAAAAGTGAAGTTTTCAAGACTAAATTAAAGATTTTGAAGAGAGGATGTACCAATCTTTAATAAAAAACGAGGGAATTTGATCATGTCCAGAACTGTGACTATTGTTTAGCTTATTTATGGAAAGCAAAATAGAATTCTCAGAAAATTCAGTAATGTTTATGCAAGATGAACCATTAAACCCAACTTGAGAAATGTTGGCAGATGAAGGATCGGTGAAAACACCACTGAAGTATGTCCTAAACGCGTCGACGATTTCCTGGGGATTATTGAGGTGTGTATTGTCTAGAACCATACTACCAGGAATGCGACTCCTTTGCTTTTTATCGCGAATAAATGACCAGAAATTCGTAGGATTGTTAGCAATATCACGTTGAACGTTATTAAGATAGTTGGAATAGGTTTCTGCTGCTTGTCTTTTTACAACACTACGAAGTTCTCTAAACTGCCGCATTGAAGCAGCGCACCCGAAACGTCGGTACTGACGGAGGAAATTAGATTTCAATTTGATGTTATTTATTATTTCAGGTGTATACCATTTAGGATAAGTTCGTTTCCTAGGGAAAAATATGGGAACATAGATATCAAGTAAAGAATAAAGGGTTGTGTAAAACATGTAGCATGCAGTATTCACATCGGAGCAGCTGTCTAAAACGGACCAATTCACATCGTACATTGCTTGATATAAACATGGAAAATTCGCTTTTCTAAAGTTATACGTCCATGAAGTATTTTTAGGGAAGTTCGACGGTAAGGCAAAGCCAGTAGATGCATCTATCAAAAGAGCGGGATGGTAAGCATCCTCGGACACTAGAGGCGCGAAATCTCTTACAACGTCGCACGGGACATTAGCAATAACAAGATCAAGTAGCCGATTTAAATTGTTATGTACAGAATTGTGCTGAACCAGCTTCTGAACCAAGTCACAGAAGCTAAGTAAATTATTAATTACGTTGGACTTGAAATCATTAATCTCGTTGGTGCAGAAATAGGCACAGTTGAAATCCCCAACAAGGAAAATGTTGGAGAAGTTGGAAAGAAACTGCTCAAATTCATCGAAGAACGTCTCGAAGTCCTGATAACCTAGATCAGGAGGTATATATAACACGAATACACACAATACATCACATTTAAAGGTAAATTTACAACCAATATTGTCTACTGACGGAAAATTACTTGAAAATATTTGAAAGATCCAAAGTAGTAACGTTGTAGTGGTTCTTGTAAGCCAATAATACTCCTCCGCCTCGACATCGACCGATAGCTTCAAATTTTCTATCACAACGGAGAACAGCATACGCTGAGGGAAAAAAATCTTCACTGGAGATATCATGAGAGAACCACGTTTCAGCCAAACATACAACATCAATAATAGATGAAGAAACCGAGGTGTAGAATTCATCAACGTTGGATCGTAAACTTCTAACATTTTGGTAGTAAATTAGTAAGTTATTACTGTTGGGCCTACTCAGTTTAACGGAACAATCTTGGGTACACCTCCTATGTATTTAATCCCTAGCTGCTCCCCATTGGCATTGCGCTGTTCCATTTCGGATCGTAACGTTTCATAGTGCCGGGCCTGACGTGGTGTTTGATCACTAGAAACTCTCATATTCTTAAAACTAACAGAGCTTCGAAGTTTATTTAAATTTCTAAAAGCCGTACGAATAGACTCAGGGGTGTCAAGTACAACCTTGATGGGTCTTGCCCTGGAACGCGTTGAGTTAATTCTACCCAACCGAGAAAAAGAGAAGTTATTGCTATAAGATAATTTTCCCAAAATAGTAACAACAGCACCATGATCATTGGCATTCACGTCGGATCCAGAGTCGTCCTCCTTCACACCGTAAAGAATAAGGTTACACTTCCTCTTCTCGCGTTCACGCACCTCCCGAACCAAGTCCTCGAAGGTATTTTCGGAGAGGACAGGAGCAGCGACAACGGCTTTAGACTTCAAGTCCAAAATTTCATTTCTTAGAGACACTATAGCAGCCTTCAGCTCAGTAATATCATCCCCCAAAGCTGCACAGCCAACGCAAGACCATTTGAGTCCTCGCTTAGATTTAATAGTCCGCACTTCAGAGACAGTAAGATCCACGCAGCCATGATAGTAATCGTTTTTGCATATGTAGCAGCTTAGCACTTTGTGTTCCTCATAAGTTACACTGCAGCAATGACAAACTCGCGAAGATGGAGCCATATTGATAAGTATATATGTATAAAAGGAAAGGAGACAAGACGGGGAGACAAAGCTTCACAGCACGGGGTCCGTCGTACTGACTAACAAATCACAAAACAAAGAAGACCACGGAAAGGAGTCAAATCAATCAAAACAGAGGAGAAGGAAAAAAAGCGAAAAATGTAGTATGTATAGAAATCCGTAAAATGCTCTGTATACAACTATTGAAAAACACGGGAATAAGTGCGTTGCCTATTGCCAGAGGAAAAAACAGATGGATAAAAAGAAATACGCGCAAGAAATATTTAACGGCAAATGCAATTCATGCATGTTTCACTTTGCGAATACATACATTCAAAGAAATATAATAAACTCAATGAGTTTCAAATGCTTTTGGAAAAAGTCATGTAAGCAATTTACAAATTAATGATAATTTCAGCTATTGCTCTAAATGAACTACAATGCACATCACATAGTTCAGACATTTTGTTATAATTGCTGCACATTATAAACACCGGTGACTTAACTAAAACGTTTGTTCTACTTCTTGGGCATACATTCATAACGTGCTTCTAATCTAGGAACATTAACATTAATTCTACTCAACAACAGTCAATATTGTTACATAATGAGACAAAGTCTAGCCTAAATAACGTAATATTATAATCAAGACCTCTTTCGGGGTAAACTCCAACAATTTTAAACAGATTCAATATTATTTATATGAGATTGGTTAATTGGAGACCAGACCAACGATGCGTATTCCAGTTTCGACCTCATATGTAATAAAGTAGTGTTAGGCATCTGATGTTTTTAAAATCACGGCAATTTCTACAGATGAAACCATATGTCCTGTGGGCGTTCGCAATTGTTACGTTTATACGATTAACAAAAGTAAGTTTACTATAGAAGGTTACGCTCTAATCTTTAATAGTCCGCAACCGTTGGAGATCTCCACCTCTTAGCTTGTACGTAAAATCTACATAGTTGCTGTTTCTCGTATATGACACTGTTTTACACTTCTTAATGTTGAGTTGCAAATGATTCTACCTACACCAATCATTAACCGCTGATATATCTTTTTGCAGCTTGATGCAGTCTTCAATAGATCTTATTTCTCGAAATATTTTCAGATCATCAGCAAATATTAAGTGCTCGCTATTAATAACGTTGGTGATGTCGTTTATAAATAGTAGGAATAAAACTGGACCAAGATTGGATCCTTGTAATCCAGAAGACGGGCAAAATGTGTCAGATCTCACCTGGCAGTATTCTACAAATTGTTCTCTTCCAATCACAGCAGATCTAAGTAGCGCTAGAAGGTGAAAAACTAATAGCCTGTAGTTTCCAAAGTAGCACATAGTGGTCAACTTGGTCAAATGCCTTTTGAAAGCCAGTGTAAACTGTGTCAACTTGGGTTTGGTCCGTAGGTTTCCGCGGTCGTCAATAATACTATTCTCTTGGTTTCCGGGTTGTAACCGCGTCGTTGTCGTAGCTTAAGCTTAAAGCTGGCTAAAGCTACGACAACGACGCGGTTCCAACCCGGAAATCAAGAGAATGTGGCAACTTGACATTGTCTGTCAAGGGCTTCCGATACAAACTGAGTAAAACAACTTAAGTTCGTAACTGTAGACCGTTTGCTCATAAATCCATGTTGACTAGGTGAAATTAAGATTTTTAACGCATATAAAGATGGGTCACCATAGTATGGATTCGAAGGTTTTTGCAAAAGGACTTAATGCAATGAGATTTTTTGCTTAGTTACAGACAGCATAGTCCTCCCGATAATTTCCGCCACAGTTTACGGAATAAGAGCGCGGAAGCATCGACTGTATAGCTAGCTATTAGATTTAATATTGGAGTTACAATTTTTGCAGTTATTCATATTGATATGACGTAAAATAACTGCATTTAATAATAGTTTATAACTTTAAGATCCCTTTGTTCGTTGTAGAAATTTTAAACACAAACACATTTGGCGCACAGATGTTTATTTGAAACCCTTTTTGGACTGTAATATTTATGCATTTATGGCACCCGACCGTTCGAGGCTTGCGCCGCACGTCTTTACACAATATCTACGCATTTATGATAATGTTCACTAATACATCTATTGCAGGCTCAGCGAACGTTGACTTGAGATATTCAGTGTGTGCGTTCGCCTTTTGTTCTCCAAAGGCCAATCCACTTCTCCCATGCATCAGTCTTTGTGGTTCATTCGATCTACCACGGCGCAGGTTCTTGCTCAGGTGCTATAGTAAATTGTCTGACTCAGTCAGTGTCTCCCACTTTTCAGATCACAGCTCAACCCTGAACCTCTGCAACGCTTCCTTAAAGGCTTTATTCAAGCGGTTTGCTTCCGTCCTATCCGCCGGATTCAATGTGCGTCTCGCTTTCCTTATTGGGCGGCGCTTGCGCTCTAGTAACACCCACAATTGCAAAGAAGGTCTCCTAATGTATTTGTTGCTAACGATGGTGGTAGTAGCATGATTATAGCTACCGTTAATGATTTTGGAAAGAGAGTCGACCCGTGCCTCAATTTCCACTCCCGTTGTTAATACAGTTGTTGGTAAGTTATTCCGTGAAGCCACCAATTTTGAAAATCGCCTCCAGTCTACAAGCCTCCGTGGTCGCGACTTTCCTCTCCAAGTCTACCGCTCGGTGCCGGTATATACCATAATCAGGCACTTGGAAGGACAGTCATTCTGCTTGTTGGCGACATATTTATTTTTTTATGCATAAGGTTTAATATCATACAAAAGCGACCATTTCTGGAGTAGAAATAAAAAATTTCACGTAAATGAGAATGTTATTACGTAAACAAAAATTTAAGAATCTGCTAGTTTTATTATTTATTTATCACTAGTTGTTTTTAATATCAGAGATTATGGATGTGCCACATGTAACGCTGGCCACGAGTGGTACCGCGCATCGGTGTAGAATCACTTCGGACCGAGAGTAACGGTAGTATTACTTCGTCTGCGGAGCAGTACGGACATTTTCGCTGCCGGTCATTTGCGCAATTGTGTATCGAGTCTAGAAAAATTATTGATGTCGTCAGGCAAAACGGGACCGCGGTCGGACAAACTTCGAAAATTTATTGCAGAAATTCCAGACTTTAATATATGAAGGTGCTAAAATTAAATGTGGTAAGTCTGGAAAATCGCCGTTTAAGTGTTGGTCCAGACGAAAACATTGTCACGACACCGTAAAATAGCGGTACCTAAAGCCATGTCTAAAAAGAAGATAGCTGCACGAGAAATGCAAAACTTATATTAATTATGCGTTACGTGTATCGAGTGTAATATACCGTATGAATTTACTAGGAGAGCAACAACTTTATCTGCTTTTGGAATAACTATTCGGAGTGCTAAATTACCAGTAGAACATCGTTACGAGAATCTGTAGCATCTCGCGCGCGAAAAATTTGTCACAAAAAAATAAAAATCGGCGTTGAAAGACACAAAAAAATGTGGTTAGTGTGACGAAACAACAGTCGAAAGAAACATTCTGTTATCTTAAATGTCATGGCACGCAAATTGGAACCTCATCAATCGGCATACCTTCAATTCTATTAGTCTCCAAAAACGAATACAACAGTGTACTGACGAGAAGTTAATTTCAAAGTTAGTGTAAAATACATTGGACAAGTTTGAACTTTCAACAAACCAACTCTTGATTTTAGGGAGTGATGTGCTGCAAAAACATGCTTCTGTAGGCCGGTCTCTTAAAAAGCATTCTGCTAATTTGTACACAGTCCACCAGAACCTATTCTAACTCGTTGGGAACATGGTTGGGCAGGCCCGCTTTTTATTTATATAAATGATTTGACAAATATTAAGAAACGTGGGTTTTACATTCGATAAAAAGGGCAGCGCTGCCCTATCCAGGAAAAGCCAGTCGAAATTTCAAGATAGTCAGTGGTTAAAAGGGATTTAAAACCCATCACCGACAATTACTCGGCTAGCAGCGTGCAAGAAAAATTACAAAATACTGCGGGATGCCGTTAGAAGAAATCTCTACAAATAGTGCAACATGCTTCTCACGCAACAGCTATGCACGATTGAAGGACGTCAAAAAATGTTTCTGTTCTAGAAAAATGTGGAAAAGTGATTTTTGAGAAAAAATTTCGATTTGGCACCATTAAGAACAACATTTGTGGAGGTGCTCAACAGAATGAGGTTAAGTTATTTGAAGAGATTATTTTACTTACGAATATTACGTCACTAGAAGTAGAACGTTCGTTCTCTTTATATAAACGCAAATTTTTTCCTCATGCCTTTACTAGTTTTGCCGAAGACAACAGATTGAAAACACATATCTATGTTGCAGATATAACAGACATTATTCACTTTGTGTTATTTGCATTTTTATTAAAGAGAGCGAGATTATTTGCGGCAGCAAACATCTCTATTAGCAGAATAACTCTGGTGGAACGCGGGGCCTGGTCGACTCTACGCTACTGCGCGGTACCGCTCGTGGCCAGCTTTAGCCATATGTATTGCACTACAAGCTCTGTAGTGTTAGTGTTTTACGTGTATGATTTGGAGTTTACTAGTTGGTTTTTAAAACCTAGTAATAAGACAAACAAAAACGACGTAAAAATGAAGGGATAATTTCCTAAAATTTATTAAAACTAAAAAGTAAAAAGAAACTTTAGCAAATAAACCCAAAATTTGAATTACAATGTACGTTATGTGTACCAAACGAATGCAAATCCGGATTAGTTTATGTATACACAAGTGGTAAAATAAATACATCTTTATGGGAGGCTCAGTGTGAGACTGCAGTATAGATGCACAGCGTGTGCGACGATAGTGCGGGACCAGATGTTAATTAGCCTTCCTGAGCACCAATTTAGAGAAAAGCGCTGTGTGTGTGTCGATAGAGAGATAAGATATTCGGAGACCAGTGCTGCACAATATAAAAGTATATTCAAGTATATGCAGAACGTTCAGTTTCTGCAGTGCACGATTTGTTTTTTTTTATAGAACACTTGTATATTATTACGTTTTTGGATGCCTCTCTTTAAATCATTTCAACCATCATCAATATTCCCTATACCTATCTATTTTAGTTTTTGAGATAATGGGCATAATTTAAGATTTTTGAGAAATGCCGGTGTTTAACAAACTAAATGCCTTGGTGTGAGTTAATAGTGGAGTTGCAATACTGGATAAGAGCGGCGAGTAAGTAAAACGGGCCTATCGGTGCGCGTTACGAAGAGGTGCAACCGTTTGGTCCGTCTTGTCAATTCGCCGCTCTTATCGAGGATCGCAACTCCACCATAAACACACCCCACCCTTACCTTTATTGAGTGTTTCTTTGGAGGCAATAGATTGAATTTTTTTTTTTTATTTTTTTTAACGGCGTATACGTAAAATATGTCGTTCTTTCGTATTTGAAGTATAACTTAGTAGATAATTTTTTGGTAAAATGCATAGGGTACTACAACAAAATACTATAAATTAAAAATAATTTGTAAAATTTAATTTCTGCATACAATTTCAACACCTTTACAAGTGAGCTCCATTTTCCTTCATACAAACTGTAAGGTAATTCCTTGTACTTTATTGAACACTTACCAACATTTCGGGAGTAATATTTCCACGTTACGTATAGCCTTAAGAAATTCATCCGGAAAGATTTTTATAACGACATCTGTTTAGCTAAATTGCGAAATTTTTTAAACAGTTTTCAGCGTGTAATTATATTTTTTACTTCTGGCAAAACTTAGTGTGCAATGCTGAAATAAATCTATTCGCTTTACGCTGAAAGAAGTAATCAACATGTGTCTGCTTATTTTCCCTACTTATTATTTATGGATGCTTGTTAACTTCCTATGTGTGTAGGAAAATTATGGTTAGTATGAGTAGATGCTGGAGTTATACCAAAAAAGACAACGTTTGCACATTAGTTTTAATGAATATCTTTAGCGAAACAAACGTTTATAAGTGTTTCGTCGAAACACTGCTTTTAATCGAAAACCTTATTTGCGTAGCTTCATATTTCTTTTACCAAAGAACGACACATTGTAGGTATAGATAAATGTTTATAAAAGAAATTCTAACAGTAACAGTTTCTTTATCAGATTCTGGAAACATATATAGGATGATCCATTTAACAAAATTGAAATAGCATGAATCGAACATGGCGACGGTTTACGATGGGGCTGTCTTATAAACCGCAATGGCAATAGAAGTTTGGAACACCCGCTTTGCGGTGAAGCGTGTAAAGTGTTTCGTCAAGATTACCAAACTTGGGCACGTTGTAGCGGAAACTGTATACTTGAATGCAATTTTATGTTGCGCAGAACTTGAATATTTTTTATTTGAAAACTTGTTCTCTAAATTGCCCAGGAAAGGAATTATCTACTGCCCATGCGGTAGGTGGGCACGCTGTATATTACTTTCTATATAGCTCTGTTTTGCTTGCTCACCTACAGTTCAAACTTTATCAGTAATACGAATAGAAAAAACCTTAGACTTACAAAGGAAAATGTAAACTGAAATAAACGATTTGATAAACTTGGTAAAATTCGTAATGAGCATAAGAAAAGAAATCTATGCTTTGTTGTTAAATGACAATTGTCGGAATTGGAATTTTTATCTTTTCTTAAAAGACGTCAAAGCTATAGAGGAGCGAAAAGATTCTGATGTTCGGATTTACCTAACATTTTATTTAGGCAGGCAACATTTTGGCAAGCAGCTATCCTGTGCTTACCCTTATGTTCGAGCAGATTTTTCTTTGTTTTTTCCCTTATTATACACAACAAACCATTTGAAACTCTCTCTATACTGAAATATCTTTCTCAGGGGTTTTATTCTAATTTTGTTAAAATTTCTAATTTAACTCTAATAAATGATTTTTGTTAGGTTCGGGGGTATCCCTAGATACCCTTGCGGCACTGTTTGCAATGAATTTGTAACTTAGAAACAAATTAACGAGTAGTTTGTGTTTAAGATTTTAAAATTAACTAACCTTGAACTTTCGAACGACGCCAACTGTATTAAACACCTGTTAAATACAACAACAGGATATGCCTGTTCTGGATAGTTTAACCCTATTTACTTCTATGTTAATGACCTTTGAAAACAACGAACACTTATTTGGATTGAATTACATGACAAACTGTGATTCAATCCCAAGGTCCGATATAAGGGATGATGATGGAATTTAGGGCGTTTGTCCTTCCTTTCATTATTATTAGTCGCGGAAGCCGGCGATTGTTTCTTTCAGCAGCCAATTTTGAGTAATTTATCTCAAATAGAAACTAACTTTTCGATGATCAAACGATGTATTCGTAAGCGAGAACAATGCCGTGACTTAACCAGGAGGTTGTTTGTGAGATCTGTGGTAAGAATTGTACGACCAAACAAGAAATTAAAAGAGAAAAATCCACTACTAATTATGGAAACCTTTCAGATAAAGATTTAATTGATGAAATATAAATCTGTTTGTCTTTGAAATTCGTGCAATTGCTCGATTCAGACGATTTTTACATTAATTTGGAAGGGAAATAATTGAATAGAAAACTTAATAAACGATAGATGTTGTTCATGATACACCACACTGTCGTCATTATCTGACTTATAATTAAAATTATCTACTTTCCTCGCCCCAAGGACAGTTGGCTGAGGAGGGATGGTACCGAAGAAATTTCCCATGGGATATTTGGTTGCCAACAAGTGGCCAGACTGACATTTATTTCAGTACCGATGTGACAACCGAGGGAAGTTGTTGTCGTCGTAAACACAACGTTGAACATAACATAACAATACCTGACAATGTAATAATGTCGTTTAAATCTCTAAAAAGCCACCTTAAGTATCAACATCCACCAAATAAATTATGCCAATATCCATTTTTATTAAACTATGGAACATTTCTAGGTATTTTTTACTTACGATAGTTATAGTATTATTTTTTGTTTTTTTATATGTTTTTTTCTTGAGTTTTTATCTAAAAGAGTGAAATTTAAACAAATTGATTACGTTAAATACATTATAGTACAATTAAAAAAATAGTAGTTAGTACTGTATCTACCTTTCAAACTGTAAAAGTTAAGGATTATTAAAACTACAATAAACAAAAAAATAATTACAAGTACTTAAAACATCCTGGGTATATATGTACCAGCATTTCTTCAGTTCACAATTGAGATGGTATTTAGGTGATTAAAGAAAATTGTTAAATTGCAATATACAGTGGGTTTCAAATGAGAAAGTTATAAAAACTGAAGTATAATAACCTACAATAGTTCATAAGGTTTTATACAAAGGCTACATCATACATTGGTGTTAAATTAAATTCAACACTTCTCATTTTGAAGATATTTAATTAAATTTCAAATACACAGTATGAAAACAAAATTTAAAATGCCTGATTTTAATGAACTAAGATAGCGTCCTGATTTACCTCAGAAAGTAAAAAATAATAAAGGTATACACTTTTTAAAGATTCTACTACAATGTCTTCCCCTTCTTGTAAATATGTACAATCTTTCCTTAAATTTTAACACGGTAATCGGAAAACAGAGATCCGATTCACATAAAATGGTCAACCTTTTTTACTTACTTATTACCATTAGGGAGGTTGTATTATTACATGCTCTAAATGTGACTGCTCTGAATTCCCCTGGCCATTGCATGCCAGCATTGGCAACATTAGTTTAATTTACACATCCGGGTTTGAAAATATATAATTAGATTAGAAAAAGATAAATCATTACCTAATCATCTTAATTAAATTACGTAATAATGAACTAAATTGAGACGTATATTACTACAGTAATTTAGTGAAGTATACTATGCTGAAAACATGGCAATCAAATGATTTGAAACATTTTTTAATTGAAGCTCCACATTTTTTGGCATTTATATTTTGCGCTAAGTTACGGAAAGTTTCTGTTTTTCTATACATCAGCGGAGGATTTACTAGTTATTAAGAAAGGGATGGTGATAGTAGCGGAAGGTTTGCACAAGATAGTCGAATTGTGCTGAGACAGGAGCTCGGTGGGCCTGAAACGTGAAGCTTGCACAAATATAAAGCGTAGAGTAGGGTATGGGGGGGCGCCGATCGGGCGTGGAGGGGGCGTTTTAGGATAGCAGTAGGGGGGGGTTAGGAGCCTAGGTGAGGTTATCTTGGGATGAGTTAATTTGTAGGAGGAGGTGGTGTCGTCGGGGTGGATACCCTACAGAGCGTTTTGGGTATTGGGAGCGTTGGGAGCGATGTTGGATGGGGGGGAGGGGGTGCGGGAGCGAGTTGAGGTTTGGGACGCAAGGGAGCCATGGGGACGGATACTCGAGCGGGGGACTAGAGCGGGATGAGGGTACGTCCATGGGCGACGGGCGGGGGAGGGAGTGTCCGACGGTGTATGGTGGGGGCGTGCGCGGTGTCCGGGATGTGGGCGGGGGGCTTACTAGGAATCCAATCCGGGACCCGGCTAGGACACCACTGGCAGGAGTCGCGTGAGTGCCCGGTCGGACGTATGCGGGCGCGGTGTCGGCCGGTCGTGGGTGCTGAGCTTGTGGGGGGACGGCCTCGTGATCTGGGGTCTGGTCGACCGTTAGATTCTATTTGGAGGGCTCGGGGGGAACGTGTCGAACCTGGGTCTCTGTGGGAAAGGTTTGGAGTGGCGGGGAGTAGCTTGTAGTGGATTTCTGGGATTATGTTTGGTGAACAGTGCGGGGAGGGAGGGGGCTCGGGCGGCGCCCGTCGCGGTGGCGGGGAGGGTGCGATGCGAAAGGTTGGGTGCGGGGATCGGCGCGGAGGTGGTTGGGGGGTTGGTCCTTGTGGAGGGAACGGTGTGGGGGTGGGGGGCTGGGAGCGTCGCGGATTCGTGATTTTTTTGTTTTTTTTTTTTTTTTTGTTTTTTTGGTCCCTTTTGTATCGGTGGTGGTTGGGAGCCACCAGGCGTGGACGGAAGGATAATTTCTTTCTTTGAAAAATTTAGAGAAGAAATGATTCTAAATAAAAAATATTCGGAGGGACCAAATGCTGACCCGCAACATAACGTACACTCACTAGAACAGGATGTCTTGTCTTCCGCTGCACACGATAACAAGTTTAGTTTTTAAAATGGAACACTGTATATAATTCATGACGATTTTAGACTCTATGTGAGAGTTACATGGTCAGCTCATCAACACATTTCCCCATACCTGTGCAGGTTACTTGAGATAATGTGGAACAATATAATTTTAGAGTTTTTGCGAAAATGTGTCGTGCTTGCGTTTATACCACGGCCAGCGTAATTTTTAAAACCGCCTTATACACGCGATAGGGTCACGGTGATTTCAGATTTTATCCAATTGAGTATGTTTGAGAGATTTGGCAAAGACATCGAATGAGATTTTTATTTTTTTATTGATATCAACCAAATTCTGACACGTATGGCCATCGATATATCGTTGCCAAGTATTGATTCATGTTGGTTTCCAAATCCATGGTTGAAAATGGAGAAGAAAAACTCCCTGTGACAGTATAGAGTTGTACACACATCAACTCATAGATAGAGAAGTGTACATAGCTAGAACTCATATTTGAGAGAAAAAACATAAATTATAGTACCTAAACAGGCTATGTGTAGAATAAATAGGATAATGAAAAGTATGCAGGATACAGACTTTTCGTATACACAAACAAACGAAATGTGGCAAAACATTACCTTTGGATGGTAAGTTCAGATCTAGTCACAGATAACCAATGATGCCTTAATACACTATTATCTATCAGTGAATGCAGTATGTATAAATCATATAAATAGCGAAAACAAGGTATACAATATGATATTGCAGTTCAACATAAAGGAATTTATTTAAGTTGAGCAGGCACATCTATCACACAAGTTTTAACACACAGTATAACGGACAATTACATATGAAAAAAAGATGCGTAGTAACAAAACTAAAATTAAATGCTAATACATTGCTATGGTATTGGGTGGAAATAGCATTCCCGGCGAAACACCCCAATGGAGCAGAGGAAAAAACAGTGCGAGTGTTCTGCCTACCCTATTATCAGCCAAAATACACCTTTTACATTCATTGCAATCAAACATGCTGTTGATTAATTCCCGGAATTCCCGGCGTTGCAACATAATGCTCAAATGAAAATTCACTATAGTAAACACACCGCAATTTTTGACGCATATAAGACAGGGACTGGTAGAGTAGTGTCTAGCGCGCTGGGCTATCAGTCGCGGGACACCGGGTTCGATCCTTGGGCCCGCAACGTATCTAGAGTACGGTTTCCGTAATTTTTCCTTAGCCAAGAGCCGGAAAGGGAAAATCTTACCGGGCGCAGGCGTCTAATAATAGATCAAAAGCTGGTGGGGATATGAAGACATAAATTATTATTAATTGTTTAAGTGAATTACTAAAGCCTAATACCAGTGTAAACTGCATCTACCTGACCATGAGCGTCCGTGATACACAGTATGCAAGGTATGTTAGATTGGTTACGCTTGATCTGTTTTCCATGAAACCATATTGAAAAGGGAGGATGTAATTTTTAACATGAGAATATATGCGTGAGTATAAAACAATACCAAATGTTTGCGCAAAATTGTTAGGGATTGATACAGGCCTATAGTTAGCAATGAAGCCGAACCGTATTAAAGGATCGGACACACCTACTGCAGGAAAGTCAGCAGATGTTAATGCAAAAGTGAAGATAGTTGTATGCACTGAGCCAGATGGACACGTACAACTCACGCACGTAAGGCTTCACGAAAATATTGTCCATCTGGACCTCGGGAGGTCATTATATGTTCCTAGTAGGAGTTTTTAATGACAAGCGCATTCAGCTAATAACTCGACTCTGGATGAATGGCGCCTGGTGAAACCTGACAAATCACGCAATCAAAGTCGCTTCCTTGGAACCAAACACAACCCCTATACTAACTTCCTCGCAAGAATTCGGAGTACACTTGTGCACAAGTCCCCCTTGACCCCCCCATGTGTCATCTATGTGAGTGGTGACGAACCGATCGAACTACATCGAGTACAGACCAAACAGCACGACAGTCCACCTAACAGGTTCAATGCACAAAATTTCCCTCCCCCCCCCCCCCGGAAATCTAGAGAATGTAGTAGATAACTAAACAAGCGAGACGTTTAGAAAACGATAACGGCAGCGAAAAAAACCTAGTATTCAACGTGGAAGAACTACGTGTTTTAAAAGCGCAACATACATAAACCATAGCGAATTGCGAATTACCGGCGATGCTCCGCTGTCGTTGGTTTCTGGAACGCACCTCGTCTAGTTGCTCCGATCTAGAGTATGATTCGACCTTATTACGATAACCAAACGTCGCGCTCGAAGCGCTCGTACTAGCCGTACCCTACGCAGAGTTACCGTTCTTAGATCAGGGATCCAAAGTGAGTCCAGGGTCCACGGTAGACTCGACGGGGGTCTACTATTGGCGTTGAAAAAAAAACTGGGGTCACAAGTTGTAGTGGGGGTCCACGAAAATTTATCTAGTTTCGATAGTAAAGAAGACGAAAATGGTGGGGCTTAGCTTTACCTATCAATGTAGGCAGATAATACACTACTCAAAAAAAAAAGGGAGCAAAAAAAGTTCCAAACTTTTTCGGTATTTTGACAGGATGTATTTCGAAGAAAAATGGTCGTATTAAAGACATGAAAAAAGACATTTGAAGCTTAAGATTCTAATTTTCAGATTTTTGGCTAAAAATTTTAGGAGCTACGGTTCATGCACAATCCAACTGATAGCGCGAAAAAATAATTTGCCAATTTGTTTTTTTTTTTTTGTCTACGGGCTTGAAAATTTTTTTTTCAGTTAGGCCGGCTGTGGATCAGATAGCCATGTTTATTACTGTTAATTTCATTCTTTAAAAACCTCCCTAATTTGTTTGAGTAGTCGTATTTTCAAGTCAGCGGACTGTTACTTGTAAAAAACTTGCATATTCGCACTGTGGTGATGGTTCTGACACACAGTGTGATGGCTAACGCGGAGCCGTTCTTTTGTTACTTGTGTGTTTAGACTGCAAGCACCGCCCGTGCCGCCGCAACGCTTTTGAGGCGTGCAAGTCGACGAAATCTTTCATGAACTTGTTTGATTCTTCACAAATATACAAGGTAGAATGCCAAGGACAAACGTACTGCTATTTGTTAACCCGGCATGTTTCTGAAAGTGAAAAAAGTGTGCGTGAAATACGATGTCAGTATTGCACAGTGGCCGGAAAAAAGTAATGTATACACTGCCTAGTTTGTTATACATTACTTATATGTTATATTGTAATTAGATATTATTTTTGTATGTTGACGTGTAGTATGGCAGTTATAATTACAAAACTTAAATAATGGAAGTCGCATTATTCGATACTATCTATAAATAGAACAGAACAGCGAGCAAGATTGAAGCGTTTAGGACTTTTTGATTATAAAATTATTTCTTTACCCGACTTGGTGAGTCACTAAGGTGAGATATATGATTGACCTGAATGTTTGTACATATTTCAGTGCTCCTCGTAGGTGCTAATGTAAATGACTAAAAATATTTCCTGTAAAATTGTAGTGTTTTATGTACCACTAAGTAAAAGACAAAAATAAAAACGTACATCAAAAGAAAAATAAATTCATTAAATCGCTGAAGTTTTGTGTCAAGAATATCTTTAACTTAAACAGTATTCTTTCGAATTTACAGAAAGTATCAAAATATAATTAATACGAGTCGGGCAAAGCGCGCCACGCGCCAGGTTCGCAATCAGTCCTGCCGGGCGCATCCTTATAGTATGTTAAACATAGGTAATTTAAATAGTAATTATTAGGACGAGGACCAAAAAACCACGTATATAGACGTCGTCAAGACGCGCAATATACACCGAGATTGGTGTTCGTTGCGTAAATAGGGAGTTGTTCTACAGTGGGCGCATTACAAAAAAAAAGTTCATTGCATCGACGGCTACGAAAGTAACAGGCGGCGGGGCGGCTTATTCATTGACGGCTCATCAAACAAATGGGACGAGTCTGCAGATGTTAACGTTGACCATTCGTGGATACTAGAAACAGCGTCGGTGTGCACCGCTTTAGTGCTTATGTCTAACGTAATCTATTAGAATAAATGTAAACGGCGCATTATCTACGAAAGTTAATAAGTTCGTTAGTGAATTTTTGGATTTACACTACAAGGGGCGTACAATTTTCTGTAAAGTTTGTAAAGAAACTACTGTGCTGGGGCAAACGTGATGTGAAAGACATATAAATAGCGCACACACAGAAATAAAAGACAGGTGTGTCACAAAAACGTCCAATTTCATTAGAATTGCTTTTAACGTTTATGGGAGTGGTCTACCACTTCGTATACTCGATAAAAAAAGCATTCGAAAATTTCGGGGGTAATACAATACGCCGACGGGAGGATTACTACCATTCTTCGGACAGCGTTACGGGAGAGAATATTCCACGCATACGGGAGGGACATTGAAAATCGAATTAAGACGAATTAAAAGATAAAACCAGCTGTGGCTATGGTCTTGATGAGACGAACAGATTTTGCAAAAAAAAATTCTATTCTGAATTATAATAGTGGCGCGTATTAGATCCACCTTAAACCAAATTTGTAAGTTGCTATTAGCCAGCAGAAGATTAAAAACAGTGACTAGTAAAGCAATTACGGCCGTAGTTCTGAAACGTGTTAGCAAAAAATTCAAGTTTCAACCAGTCAAACTGTTGTTAGTTCATGAGCGGGTGGTGCAGCAAACAATGGAGTGTAGTGTATGCCCGTTCCTAAAGAAAAGTGTGAAGGACTTTTACATGTGACGTGTAAAGTCCATGCTTACACTTGTGGCACAAACTATTCGAGAAGTGTTCTACCCGGAGTGGGATGCATTAATAGCAAACACAAAAAAAAAAGTGTTTCTCAAAAGTCCTAAAGGAGGACTCGTGGCAGTGTCCGAGTCAGGTTAGCCCTGGTATCGAGAACCCACACAGCCCCATTCTTACGCGTTGGGGAAGTGGTTAAAGGCAGCTTTTGATTATAATGAACATTTCCAAGAAGTCGTAAATCCGTTATTTTGCAAATTCGTTCCCTGCCGAAGCTAGAGCTATTAGGATGGAGCGAAGGGATTTCTCGACTATGTCCGTTGAAACACATCTAAAAGAATATTGCAACACAATTACAAAGGTTAGTAGACGCGTATAGAAAATGTTGCAAAAATTCGATGTCGTTGGTCGAATCAGTGACCAAAGGTCGTGGACGAAGTTAGTCCAATTGTTACACAGTTAAACGCATGCAACAAGTGACGAGTTTTAGCCCTAAGTTTCGATAGTGTTTTAAAAGAATCCGGAGCTACACGAGTATTAAAACAAATTTGCGATGGGGCATCTGCAGATTCCTTGACTAAGTGCATAAAGATTATTTAATTAGCCTGTCTGACTTCGGTAGACGTGGACCGGTCTGTTTTCGAAATATATACGAACCTTTTCGTTCGGCGAACATCTTCACCGAGGCAAATGTTCGGAAACTAATCGTGAGGGTGCAAATTGGTTAAACAAGCCTATTCGCATGATTAAGAAGGATGAATTATTTATATTATCTTATTTACAGGCATTATTAAGTACAACGAGAATAAAAAAAAAGCGTTCGCTAGTTTCTCAGTTATTCTCCCTTAGACATTCCCATTACGACGCATACCTTTTAATGCAAATAAAAAAATCATAGTAATGAAAATAAAAAAACCCCTCAGCGTGTAGATGTATATCATATAGGATATATAATAACATATAGTATATCCGCTTAATTACTAAACAGTTATTATTGAGTCAGCTTTAGTGTCATTGTTTGATTGATTGTGTATTAATTTCACAAATATACATAGTCTGCTGTGACTCACATATACGCTAGTGTACAAAAGACGGGGGGCCCGTTGCGCCTGATTCCGATTCTGTTGGATGGGCGCAAGGTGTGTTGGGGCCGCTCTTTAATAATAATCAAAGAAATAGTTTTATATTACATGAAATAGTGTTCAAGCGTTTTGTGAAAACCTCTATATGGGTCTTAGGGTTTATTGCTTTTAAAAGTTAAAATTCAGTTTTGCCGTCGGATTTTGGTTTTTCATGCAATAAGTTGTAATTGATCCTATCTATTCTCGTTAAAAATACCATAGGGCACTGTAAAATCGCCTTATGATCTACTTAAACACAACATTGCTCTTTAACAGTTACTTAAAGGTAGGATAAACTGATACGGAAACATGGGGGCCTCTTTTGATCTAGAAGAGATGTCGACAGTAGAGATGATTGTTAGTGAAATTTGAGTTTTCTTCCATCAAAGGCAGACAAACGGATTGCCATCATGGCCTTGTAGCAACGAAAAATTTTCGAGCAATGACCTATGAAAACTCATCGAAGATTCGAAGATCATTCTAAGAATGTGTCTCCATGATAAAACTAGTAAGATATTAAAATTTTCAAACATTGAAGGAAAAATCATGAAAAGAGACCCCTAGCACAAGTATGTTCGCTCAAGTCTCAAAGTACACGATTGATGGCTATGCGGGCATCTTACAATATCCTCATTGCTTATAAGCGAAATCTGTGGAAAACCAGCACACCAGTCGGAGAAACAGTTAAATTTTAACCACTGTGAAGATGGTTGTTAAAAAAAACGTTTTTCTGCATTCAAACCTCTCCATTTGACGGTCTCAAAAAGAATTCCTTGACAGTAACAGCACGTACTAAAGACGTAGTGAATGATACGAGCTCTGATATTGAAAGCGTCTTGTGGAATTATCTGCAAAAAACTCATTTTTCATTCAATGGACGATTCAACTGTTACCTGTAATGAAGCATTATTATGGTCGTATATGTCGATTTGTTATGGACGAAGAAAGTCCATGAAGAGCTGCTATTCGCCGAAAAACTTTGGAGACGGACACTAAAGAGATCAATGATTTAATGTGAATGAGGACTTTCTAGGAAAAATCACGGATTGAGCCATTACAAAACATTATTTCGGGTGGCGCAGCAGAGGGAGCTCCTGCGAATTATTCGGGCGATAGCGTGGGTTTATAAGGCATCTTAAAAGAATTTACCAGGCGTAACTGCAATTCACTGCGTGTTACCGACATAGACAACACCTGGTATGCGAACAAAAATTGAGTGATAGATGAGCACCAAGTTTACACAAAATAAGAAGCAATGCGCTTAGAATACCCGTTATATTTGCACAGATGTTGCAGTGAAGACTTCCAACCCGATTGCTTTACATACTGAAGTAAGATGATTGTCGAAAGGTGAAGTTGAACAATGATTTATTCAATTTTTAATCAGTTTAGAGTTCTGGAAAGTGAAGATCCAGATTAAAAGGAAAAACCTGATCCAAATGGAAAGCAGACATCGCGTATTTGACAGATTTTGTTCAATAAATTTTAATGTAGATTAACTTGCAGTTATAAGGAGGAAATATAAAACAAAAAGGGTGTAGATTCGGCTTTCTTGGAAAATTGAAATGTTATGAAGCAAATATTAGTCGGCGCGGGAATTCTCCCAGTTCCATCTGTCACCAGGCCGAATGTCTTGATGAGGATATGCAGACATACGTTCAACGCATTAAATGCCGTGTCATGATGACTTCGGAAAAATAGATTGAAGATTATTCTGACGATGGGATACCACCATGGATCATATAAATCCATTTGATGAAAACCAGAAGTGGCGAATGTGGCATACAAGCAGAGATACTCGAGCTTAAGCACGAGAGGAGGAGCTGAGGCGTGAAATTGAAAAAGGATATCAAAACCCCTTTTGGCGCAGGCAGAAAACACCCGAAAAATATCCTGGGCTGTGGAAATTGCGAGAAACTTTTGAGTAGCGTTTCCCTCGTTCAAACCTGTCGAAAAGTTTTAGTGTGTACAAAACCTATTAAACAAAAAAGGAGCAGATTAAACATCACAGAACCAGGGAGATTTGCGGTATTCATCACAAAGCTGAAGCCTAATATTGATAATTTGCTGTCAATCCATCAATACATCCCTCCATTAAAATATTTTTTTATTGTGATTGCTGTGAAGTTACGTTACGTTATCATGTTAATTTTAATCTATTAAGTCTGTAATTCATATATTTTAATAAATAGAACACAAGGAAAAATATATTGTTTCTTTTTATTTTTACCACTCCGAATTTAGGGTGGAACTCAGACGCGACGCAAATTTCCATCGTTAGATCTAATTTTCACATTTTTGACGAGTTGGGAATATGCTATAAAGGTAGCCGCAGGGGTCCACCGAAACAGAAAAATTGTGAAAAGTGGTCTACGAGAAAAAGAGTTTGGGATACATATGCTTTAGATGGTGTGTGTGTTTCAATAGTATCAACAAGGGCCATGGGATGGAGGGGACACTGCTGTAGCGGTTTTCTGTATTTTTTGGTTACCAGGCATAGGACTACTGGCACGATAGAACATCTATTTCAAAAACAGTTGCTTTTCTTGTAGTTCATTCGAGGAGCGAAACTGTTTCAATAATTTGCGTACTAATGTAGCGTAGTGTACTTCGCCCTCGTTGCATACAAAGTAGTGTTTGAAAAATGGATGCGGCAAGATACGAACTTGGATAACCTTTTTCTTTGTTTCTGGATAACAGCGAAATCGGAAATCTAAAGTATTCGGAGTGTTTACATGTGATAAAAGTTTCTCTAGGAATCGTACCAGATCATGTAGGTACACATTATGCATTTTGTGTTTTGCTCGTGGGAAATACATAGAGAATCGCACTTCATAAATGTTGTCAGAAAAATGTCAAAAACGAATTGGAAGTGACAGATATTGTTTACGCTTCTGAAGTAAATAAATTCACAAGAGATATGATAAGTACATTGCCGATGATGTATGTTTCAAAGAAGAAAAATGTTATTGCCTATGTGCAATAGCAGAAGTACAGTCGAAATCATGAAACGCGTGAGTATACTAATTAATGCCACAATGAAAAATTGTCGTTACGTCCGTTATGCGTTTTTTTCTGCGCTGTACTATTAATTCACTTATTTCGGTTGCGAGCACCCGAAAAAAATAACAAAACGACTTCAAGGAATTACAGTGATTACTTCTTTGCTCTATCACATCAAATTCTTTAAGGTCTACTACTAAGAGATATTCAATTATAACTTCAACTACACGAGACACTGTCCAATTGAATCATAATTTTTAAAAAAGCTGAAAAAAAGTTTCGGTATTTAATTCCCCAACAACTCAACAATTTCTAGAAAGACTTCTAAGTGAGAGTGAACGCCACGTAAGGAAAGAAATGGGACTTATTTATTAATCGACATATGAATGTGTTTAGAAATCGAAAATGTGCGATTTGAGCTGTTAGAAATTAAAAGCTATCAAGATTCTATTATGCTGCTCCTTATATCGGTAAATACTTAACAAATACCAATGATAAGAGGACACACTATACTTAATACAGGTGGTTTCTTAAATAATTCCACAAATTTAAAGGATAACATGTCACTTAACTAAATCAACCGCCGTTATTGTGTTGTCTCGTGGCTAAATAAAAGAGTGTAATTTTAGTTTTATAAGCTAATATTTTGGTGGGCACTGATACACATACGAAATGAAAAACAACAACTATCTACGTGCATGTGCATTTGGCGATTGTAGATTGTTAGAGCATCGACCTCGATAAGAAAAAAAGTTAAGCGAACGACTTGTGGGCATCTTAAGAAAATATTACGAATAGATTATTTGTGTTGCTTGTTATATATATATTGAAATATTTTTCTAGGGGTTATTACTCTATAAATTTGTGAAATGTTCTCAATAACTATAACTCTATTAAATGATTTTGTAGTTTCGGGGGTACCTAGATACCCTGCCCCCATGTACTTATGCACATTTTTTGTGAATTTGTAACTTAGGTGAAATCAAATTAACGAATTTTTAAGATTTTAAAATGAACTAACCTTTAAAAACTTTCAAGACGGACGCAAGGTAAATAAACACTCCTGTTTAAAACACAAACACAGGAACTGCCGGTTCTGGATATTTAACCCTATTTGTCTTTCTAAGTAATGACTTTTGACTTGACGCAATCAATTATCTTGGATTGGAATTCACGACAAACTTTGATTAACAGACAAGCGAATTAAGATGATGAAAAAGTGAGGGCGTGTTTTCTTCAGCTATTTTAAATAGCGAAGACCGGCGATTGTTTTCTTCAAGCAAGCCAATTTTGATAATTTGCACTAAATAGAAATACTATACTTTTTCGACGACTTCAACTCCAAAATGCTAAGTAGTACTCGAGATACGAATGCAGTGGGACTTAACCAGGAGGTGATTATGTTGATGAAGTTCTGTGGTACGAATTGTCCCAACAAGCTTAAAAGCGACAATCCACTATAATTTATGGAAACCCTTTCAGATAAGATTGATTAGACGAAATTATCTGTATGCTTTGGACAATTTTACGTTGTTGTTATTTCAGGACCGATTTTTACATAATTTAGAAGAAGTAAATTGAATAGGAAAATTGATAAATGGGATTAGAAGTGTCATGAACCCCACACTCGTCGTTATCCGGACTTAGAATAAATTCTAACCTCCTCGCCCAGGACGGTTGGCATGTGGGAGGGGGGGAAATGGTGTAATGCAAAAATTACCACTTATCCACCGCCAAGAGGGGATAGATATATCATATATATAATTATATATGAGTTCGTGAGATATATATATATATACGAGTATATAATTGTGAGGCGTTTTTCTATTACCTTATAAGTATTTTCAATATATTCGGCCATGTCTGTATTTATGTAACATCCTTTAAACTTGATAGCAGTAGTTAATATACAAGGATGCTGGTACGTAGACGTATTCCTTGAAGGATGTGTTAGTAGATCTCATTTGCAGTAAAATAAACCATAATACGCATTATACAATTCTTGCTAGTTTTCTAGATATTGTAATTTTTATGATTTCTTTGAGAACGTTCAAAACCATGTGTGTTTAATGTATTACGATATTTCTGAAAAAAATCCTGAAGGAAATGGAAATATTACAAAAAAGTTGTATTCTGATATACCGATGTATAATAATATCGATATTTCCTTGATTTTAACGGTGTAATTAAATTTCATTAATGGAATAAAAATCCCAATAGACTTCGGTAGGATTCGAACCTATGATTTCCGTTTGCCGGTCGGGCGCGTTACTACTGCACCACAGAGTCTCTTGCAGGATCGAATTCTTTTAAATACCCAAGATTGTTCGATGCCTACAAGTGTATTGCAACATCTTGACAGATATATATTTTATGTGCCAAGTATACACTAATCATTTATATACAGGGTGTTAAAAAAAAACAAGTAAAAAAGCCCTAATGAACATGGGTCCACAAATCAACCGTTTTCGTGGTTTTTTTTTGCATTTTTTAGCGTTTAGCGTTATAGAACACGATAATCACATATGTTCGAGATGTCCTTCTTCCATTTCAACACAGGATGTACATCTTCAGAAGGAACCCACGACCCCTTCAAAAAGCCCGGTTTTGCTGAATTGTTTACAAAATGGTCATTCGCAGTATGCAACGGGAGACAAGATTATTTACTGGTGTTCGCACACTAAAACTGTTCAAGTAACCCCAAATATAAAATTTCTAAGGGATGTATGTAGGAGACCTAGCAGGCCATGGAATGGACCAACCTCGACCTTATCCATCTCTATGAAATGTTGTGCTCTCTAACAACAAGCGTAAAATGCCGGTGGTGCCCTATCTATGCATAAACCAAACACACTCAATCTCCAATTAGAGGGTGGTAGGGGAAACAGAATTTTTCTTTCCAAAAGTTCAGGCAAAGTTGTTTACCGGGAAAGTTAAAGTATGCGGGCTCGTCTAATACTTGTGGCAAAACAACCACGCGTCCTGTGAAACGATCTCCTAAAATGCCTATCCAGATATTCAGATGAAAACGCTGTGAGAGTTGTCTGGATTCAAGAACAGCATGACGGATTTTCGTACGACCAAGACGTGATTATTGTGGCAGTTGAAAATCCAATCTTCAGGTGAAACCGGCGCTCATCAGTGAAAAGGATGTAGAAGAAAAATTCCGGTGTTCAGCAGATGTTCCTTCAAAAAACTACTGACAGAATATCTTTCTGGCTCGTGTAGTCAGGACGAGTAAGGGCTTGCACCCGTTGGATATGGTACGATATAAAAGTTGTTGGTGGAGAGTTCCCAGAACAAGAGGACTACTACGCCTAACTTCAGCCAAAATTTTTCTCACACAGTTTTCGGGGTTTTCATATACTATGCCAAGATTTTGTCTCTGCGAACCTCAGGCATAAACATGACCTGGGACGTTCGCTTTCGTAAGCGCGTTTTTGAAGGACCAGTATCCCTCAACGCCGGTAAAACGTTTTCCAAACATCACATGCGAAGGCTGTTGACGATTGGGAAAAGTCTCGCAATAAAGGCAACGTGCTTCCAAAGCATTCCCATCAGCACGCCCATACATGAAAACCACGTCGGCCATTTCAGCATTTGAATAAGGCATTGCAAATCGAAAACTACTTATAATTTCCCTTGCGTCGAAAATAAATTTACTACCAGAAAACAGCTTATGAATTGACAGCGAACTGATTAATAACGCAAATGTCATATGAAAACAAAATGTTTTACTTAAAGTAGTTTTTTTTTTTATTAAATCGCATTTATTTGGAAAACAGCGTATGAATAGCACTGCGAACTGATAGTAAAATTTATTAAAACAATTGTTTTACTTTAGAGAAAGTCATGGTTTCTCTGACTAAAGCAACAAAAAAAAAAATATACTAAACTGATAATGAAAATTGTGGCTTTGGTTGATTTGCGGACCCATGTTCATTAGGGCTTTTTTACTTGTTTTTGATCGTAATATATGCCCCTTAAATATTTAAACGTTTTTTTTTTAATACCCTGTATATGGTTTCCATTGGCAAATACTGAAAAATCGATATTTCCTTGATCTTACCGGTGTAATTAAATTGAATTAATGAAATAAAAATCCCATTAAAGACGGATAGGATTCGAACCGTGATAGCCCTTGTCCTGACGAAACTGTCTGCAGACAAAAAGTTTTCAGTGTGCGGTTCCCCTTAAAGCTCAAAAACATGGGCTACATGTGCCTTTTTGTCGGGGGATCTGCCGGTTGTGTGCAAGAAGCCTGAGTGTATATAAATATTTTAGTTGAGTTCGCACCACTTATATTAGTAACCAACAAATTGTCGAGGTCCCTTAATTTATAATTATTTTTCAGATATTCATTAGTAAAGCTGGCCACGAGCGGTACCGCGCAGTAGCGTAGAGTCGACCAGGCCTCGCGTTCCACTAGTTATTCTGCTAATAGAGATGTTTGCTGCCGCAAATAATTTCGCTCATCTTTTAAATAAAAATTAAATAATACGTGCTCAAACACTTACCATTTTAAGAGTGCTCCGTGAAATCACAAAGTGAATAATGTCTGTTAAATATCTGCAACATTAGATATGTTTCAACTGTTGTTTCGGCAAAACTAGTACGGCATGAGGAAAAAATGCGTTTATATGCAGAGAACGAACGTTCTACATCTAGTGGCGTAATATTTGCGTAAGTAAAATAATCTTTCAAATAACTTAACGATTCTGTTGACGCACCTTCACAAATGTGTCTTAATGTGCCAAAATCAGAATTTTTCTCAAAAACACTTTCAAATTTTTCTAGAACAGAAACATTTTTTGCGTCTTCAATCGCGCATAGCTGTGCGTGAACATGTTGCACTATTTGTAGAGATTCTTCTAACGGCACCGCAGGATTTTGTAATTTTTCTATTGCATCTGCTAGCCCGAAGTAATTGTCGTGAATGATTTTTAAATCCATTTTAACCTGACTATCTTGAAATTTCGACTGGCTTTTCTGGATAGCGGCAGCTTCCTTTGTATCGAATTGTAAAACCACGTTCTTAATATTGTCAAAATATTTATGATAATAAAACGCGGCCTATAATCTTGTTCCCCAACGAGTTAGAATAGGTTCTGGTGGCTTTGGTATACGGGGGCACAGTCTGTGAAATTCGCGAATACGTTTCGGTGATTTGACAAATACTGCTTTGGTATGCGCTATTAAAGCGTCTACCTCAGGATAACATTTTCTGATACTATCCGCCACAAGATTGAGAGCATGAATTTTACACGCAATGTGTAACAAATTAGCAGAATGCTTTTTAAGAGACCGACCTACAGAAAGCATGTTTGTAGCACCATCACTCACTATCAAGAGTTGGTTTGTTGAAAGTTCAAACTTGTCCAATGTATTTAACACTAACTTTGAAATTACTTCGGCAGTACACTGTTGTATTCGTTTGGAGACTAATAGAATTGAAGGTGCCGATTGATGAGGTTCCAATTTACGTGCCATTACATTAAGAACAGAATGTTTCTTCCGATCTGTTGTTTCGTCGACACATAACCACAATTTTTGATCTTTCAACTCCGATTTTATTTTTTGTTCAATATGTTCGCGCGCAGATGGCACAATTCTTCGTAACGATGTTCGACTTGGTAATTTGCACTCCGAATAGTTATTCCAAAAAATTACATGCAATAAACGTAACGCATAAATTAAATATAAATTTTTCATTGTCTCGTGCGCAATTTCTTTTTGAGACATGCTTTTCACTATTTACGTGTCGTAGACAATGTTGTCTGGACCAACACATTAACGGGATTTTACAGATTACACATTTAATTTTAGCACCTTCATATATTAAGTCTGGAATTTCTGCAATAAATTTTCGAAGTTTGTCCGCGGTCGTTTTGCTGACGAAATCATAATTTTCCTAGGACAGATAAACAAAAGCGCAAATGACCAGCAGCGAAAATGTCCGTACTGCTCCGCAGACGAAGTAATACTACCGTTCCTCTCGGTCCGAACTGATTCTACGCCGATGCGCGGTACCGCTCGTGGCCAGCGTTAGTAGTAATGACCGGATTATATGCACAAAAAAAACTATAAATAGGCGCATACATATGCACGTTTCTTCGTCAAAATATGCAAAAAAAAACCGAAAAATATGCAACTGAAGATTCCAAATAAAAATGTAATTCAGGTTTATTAAAAACAAACATGGTGTACTAAGATTATTATTATAATGCAGGTAACAAACTAACACATTTAAAATTGCACTAAAGTCTAAAAAGATCATAAAATACATCCAAATATTAACAAACATGATTAATTTATTATTAATTTTTATTATAAAAGCACTTTGTTACTAAATATTTCTCAACATTTTCTATTAAAAAATTATGTTGTTTATCTGCGAACATATGTTTATACACTGAAAATGTCCTTTCCACGTCTACTGAAGCTATTGGCGCATTTTTTTAGTCGACATATTGTTTCCGCACTTAAACTACATGTTTCGTTAAAATCGCCTTTTAATATGTTAGCAACTTTTTTTTTAACATACCATATCCCGTATTTTTCGAAATCATATTTTCACATTTTTAAATTATGGTAAGTCCGATTTTACCCTGCACTTTAGCACATGATTGTTGAAATTCGTCCACAAGTTCAACGGATTCTGTTAAACTTAAAGTTGTGTTCTCCAATGCCAAAATAGTTGCTTGAACAAAACTATAGTTGCATTTAATGAAAGACAATTGCTGGGGCAGTAGTTTCTCGTTGAACAATCTATGCCAGAGGTTCTCAAACTTTTTTTCTCGTAGACCATTTTCAAAATTTTACTGGTTTCGGTGGACCCCTGCTGCTACATTTATAGCATATTCCCAAAACTCGTCAAAAAATGTGAAAATTAGATCTAACGATGGAAATTTGCGTCGCGGCTGAGTTCCAACCCTAACTTCGGAGTGGTAAAAATAAAAAGAAAAACAATATATTTTCTTGTGTTCTATTTATTAAAATAATATGATTACAGACTTAATAGAATTAAAATTAAACATGAATAACGTAACGTAACTTCAACAATGCAAATCAACAATAAAAAAAAATAATTTTAATGGGGGGGATGTACTTGATGGATTGACAGCAAATTATCAATATTAGGCTTCAGTTTTGTGAGGAATAACCGCAAACCTCCCCGTTCTGTGATGTTCAATCTGCTCCTTTTTTTTGTTAATAGGTTTGTAACGCCACTAAAACTTTTTTCGACAAGGTATGACGAGGGAAACGCTATCAAAAGTTTTCTCCCAATTTCTCGCAGCCCAGGATATTTTTCGGGTGTTTCTGCCTGCAGCCAAAATGTTTGATAGCCTTTTTTAAATTTCACCTTCAGCTCCTCATTGGTGCTAAGCTCGAGTAGCTCCTCTTGTAATACCATATTCGCCACTTCCGTTTCATCAAATGGATTTATGATCCACGGTGGTATTTCCATCGTCAGAATTTTCAAATCTATTTTGAAGTCATCATGCACGGCATTTAAATGTTGAACGTATGTCTGAATATCCTCATCAAGACATTCTGCCTGTGACAAGTTTGGAAACTGGGAGAATTCGCGTCGACTAATATTTTGCTTCATAAATTTCAATTTTCCAAGAAAAGCCGAAATTACACCCTTTGTTTTTATTAAATTTAGGCTGTCCCCTTATAACTGCAAGTTAATCTCATTAAATTTTTTGAACAAATCTGTCAAATACGCGATGTCTGCTTTCAATTTGATCAGGTTTTTCTTTAAATCTGGATCTTTACTTTCCAGAAACTCTAAAACTGATTCAAAAAGTGAGTAAAATCTTGTTAAACATGCACCTTTCGACAACCAGCGTACTTCAGTATGTAAGAGCAATCGTTGGAAGTCTTCATTGCACAATTGTGCAAATAAACGGGTATTTAACGCATTGCTTCTTATTTTGTTAACTTGGTGCAATCTATCACTCAAATTTTTCGCTACCAGGTGTTGTCTGTGGACAACACAGTGAATTGCAGTTACTCCTGGTATAATTCTTTTAAGATGGCTTATAAATTCACGATATCGCCCGAATATGGCAGGAGCTCCATTTGCTGCCACCGAAATAATGTTTGTAAATGGAATCGATTTTTCCTTAAAAAGATCACTCAGGACATTAAATATTGATTTGTCTTTAGTGTCCGTCTCCAAAGTTTTCGCGAATAGCAGCTCTTCATGGATTTCTTCGTCCATAACAAATCGAACATATGCCAATAATAATGCTTCATTACCAGGTAAAGTTGACTCGTCCAGTTGAATAGAAAAATGAGTTGTTTGCAGATAATTACACAAGAAGCTTTCAATATCAGAGCTCATATCATCAATACGTTGTTGTAGTGTTGTTACTCAAAGGAATTCTTTTGAGAACGTCAAATGGAGGTTTGTGCAGAACAGTTTTTAAAACCTCTTCAACAGCGGGTAAAATTAACTCTTCTCCGATGGTGTGCGGTTTTCCAGATTTCGCTATAAGCAATGAGATATTGTAAGATGCCCGCAAGCCATCATCGTCACTTTGAGACGTTGAAGCGAACATACTGTGTACGGTGGGTCTCTTTTCATATTTTTCCTTCAATGTTTGAAAATATTTTAAATCTTTACCTATTTTATCAGGATGACACCTTCTTAGATGATCTTCGAGCTTCGATGGTTTCATAGAGTTATTGCTCAAAATTTTGTTGCATAAAAGGCATATGGGCAATCGTTTGTCTGCCTTTGATGGAAGAAAACTAAATTTCAAATAATCAATCATCACTCTACTGTCGACATCTCTTCTTAGATTCAGCCATGTTTCGTATCAGTTACCTACCTGTAAGTAAACTGTAAAGAAAAAAATGTTTGTTTTAGTAATCATAAGGCGATTTTAACAGGATATGGCTATTTTAACAGAATAGAATAGGATTAATTAATTATTGCAATGAAAAAACCAAAATGCCGGCGGCAAAACTGATTTTAATTATTAAAAGCAATAAAAAAAAGCAATAGACCCATATAGAGGTTTTCACAAAACGGCTGAACCTATTGTAATGTAATATAAAACATTTTTTGATTAATTATATTTTGATACATTTCTGTAAATTCGAAAGAAAATACTTTTAAAGTTAAAGAATATTTTGACATCAAAACTTCGCGATTTTAATGATTTATTTATTACTTTGATGTACGTTAGGAGTGGTACATAAAGACACGTACAATTTATGAAAATATTTTTAGTCATTTAGCATTAGCAATTACGAGGGCACTGAAATATGTACAAACATGCAGGTCAATCATATATCTCTCCTTTAGTGAATCACCACAGTCGGGTAAATAAATAATTTTATAATCAAAAGTACTAAAAGTTCAATCTTTCTCGGCTTTCTGTTCTTTTATAGAAGTATCGAATAATGGCCCTGTTCAGTATTTCATTTTTATTACGTACCTACTACACGCAAACATAACAAATATAATATTATTACAATATAAAATAAAAGTATGTATAACAAATAGGCAGGTACTTACTTTTTCCGGCACTGGCAAATACTGACATCGATTCACTCACACTTTTCTTTTCAAAATTCCGGAAACAAATGAGTAACGTTTGTCCTTGGCATTCGTATTTATATTGGTGAAGAATCAAACAAGTTCATGAAAGATTGCAAGCAGGCACAAGTCGTATTTCGTCGCTTTGCACGCCTGAACAAGCGTTGCGGGCGGGCGGGCGGCGCTTTGCAAGTCTCGACACGCGTTGTACTGAATATCGAATATGCAAGTTTTTACACGCAACAATCGCTGACCTGAAAATACACTACTCAAACAAATTAAGGGAGGTTTTTAAAAAATGAAATTAAAGCTAAATAAACAGGCTATCTGATCCACAACTTAACTGAAAAAAAAATTTTCAAGCCCGTAGACAAAAAAAAAAAACAAAATTGCAAAATTATTTTTTCGCGCTATCAGTTAGGATTGCATGAGAACCGTAGCTCCTAAAAATTTTTAGCCAAAAAATCTGAAAATTAGAATCTTAAAGCTTCAAAATGCTTTTTCAAAGTCTTAATACGACCATTTTTCATCGAAATACAGCCTGTCAAAAATTACCGAAAAATTTGGAACTTTTTTGCTCCCTTTTTTTTTTGAGTAGTGTATTATCTGCCTACATTGATAGGTAAAGCTAAGCCATCATTTTTGTTCTTTACTATCGAAACCAGATAAATTTTCGTGGACCCCCACTTACAACTTGTGAACCCCCATTTTTTTTTCACGCCAATGTAGACCCCCGTCGAGTCTCCCGTGGACCCCTTAGCCTCCTGACTGATCTGTACTACTTCGTTGCAAAGAATCGGCTCCCTTAAACCGTCCAATTTCCTTCTCTTAGTGAATGGTACAAGTGCAATTTTTCCAGGATTTACTCTAAGGTTCTCCTTCTTGCACCATACTTCTACCATTTTTTAATGCTCTTTGCATTAGTTCTGAGATTATGCTGGCGTTTCTCCCACTGGTGAGTATTACAATGTCATCAGCATATCCCTGTGTATAGTAGCAAGATCAGCAGTTCGTCTATCACCATATCCCACAATAGAGGTGATAATACCCCTCCCTGCGGGCATCCTCTGGCGACAGACACCTGCATTGTCTCACCTGCCAGTGCTGCCTCTACTTGTCTACCATGGAGCATGGCTCCAACCCATCTACAGACAGTGTTGTCTACTCCATGGCTGTTCACAGCCTGTAATAGTGATGCAAATGAGGTGTTATCAAACGCACCTTCAAGAAACGCAGCTAATGCAATTTCTTGATTGTTTAGGGGTGCCTCCACCCGCGACACGAGCTGATGCAAGGCACTTTCACATGATTTACCCTGCTTGGTAGGCATGCTGGTTGGGATGTAATGGCCTTTCTATTAGAGAGGTTTCCCCGACATACTTTTCAAGCAGTTTTTCCATGGTCTTCAAGATGAAGGATGATAGGGTTATTGGCCTGTATGCCTTCACAAATTTGTCTTAATATAAGAAAATCGGAGTCTTTCTCTAAAATACTTTCTAATTTTCGTATTACACATCAATTTGTTTCGTCTTCTACAGATCATAACTGTGCGTGAACATTATTCACAATTTGAACAGAATCCACTAGCGACATCGAAACATTTTGAAATTTTTCTATTCCCTCCGCTAGTCCGAAGTAATTGTTGTGAATAGTTTGTAAATCTCTTTTAACCTGACTATCTTGAAATATTTCCTGGCTTTTCTTGATTGCTGCAGTTTCTGTCGGATTGAATTTTAAAACTACCTTTACTTGATCAAAATATTTGTTGTAGTAAAACGCAGCCTGCAACTATGTTCCCCAACGTGTAACTATCGGCTTCGGTGGTTCAGGTAAATCAGGACACGCTTTGTGAAATAGTCGGGTACGTTTCGGGTACTTTAGAAACACTGCTTTTGTATTAGCAATCAATTTATTTACTAGTGGAAAACATGTAGGAATCGTTTGTGCCGCAAGATTTAGAGTATGGATTTTACACGTTACATGTAAGAAGTTACCACTGTGTTCTTTAAGAGATCGGCCCAAAGAACTCATGTTTGCGGCACCATCACTCATAAACATTAAAAGTTGCTTAGTTGAAACTTCAAATTTGTTCAATGAGTTCAACACCACCTTTAAAATCTTATCGGCAGTACAATTTATAACTCTTTTGGAAGCAAGTAAGAAGGAGGATGACGGTCGATGTGGTTCCATTGTACATACCATTACATTAACCACAGAATGTTTTTGACAATCTGCTGTTTCGTCCACACTCAACCACAGTTTTTTTGTCTTTCAATTCCGTTGTCATTCTTTTTTATGTATGTTTACGAGCAAAGGGCACTACATTTCGTATCGATGTCCGACTAGGTAATTTACAGTCCGCATATTTATTCCAGGAGACAAATGCTTCTTTGTCTAGTAAACGAAACGATAGATTACATAAAATAAGAGTAACATATAAATCAAATGTAAATTTTTCTTGGTCTTGTATGCCACTTTTTGCAGAAGAATGCTGTTTGCTTTCAATGTGACGTTGACAATGGCTTCTGGACCAACACATTGAAGGGATTTTACAAACTAGACTTTGAATTTTAGCGCCATCAAAAATTAAATCCGGCATGTCCACTATAAAGTTTTTAACTGTGTCTGCTATTGGTCGTTTTCGCGACGTACCTAACTGCGACATTTTTAAAGCAAGCATAAGCGTACAATTACGAAATAAGTTACGGCAGCCTACATATACACAGAACTACTCGCATACAGCATCGATTTAGTACTGACGCCGTGAACGTGTGAAATAAATGGTCGTAAGGTGTCTTGTAATGTCACAAAGTAACGAACTTTTTCTGTTTGTTTAACTAAATAAACTATTTAGTTGTTTGTTATTTATATCCAACTGTGTTTGTGTATTACCACCATTAGAGGTACCATAAACAATTATATTTTACAACGTTTTTATCCTTTTAGTTATTAAGATTTATTTTAAAGAACGACTTACAATGAAGTATAACAACAAAAACTTTGCCTTAAATAACGTTTATAATTCGTCTGGTTAATTTAGTTTCTACAGCATTACTTATTCAAACACAGGATTAGTAATGCGATTTCCAAAAAATTCAGTTAAACCTATGTAGGAACTGACAAAACTAAAGAGTATATAGAAAATGTATGAATCGGCTAGTCATTTCATTGTATGTACTTTATGCGATAAATTTATACCACTACAAAATCCTAACGATATATATAGAAAAAGTTGTTCTGCTCTCAGATAAGAAGTTCAGATAACCGTATAACCGGTGTGAAGTTAGCAATAGATTTCAGCAATAGATTTTTTCTCGGTAAAATCGACTTCAAATGTAAACAATCACGTCATGTAAAGGAAATCGGTTCACAGAGCATTCCAACAAAGTCTATAACTGATAACATTCTTATAAACAGTCTATGCTCCTAACCTTTCCTGATCGTTCCTAATAAAGCGCGCTGCCGAAAACTTTTGTTTATTTAGGCAACGTTCTTTTAATCCAAATTTCTTTCCACGGTCGTGTTGAGGAATGTTCGGAGGTCGTTTTAATAAAATATAAAAACGACAATATTTTTGTAACAATTTCTATAAACAATCAAAGCTGACCGTCCCGACTAAATGAGCGCGCTGCTGTAAACTTTATTTATTTTGACAACGTTCGCCACATTTTAATACAAATTTTGAACGTTGCTCAAATAAATAAAGTTTACGGCAGCGCGCTCATTTAGTCGGTGTCATACGTGTTGTTTCCCACTGGTCTTGTTGATGAATAGTTGTAAAATAAACACTGTACCCGTGAACTATATAACTTTATTTGTGTAATCAGAATCACTATTACTAAAGCATTAGGTTTTGTATTACGTACACATGCGTGCATTCAACAACTTCAACTGATTCAAGAGGATGTATGTGTGTTGAACCTACTGTGTGAATTACAATATATACAACTCGGATAGCATAACTATCAAGACACATACACCACACGTTCCTTTTTTAAACAAAATTAAAAAAGTACAACATAAATGTCAACTTAACTTTCTAATGCCCGTTTTCACAAAAGATTAACCGCGCGATTATCTCTTGACTGCGCCGTTAAAGTTACGCATTCGTTTCACCAACCTCGGTTAGAGCAAACTGCGCCGTCAAATGTTAACCGCACGAGCAGGTCTGATTAACTTCTAACAGCCCGTTTAATCATACGAACAGCTGATCGTAGAAATTGGAAATTAAATTTATTTATACATTTTTAAAATACTAGACACTTTTGTCACCTAAATAATTACAGGTAGGTAAATTATCTTTGATTAACATGTTGTATACTTCTTATTTGTTAAATAATATTAAAAGAGGTTAGGTTATAATGTACGTTTGTAATGTATTTTTTAGAATAAAAATGTCATCATCATCATCGTCATCCTCATCAGATTCAGATGTGGAAGTAATTCTTCCGAGGCCAAGGATATTTCGCAACAGAAATGACCCTTTAGATCTGTTTGATGAGATTTTAAAATGAGGTATCGTGTTTTCAAACTGGCTTTCCGAGCAATTACAGACACGCTTGCTGAGAATTTAAGGGCACATACCAACAGAAATAATCCCATTTCACCAGAATTGCAAGTTGCCGTTGCAATGCGATTCTATGCCACTGGATCTTTCCAAAATTTGGTGATCATGTAAATATAAGTAAAAGCTCAGTTTGCCGCATTATTAGAAGAGTCACACATTATGTGGCATTACTAAAATATACATTTATTGAAATGCCTCACCAAATTGAGGCAAATAGTTATAAACAAGACTTTTTCAATATAGCTGGATTTCCCGGTGTCATTGGTGCAATTGACTGTACACATATACCTATTCAGTCACCTGGAGGTAAAAATGCAGAGCTGTATAGGAATAGAAAAGGTTACTTTTCAATAAATGTGCAAGTGGTTGCAAATTCTGAATTGAAAATTTTAAATGTTGTTGCGAGATGGAGAGGTTCAGTGCATGATGCAATAATATTCAATAACACTCAAGTACGTGCACAATTCTAAAATCAGGAATATCCTAATAGTTATTTATTGGGAGATAATGGATATCCTTGGAGCAACTATTTACTAACTCCAATAACAAACCCTGCTACACAAGCTGAGCAAAGATACAACAATGCACATAAAGCAACGAGGAATGTAGTTGAGCGAACATTTGGAGCCTTAAAACGGAGGTTCCCATGTTTGGCAGTAGGTTTGCGAACAAAAGTTCAAACAACCTTGGCTATTATTGTTGCAACATGCACTTTACCTAATATAGCTTTATCATTAAATCATTAAACTGTACACATATACTGAAATATCTTTCTCAGGGTTTCTACTCTAAATTTTGTTAAATTTTCAGATTTAACTCTATTTAATGATTTTCGTAGGTTCGGGGGTGTCCCTAGATACCCTTGTGGCAATTTTGAATGAATTTGTAATTTAGTGAAATCAGATTAACGAATTTTTAAGATTTCAAAATCAACTAACCTTTAAACTTTCGACCGACGCCAATGTAAATAAACACCCTGTTTAAATACACACCACAGGAACTGCCTGTTCTGGATATTCAACCCAATTTGAATTTCTAATAATGACTTTCAATACACCACGGACACTTATCTTTGGATTTTATTCACGACAAACATTGATTCAACCAAGGCCGAATAAAGATTGATGATAATTGAGGGCGTCCTTTCTCTTTCATTTATTTTAAATCGCGAAAGACCGGCGATTGTTTTCTTCCACGGCCAATTTTGATAATTTGCCTAAATAGAAACTACCTCTTGATGACTTTCAATCTAAATGATATTTGTACTCGAGATATGAGTGCAGTGACTTAACCAGGAGGGGGAGGTTGTTTGTTGATGATTCTGTGATACGAATTGTCATCAACAACCTTTAAAAGAGAAAATCCACTACGAATTTATGGAAACCTTTCAGATAAGGATTTAATTGACGAAATATTATCTGTTGTGCTTTGAAATTTACGTTGATGCTTATTCCAGACGATTTTTACATTAATTTAGACGAAGTAATTGAATAGGAAGATTGATAAACGAGTAGAATTGTCCATTATACCCCGCACTCGTCGTTATCTGGACTTATAATTAATTTCTACCTTCCTCTCCCCAAGGACGGTTGGCTGAGGGGGGAAATGGTAACGCAAAAATTACCAATTATCCCCGCAAGAGGGATATTTGGTTGCCAACGAGTGGCCAGCCTGACATTTACTTCCTACCTATTCAGTCATCTGGAGGTCAGAATGTAGAGCTATATAGGAATAGAAAAGGTTACTTTTCAATAAATGTGCAAGTGCGAACAAAAGTTCCAACAACCTTGGCTATTATTGTTACAACATGCACTTTGCACAATATAGTTTTATCATTAAATGATAACATTTCAGAAGTTGACCCTATGATAAACATTCCTCTATATCAAGATGCAATTCCTATTGAAAATAATATTGTAGGGAATAATGCTGCAAGAACAGCCTTAATTAATAGGATATTTCAATAAAGAGTAAGTAAAACCAGTAATTTTATTTATTTTGTCTTTGAATTAATTGGATGTTTAAAATAATTATTTCTAAATTATGCTTTTTTGTTGCCATTTTAAGTGCTTCCGTTACTTTTTGGATTTCTTTATTCTGTAAATCTATTTTCTTTTTATAATATTCTTTCTTCAGCTCTATTAATTCCTCACTCACTATTTATTTTCCTTTTTTTTTCAGATGTAGATTTTCTTTTAAAGTTGGTCGTTTATAGGGTGAGCTGCTGCTTGATGCAACTCGTGAGGAACATGGTTCTGGATCAATAATTGCTCCGTTAGATACCACCTCAGGATCATCATTAATTATATAGATTGAACTTGCGTCTACATAAATAAAAATAAAGAATACTTCCTTTTTTGTAAATTTTTAATTACTTGCTATGATAATTTTTATCATCGTCATATGGTGTATCCAGTGGTTTAAACTGTTCATCAGACACCACCGCAAGTACGAGAGCTCCACTCTCATTTAACTGTGGTATGTAGGAACCACCTCCTGTTTTTTATAACTCTTTTTTATCGATATTTTTTAGCTTTTTTAAATTATCTATTTCATCTTTTACAGTTACACCACTTGTGTTTGTGGTATTTATATATCTCTGCAACTAATATTTTCTTTTGTTAATAAAAAAGTCAATATGTAACAATTAATTATATACAGTAATATTCTTTATTTTCAAATTAATAAAGGGAATAGAAATTCATAATATGTAATATTATTTTACTTACATTTTCTTCTGCCTTTGCTTTTCTGATTCTTCTTTCAATATTTTCATAGCATTGCTTTAAATGTATTTTATTTCTTTGCTCGTATCCTAACGCGTTATAATTCAATTAAAGACTACGTGTCTTGTTTTTCTTTTATTGTAACACTATCAGTTTTTTTATTCTCTATTATATGTTCATATTTTGAAATGATATTCGTTAGTTGAATTTTTTCTTCTTCGCTATAATTTTTACCGCGTTTGCTGTTATTTTCCATGTTTATTTACCTGTGTTCACAAATTAGTGCCTATTTTCCACTACTACTTAACAGACACAAGTGAAATCTATATTTGCGCGGTTGAACATATTCGTTTCGCAAAAGTTCGGTATATCCGAAGTCGACCCGAACGTAGTCAAATGTTCTAAAATCGTTTCGACTAAGGCAAAAACAATTATAAAATTCATACCAACCTAAGGAAATATTTCATTTGTCAAGTTAACCGCGTGGTTTGTTAATCAGGCTTCCTACTGCTTTTGTGAAACCCAAAGCAATTTTGACGGGCCGTTAATTTTAGTACGTGATTAGTTGATCACGCGGTTAACTCCACTTTTATGAAACCGGCCCTAAGTTTTATAAGTTTAATTTAATAGGAGCTTTAACTAACCTACCGCTTCCTACTTCATAGGAGAGACAAATCATTATCAGTATTTCTGATACCTTCGTATATTGGTGCTCTGTTAGTACTTGACTCGATTTGATATTCATCTATTACCCTTGGTGATGTAGGTATTGGTTCTCTGACATTTTTCATGGGTGATGAACAATGCTCTACATGTTCCTTAATAGGTGATGGACTTGGTTTAAGGAATTTTCTGTTTCTGCGATATTCCGTATTATCTTCCTCGATGTTACAGTCATTAGGGCCCGATTTCTCTAATACAACTGCAGGTTTCCAATCTCTCGTCCCTTCTTTAACTAAAACGTGTTGACCAGGGTTTAAAGGCGCTAGTGGTTTCGCTGATCTATCATAGTACATTTTTTGTCTCTTTTGTCTATCTAGTAATTTAGATCTAATATTATCAGTATGGTGTAGTGGTTGTAGAGTTTCTACTACCACTGGTAAAGTAGTATGCAATCTTCGTCCCATTAAAAGAACAGAAGGACTTGGGAGATCCTGTTTAGGAGTTGCGTTATAATTTAGAACAGCCAGGAAAGGGTATTGGTTAGACTCGCAGGTTTTCTTAAACATACTCTTAATTGTTTGTATGGTTCGTTCAACCATTCCATTACTTTGGGGATAGAGAGGGCTAGATGTGACTAATTGAATGTTGTAAGTTTTAGCAAACTTGTAAAATTGAGCAGAATTAAATGGAGGGCCATTGTCGGAAAAAATTATTTGTGGTATTCCGTTTACTGAAAAAATATTTTTTAAATTTGAGACTACACACTCCGCGGTCTTAGATGTTATTTTGTTCACTACTATGAATTTACTATAATAGTCTACCACCACTATGAAGTTCAAATTACCCATAGCAATAAAATCTATACCTGCAATAATTTCTCCTGTATTCTAGCATCTCCAACACCAAGAACTATACGATCTCTAATTAGAATATCCTTTTCTTTAAATTGGCATGTTGACACAAGTTTTAAGGCAGTTACGAATTGATCGATGGTTTCTCCCGGTAATTGATCACGTTTAAAGAATTTGTGGTGTTCATATACGGGATTTTTAAATGAATACTTAGTAAATTTATCTAATATTACCTCTAGTTCGGTACTATTTTCTCCATCCACATACTCAAATGTGTTATATATTTGTATGCCTTCATCTCCCAGGTGATTTAATAAAATTGCTATTTTAACGTTATCCCCTTTAGATGATTTCCCCGATGCCAATAAATAAAAGTCAAATTTCTGTTTCCACAACTTCCATTTGCTAGACACATTGCCATGGAATACAATAGATTCCGGAGCTTTACAACTTTCGGCCACTTTCTTTTTACCTTTTTCTTTTTTCCTTTTTATTTATGTATTTCGCATCCCACCGCTGCCACCATGTCATACCTGTTGTTCCCACTGGTCTTGATGAATAGTTGTAAATTAAACACTGTACCCGTGAACTATATAACTTTATTTGTGTAATCACTATTACTAAAGCATTAGGTTTTGTATTACGTACACATGCGCGCATTCAACAACTTCAACTGATTCAAGAGGATGTATGTGTGTTGAACCTACTGTGTGAATTATAATACATACAACTTAGATAGCATAACTATCAAGACACATACATCACAGTCGGGACGGTCAACTTTGATTGTTTATAGAAATTGTTATAAAAATATTGTCACTTTTATATTTTGTTAAAACGATCTCCGAACATGAAAAGAAATTTGGATTAAGAGATGGGGAATTGCTGAAATCTATTGCTAACTTCACACCGGTAAACGTATATTATTAGTTGATCAATTGCGACTCGTTGTGAGTTAATCATAATTGGGGTCAATAAAAGTGGTCTATTACTCACAAAGTTTGTTTAATAATATTTATCAGCGCTACCGGTTTCGAGGCAAGCCCATCCTCAGGCAACAAACTTTAAATTTAAAAACAGCAAGAATTATGTCATGTATTCTTGAATTTTGACATAATTCTTGCTGTTTTTAAATTTAAAGTTTGTTGTCTGAGGATGAGCTTGTCTCGAAACCGGTAGCGCTGATAGATATTATTAAACAAACTTTATGAGTATTAGACCACTTTTATTGACTCCAAGTATATTATTAGGTTGTATCAAAAGATTCCGCCACTTTTCGTAGTTACCGCATAGTGAAAAGTGGCGAGAATTTTTGATACAACCTAATATAAATACATGTCTAAGCATAATTCCAAACATAATTGAGCGCATGAAAAGTTTATTTTAGAAAACTATTCATATAAAGCAGGCTTCAAGATAACAGCTAGTACATTAAAATTAATATTTTGGTTATTTTAAGCATATAACTGAACAAAGGAAGCATTTCCCATTTGGCTAAGCCAAATTGGATGTTTATTTTAGGCATTGTATCCTGTTACACATCCGTATTTCCAACTGTATAGGACGTTCCAAATTTGTATGGCAGTGTAGAGATCTTGTTTATAGTATAAAAGAGAGATATTACTTTACATCACCGATACACATTAAAACATAAATTATTTTCTTGAGTTTACCAACGTTATTATGCATGTATCCATGTGTCATGGCGTCCAGCAGGATGGAAAAAGTTTTTTAGAAAAATGAAAAAAAACTTTTTATTCTCAATATGTTTTCAATGTTTTAGTCATGTTTTAAACCGTTATAAAAACAAACTTGTTTTAAACACAAACTAAATTCCATCACAATTCTTTTATTCCGTGCGTTTAAACCAAATGTATAAGTTTTGTGAGAAGCACAAGCCGAATTAGTTCCGTACATATAGATTCACCAGAGAAAGAAACTTATAGTTAGTCCATTGCTATACACGTTGGTCCACATTGCACCGGGGTGCAAGAGATATTATACGTAGCGCGATCTGGCATACTTGCATTTATCTGACGTAATCTTCGTCTTTCTGTGCGCTCGTAAGGTTCTAACAAGAGATCTTGGATTTTGAATACATTATGTTAGTTTATACAACCACAGAGATGGGATAGATCATTAAATGGTATTTTGCGAATTGCCGTAAATGCCAACAAATAGACGAACAGCCTCAAATCCCTCTAACGCATCCCGAGCGGGAGGAGCGAGAAGTGAGGGTTTGTTCGTTAGTTGAAATGGGCAAACCTTGCTTTAGCCGGCAAATTTCAGACGAAATCGGTATTAGTAGAAGTACTGTGAAGCGTATTTTGAAACGCAATAAATACTAAAGTTACGAAGTATAGCAGCAACAAAATGAATATAAGAAACTGTACTTTCTAACATAATCTGAGAATACATAAAAACTACGCAGTACTTCTGTATTAGTAAATTTTGTCAGGAGGCGTTGAATTATAACATTACGTGATTGAGCGGACAAGCGTGTCTACCGCTGCTCGCTTTATGATATACTGCGATTGGATGCGATCTATCAGTGAGACTCAAATACTCTGTTGCCATTCACACAGCCAATATCCCGTTCGTATCTGGACCAATGTGTATGTATAACACAATAATTTAATAAAATTCCTATTTTATTTTATTTACTCCAATTTCAAGCGTGATTGTTTTCCTTGGAAAGTTTTCGCATAGTGTCAGTTGTTTAAAAAGTTTTCCGATGTAAGACAACTACTAAAAAGAAAACCACTTTTTTTAAATTAAATTCCATAAAATAGGCACCAAAATCCAATATAAATAATTTCAAACACTTGTATTTGGAACATTTTTGCGGGGACTTCGTCGTGTATTAAAAGATATCGAGATGAATATGACCGGTACACGACCGAGTGCTGTTTGGCCACGTTTTATTAAGATGAAAGAAGATGGAAAGCCACTTAGAGCAAAGTGTACTGTAACAAAGAAATCTGTGATATAGTTGCCTGTATGAAGGAACATTGTACAATTAGCAAAATATATTATGTCTCCCCTCTTGGATGCCTGAATATCAATATCACTCCCTGTATAGTGGATTATGTACCTCAGGTATTCTCCGACGCGTGTTACCAATACAAATACATCTATGCAAACAGTAAGCGTACAGTTAAGTAAACTCAATTAAAATTTTATGGTATCATTTCAGACAATTGCGTTCACTTGTGCTTATCTATTAAAAAACTCATCAATGTCTGCAGAGTAATGAGTAGAGCCCGGTAACTGGAGAGCAATCGCAGCGGCGGTGTGACTGTGTTTAGATGGGCGGGGAGGGCTGGTCGATTATGATACGTCACGACAAATCATCATCACTAGAGCCCGGTAACAGGGAGTCGTGCCATAGCCGTACCTGCGTAGTATACAAAAACAATAGTAAGAAAATAGAAAAAAAATTACAGAACTAATACATAATTGTAATATGTGAAAAGTAGCGAAACACTCACCCTTTTAAGCAGCCTTGGCTACGGAACAGTAAAACTAGATGCACCATTATCAGTATTAACATCATATGGATAAGAGTGGCAAAAAGTTGGCACCATTAGATGTGTTTCCACAGTTGTCTCGGTGAGCGATGTTCGCCGTGGTGAGAAAATGAGTTTATATTTTGAAAAAGTTCGTTCAACATCTACTGATGTTATACATGCATGATTAAAATACTATTTGTACTTAGTCAGTAGATTATTCGATACACCATCACAAATTTGTTTTAGTGTGCTAAAATCGGGATCTTTCTGTAGCACACTCTCGAATTTTTCTAAAACGCGATTATATCTTGCGTCATGTATAGTCAGTAGCTGTGTATGCACTCCGTCCATAATTTGCAGAGACTCCAACAATGATAACGATCTATTTTGTAATTGGTCTATTGCGTCAGCTAATCCTTTATAGTAGCTACGAATATTTTTTAAATCTGTTTCAACGGAAATATCTTGAAATTTCGACTGCCTCTCCTTAATAGCTGCAGCTTCGGCAGGATTGAATTGTACAACAACAGCTTTTACTATTTTGAAATGTTCACCATAATAAAAAGCTGCCTGCAACCATGTTCCCGAACGTGTAAGAACTGGCTCCGGTGGTTGACGAATACCAGGACACTCTGTGTGAAATGATCGTAGGCGTTTGGGAGATTTCAAAAATACTTTTTTTGTGCTTGCTATTAATGCATCTACATCGGGAAAGCATTGTCAAATGGTTTCTGCCACAAGATGTAAAGCACGCACTTTGCACGTAACATGTAAATACTTGCAACCATGTTTAAGAAGAGAACGGCCTACCGAACGCATTATCGCTGTGCTATCGCTCATAAACATCAACACTTTATCTTTTGAAATTTTTCCAACGTACTAAGTACAACCTTCGCAATTGCTGCAGCAGTACACTCTTGCAGTCTTCGGCTAGCTAGTAACAGTGGTAATGTAGGTTTACTAGGGTCTAATATGCGTACCATAATGTTTGCAACTGAATTTTTTTTACAGTCTGTTGTTTCGTCAACACATAACCAAAGAAACTGTTTTTTCAATATGCGTTTCATTTTCTTTTCCACGTCATCGCGTACAAATGCAACATGCTTGCGTGCCGTTTTCTCCGTTGGTAACCGCAACTCGGGATTGTAGACGTAGTTATTAATTGTAGTTTTTAGTGAACATGTCGAAGGCTAAAAAACGACCCTTTCAAGACATAGTAAATAAGTTTATTTCTGATTTTCCCGATTTGTTTTACAACGGGAGTAAGATAGTATGTAAAGTGTGCAAAATACATTTGATGTCAAATAAGAAGTGGAACTGTACAAGGCACGTAAATTCCGCACAGCATAGAAAACGAAAACTGGGCATGCCACCCAGAAGTGCATTTTTTAATGCAATTCTTATGTTGATAAACTGTAATTTGCCACTAAGCTTACTCGATAAACAACCGTTTAAGGACTTTTGGGACAAATACAATTCCGAGTTGCGGTTACCAACGGAGAAAACGGCACGTAAGCATGTTGCATCGAAGCCAAATGCGCTTTTGATTAGGAGCTCGCGCTTTGAATCCGCGGGTAATTTCACGGAATCGAAGTAATTTCGCAGAATCGAAGCCAAAGGCGCTTTTGATTAGGAGCTCGCGCTTTGAATCCGCGGGTAATTTCGCGGAATCTAAGTTTGATTAGCGTCTCGCGCTTTTAATCCGCTGGTAATTTCGCGAAATCAAAGTTTGGTTAGCGGGTCGCGCTTTTAATCCGCGTTCGCGGCTATTTCAAGGTCGCGCTTTTTATTCCGCAGGTAATGTCACGCTTTATTTCGTAGATAATTTCAAGTTTGCGCTTTTTAATCCGCGGGAAATATTGCAACCGCGGAAAGATGGTGCCCGCGAATACGATAATTAGCGGTTTCGTTTCGCGGCTGTTTCAAGGTCGCGCTTTTTATTCCGTGGGTAATTTCGCGCTTTATTTCGCAGCTCATTTCAAGTTTGCGCTTTTTAATCCTCGGGAAAGATGGCGTCCACAGGAAAGATGGCATCCACGCTTTTGATACGCGCTTTTACTCCGCGGGTAATTTCGCGCTTTATTTCGCAGCTAATTTCAAGCTCTCGCTTTTTAATCCGCAGGAAAGATGGCAACCGTGGAAAGATGTCGTCCGCGGCTACGTTAATTAGCGGTTTCGTTCGCGGCTAATTTCGCGATGCCGCGGTTCTCGGAATTTTACATGACCGTTGACGCTGAGTCAGGGCGATGACGCGGTTCAAGGAATTTTTTAGAAAAATATTGTGTCTTAGTTTTCTAACGGCATGGCCGTTGACGCATGTAAATGAGTCAGGGCGATTACGCGGTTACTTCTAAGAATTTTTTAGACAAAAAAATACCTATATTCTGCAGGTCTCAACATGATGTATCATCCTTCCAGAATGAGTCAGACAGGCATACAAAATAATAGCATTCTTGGAATTGCTCTCTCTCTTAATTATTGCATTTTTGACGATATAAAAGCGGTATTTTCTTTTTCTACCCATCTAACAGTTATACTGTAACCTTAGTGCTTTATGCATCTCAGAGTTCTCCTACAACTTTGTATCCTATTACATGTAAGTGCTTTTAATTTATATTTCTTTACATTGTCAGTTAAATTACGTTAAAGTTTTTGTTTTAGAATATTCTCATGCAATTTTTATTAGCTCTCATTCAAAAATATTTATGATTATAAACACACGAACTTCTGCTTTAGACTTAATTTTTCTATATTACAGCGAAATGGATTCTCAATTTACATCGTCCACGACTTCTCAATTACGGATGAGGAGTTGTGGAAAGCCTACGATGAAGGGATTGTAAATAGCATAAGAAAGGATGTTGGGGAAATGGAGAAGGTACTGAACGACATGGAGGAATCAGTCGTAGAGACACGCATTAGTCTGATCTTGAAAAAACTTAAAAATATCGTGCTTATAATACAAGACCATCCAAGGGCGCACTCGCATTATATAAGGAAATTGAACATACTGGAAAAAATTACTTCATTTATACGTTTAATTAATTCTCATATATCGCTGATTAAAGTTGGCATTTATTTAATGAATTTTAATACCTAGCGCTATGAATTAAAACAAGACATTTGCTTTTACTTATTTACAAACTTATTGCTAATATAACATTAAAACTAACTGACCATTAAATAATTTAATAATATATCCACACTACGCTCTGTACACATACTTAATTTATTTTTATGATGATAAAAACAAGCAAGGTTGCTCTTGGAACCGAGTTCGTGAAATCGGAAGACTACAGCCCGGGTCATCAGATCTCTATTAAATTGTATTCTCTTACAATGAAATTGTAAAAAATAAATATAGAAGATAGTATGGAAGAAGAAATCGGAGCCGCCTTGCAGACTATCGACGAAAATTGTGGAAGATTGGACGCAATAGACGACAATCTTACATCACTGCTTCCTTTTATGTCCTACAAAATAAAATATATCGACTCTTCCTGAAGCAGAAGTGGCACCTCATACCTCAAGAAAAAAGAGCCGCACTTCAAGACTGCTTACCGTGCTACCTCCATATAGCGGATGATCAATTGGATGGGCCACCACCAGCCATAAGAAACTGTGTAGGATGCAACAAATATATGTAAAATTTATATATCACACACATGTATTATCTAAGAATGAGGTGACGTTAAATAAAATGCACTACGTATAACTATAATTCTTTTTATTTTTATCTAGTAATACAATGCTCATTGGATAGATTTAAATAATCGGATAACATATGAACGTTTGATATAGAACAAATTTTAAGTTCATCGCTATGGTACATGCAACATTCACCCAGAGTTTTTCTTATTGTAGGAATGACTTTCATGTATTCTAAATTCACTATTGGTACACTAACGAATTTTTTCAACACATCTGCTTTCTAATGTCCTTTAATATACACTTTTGTATAGTAAGCGCAAATGTTAGATAGAAGTCTATCAATGTTCTTTAAATCTACATAGCCATCCTTGTATTTGATATTTAAAAAATTACGCTCCAACTACTTGAAGAGAAGATTCGCGTTCCATTCGTGATACACATTTCTTTAGGTGTAAAGTCGGGAGCATTAAATCCCTGTATATTGGTTACCAGAAAATGCCTCGAATCGCTGACGGTATATTTTTTCTCCGTGTTCAGGCAATAAAACTAAGCTTAAAACCTTTTCTAAATTCTTAATTCTGTTTGCAAATCTTTTTCTATCGGCCGCCATAGCTACCCACTGCGACCTTCGATCTTCGTTCGGTATTGTATAAATCGTGACTCTCTCATCAAACTTCACCGACATTTTATTTGGGCTTATCGTGGCGAGGACTGCCAGCGGTGGTTTGCCGAAGAGATGCGTCAGTTTGCAGAAGACGTAGAGACCGTATTTCTTTACCCTCTAGCGATGGAGCCCCTTACGCCTGCCCAAGAGCTGGAATTCCGCTTCATTTCACACTGCCACATCTGCGAGCGACCCTTTGACGTTCGTGACGTCAAAGTTCGCGACCATGATCACCTTACTGGCAAGTATCGCGGCGCGGCACATGAGGATTGTAATATTAATTACCAGGATAGTCACGTGATTCCAGTCGTTTTTCATAATCTAAGTGGGTATGACTCTCATTTTATCATCAAAAACCTCGCTAAAGATTTCGAAGGCCGCGTCAATTTACTTCCTATAAATAAAGAGCGATACATCTCCTTTACCAAAAATATAGGCGACAACCTAATAAAATTCAGATTTATTGATTCCTTTAGATTTTTGGCATCTTCTCTAGAAAAACTTGCATCATACCTACCTGTATTTCCAAATTTAGATGATTCAAAATTCCAGTTATTAACACGTAAAGGAGTGTTTCCGTACGACCACATTGATTCTTTCGCAAAATTAGATGAGAAGAACTTGTCCGACAAAACAAAATTTTACAATTCAATGACTGACTCAGACATTACACATGACGACTATGCGCATACCAACGACGTGTGGAACTCTTTCGGGTGTCAAAATTTAGGCGAGTGCAGCGACCTATATTTAAAAACAGACATTATGCTATTGGCTGACGTATTTAAGCAATTTCGGACTAGCTGCTTGAAAACTTACGGCTTAGACCCAGCGCATTATTATACTTCAACCGGTATACCTGGGATTGTATGCTAAAGTTTATCGGTATTGCGCTCGAGCTGTTAACAGATATCGATATGGTGCTGTTTATAGAGCGAGGTAACCGAGGAGGACTAAGCCAGTGCTCGAAACGTTACGCGGTTGCGAATAATAAATATCAACCGAATTGCAAAACCAGATCAAAATTCTTGATTTATGACGACATCAACAATCAGTATGGATGGGCGATGTCACAGTGGGAGCATTTGAGTGGGTAGAAGGCGATTTAGGCAATTTTAATTTCAATGTAGCTGTAGATAATCCTGAAGGCTACATTCTTGAAGTTGACTTAGATTACCCGCAAGGCATTCACAATTCCCACAGCGACCTCCCATTCTGTCTTGAACACCGCGCGCCGCCAAATTCTCGCGAAAAGAAATTATTAGCCACATTATATAACAAAGAACGTTATGTGATCCATTACCGCAATTTACAACAAGCTTTGGAAAACGGGTTAATTCTAACAAAAAATCATCGCGTCTTAAAATTTAATCAATCAGTTTGGCTTAAATCCTACATCGATTTAAACACAAAACATGTCGGAATTTGTAGGCCTTCGGTCAAAGATGTACGCGTATAGAATGGATGGAGCGGACAAAGATAAGAAGGCCAAGGATGTAAAGAGGCACATTGTCAAGCGCCACATCACGTTTAACGATTATTTAACCTGTTTGCGTGAGAGCAAAGAAACATCAATAGAACAAAAACTGTTCAAATCAGAGCACCATCAGGCCTTCACCATCCGGAAAACCAATTAAGTCGCCGTTAAGTCCCCACGATGACAAAAGGTACCTGATGCCCAGGTCGGTGGAAACACTGCCGTGGGGACACTGGACAATAATGGACTCGCAAAGTTGAAGTGTTGGCGAATCCTATGGCACTGATGTGAAAAGTATTATACAACTATTTTAAGGCAGCTATTAAACAGATTGTATATATGTAAATAGAATGAAATATTCTTAAATTATATATACCATTTATAGTCGGGAGTCTCATGTATTTATCGAATAGTGTTGCCGATTGTCCTTGATTCGCCTCGTGCGCTTCCCACCTTATACCTTCATAGCGGGCAAATGTTGTAACACTGTTCATATACTTTAGCGGTTAATTTAATACGAAATATACAGGCGCAGTATATGGTAATCAGATAATTATATCTTTATATGTAAACATGTTTATTTAATCTATAATACGTATACGTTAAATCAGATGTTTTACTCCTCATCCCGTACAACAACCAGCTCTATTTCATACTTTTACGCCTAACGACAGAAGTGTTTGCTCCCGGTCATTCAATTTATGTTATTGCTATAACACCTTTTACATCAGCTGATCAACATTAAAACGGTCACAGCCTACATACACCTAGAGAGCCGCATCTTTTTGCGGCTATTGCGGTTGTGCAGGTTCAAGTACTTATTAGGTTTATTGGGTTTTCATATACAGCATGTTTCTTTCGTAACTCTGTTCACTGATTAATTCTAATACTTGATTTAATACTATGCTATAATAATAATTTGTACCGTCCATTATCTCCCGCCTTTTTATTCGCTCCTTCCAGTCTACGAACATGTTCCATAGAATTCAAATTTATACTAAACAACAAGAAAGAACACAATCATGTCGCTATCACATACAGACAAGACAGCACTCTCCATATTAAGCGGTATAATACCGCAGGAATTAATAAAATTATTTCGGCGCCTGGCTACCGGCTTCCATCGTGTTCTGTGATGAAGCAAGAAAATTGAACTATCAGTTGAAAATAATACTAGGTTATGTGAGGCACAAGAACTTACGCATGCCCGTAATGCATTGAAAAATCTACTGAAAAAATTAACGAATAATGTACTACTTGGGAAGGCGATGGAGAACGTTCGACCTTCAGAGATATCAGGATTGTAAATCTCGTAGAGTATTTAACGAGAATTTGGTTGGGGTGGAACTATATAGAAATGATATTATCTTTGGTTAGCCCATCTACGTAGGCATGTTAACATATTTCCAAAACGGCCATTGAACAGCTTTTGAACGGCTTCTGAACGGCTACTGAACAGCTTTTGAACGGCTCCTGAACGGCTACTGAACAGCTTTTGAACGGCTCCTGAACAGCTTCTGAACAGCTTTTGAACGGCTTTTGAACGGGTATCCGTTCAACGACTATATCTCTTGACACTAGGTGGCTCCAGGAATTTATTCCCGGGTGTGATACGTTCCGGGTGTGGTATGCCATATGGAAGCTATTGTTTGTGGAGGTGACTCGTGTTTGAAATGTGTTTGGGGATCGGATAGGTAGTAGTAGGTAGGGGGTCAATTGAGCGTGGGATCTTCATTATGTATTTACGAACTCACGCTCAATTGACCCCCTACCTACTACTACCTATCCGACGCCCCAAGAACATTTCAAACACGAGTCACCTCCACAAACAATAGCTTCCATACGGCATACCACACCCGGAACGTATCATACTCGGAACGTATCACACCCGGAAATAAATTCCTGGAGCCACCTAGTGTCAAGAGATATAGTCATTGAACGGATACCCGTTCAGAAGCCGTTCAAAAGCTGTTCAAAAGCCGTTCAAAAGCTGTTCAGAAGCTGTTCAGGAGCCGTTCAAAAGCTGTTCAGTAGCTGTTCAGAAGCCGTTCAATGGCCGTTTTGGAAATATGTTAACATGCCTACGTAGATGGGCTAACCAAAGATAATATTTCTATATAGTTCCACCCCAACTAAATTCTCGTTAAATACTGAACGAGATTTACAATCCCGATATCTCTGAAGGTCGAACGTTCTCCATCGTTTTCCCAAGTAGTACATTATTCCTTAATTTTTTCAGTAGATTTTTCAATGCATTACGGGCATGCGTAAGTTCTTGTGCCTCACATAACCTAGTATTATTTCCAGCTGATAGTTCAATTTTCTTGCTTCATCACAGAACACGATGGAAGCCGGTAGCCAGGCCCCGAAATATTTTTATTAATTCCTGCGGTATTATACCGCTTAATATGGAGAGTGCTGTCTTGTCTGTATGTGATAACGACATGATTGTGTTCTTCCTTGTTGTTTAGTATAAATTTGAATTCTATGGAACATGTTCGTAGACTGGAAGGAGCGAATAAAAAGGCGGGACATAATGGACGGTACAAATTATTATTATAGCATAGTATTAAATCAAGTATTAGAATTAATCAGTTAACAGAGTTACGAAAGAAACATGCTGTATATGAAAACCCAATAAACCTAATAAGTACTTGAACCTGCACAACCGCAATAGCCGCAAAAAGATGCGGCTCTCTAGGTGTGTGTAGGCTGTGACCGTTTTAATGTTGATCAGCTGATGTAAAAGGTGTTATAGCAATAACATAAATTGAATGACCGGGAGCAAACACTTCTGTCGTTAGGCGTAAAAGTATGAAATAGAGCTGGTTGTTGTACGGGATGAGGAGTAAAACATCTGATTTAATATATACGTATATTAGATTAAATAAACATGTTACATATAAAGATATAATTATCTGATTACTATATACCGCGCCCGTAAATTTCGTATTAAAGTTAACCGCTAAAGTATATGAACAGTGTTACAACATTTGCCCGCTATGAAAGTATAAGGTGGGAAGCGCACGAAGCGAATCAAGGACAATCGGCAACACTATTCGATAAATACATGAGACTCCCGACTATAAATGGTATATATAATTTAACAATATTTCATTCTATTTACATATATACAATCTGTTTAATAGCTGCCTTAAAATAGTTGTATAATACTTTTCACATCAGTGTCATAGGATTCGTCAACACTTCAACTTTGTGAGTCCATTATTTTCCAATGTCCCCACGGCAGTGTTTCCACCGACCTGGGCATCAGGTACCTTTTGTCATCGTGGGGACTTAAAGAGGACTTAATTGATTTTCCAGATGGTGAAGGCCTGATGGTACTCTGATTTGAACAGTTTTTGTTCTATTGATGTTTCTTCGCTCTCACGCAAACAGATTAAATAATCATTAAACGTGATGTGGCGCTTGACAATGTGCCTCTTTACATCCTTGGCCTTCTTATCTTTGTCCGCTGCATCCATTCTATACGCGTACATCTTTGAGCGAAAGCCTACAAATTCCATGTTTTGTGTTTAAATCGATGTAGGATTTAAGTCAAACTGATTGATTAAATTTTAAGACGCGATGATTTTTTGTTAGAATTAACCCGTTTTCCAAAGCTTGTTGTAAATTGCGGTAATGGATCACATAACGTTCTTTGTTATATAATGTGGCTAATAATTTCTTTTCACGAGAATTTGGCGGCGCGCGGTGTTCAAGACAGAATGGGAGGTCGCTGTGGGAATTGTGAATGCCTTGCGGGTAATCTAAGTCAACTTCAAGAATGTAGCCTTCAGGATTATCTACAGCTACATTGAAATTAAAATTGCCTAAATCGCCTTCTACCCACTCAAATGCTCCCACTGTGACATCGTCCATCCATACTGATTGTTGATGTCGTCATAAATCAAGAATTTTGATCTGGTTTTAAATTCGGTTGATATTTATTATTCGCGACCGCGTAACGTTTCGAGCACTGGCTTAGTCCTCCTCGGATACCCCGCTCTATAAACAGCATCATATCGATATCTGTTAACAGCTCGAGCGCAATACCGATAAACTTTAGCATACAATCCCAGGTATACCCGGTTGAAGTATAATAATGCGCTGGGTCTAAGCCGTAAGTTTTCAAGCAGCTAGTCCGAAATTGCTTAAATACGTCAGCCAATAGCATAATGTCTGTTTTTAAATATAGGTCGCTGCACTCGCCTAAATTTTGACACCCGAAAGAGTTCCACACGTCGTTGGTATGCGCATAGTCGTCATGTGTAATGTCTGAGTCAATCATTGAATTGTAAAATTTTGTTTTATCGGACAAGTTCTTCTCATCTAATTTTGCGAAAGAATCAATATAGTCGTACGGAAACACTCCTTTACGTGTTAATTACTGGAATTTTGAATCATCTAAATTTGGAAATACAGGTAGGTATGATGCTAGTTTTTCTAGAGAGGATGCCAAAAATCTAAAGGAATCAATAAATCTGAATTTTATTAGGTTGTCGTCTATATTTTTGGTAAAGGAGATGTATCGCTCTATATTTATAGGAAGTAAATTGACGCGGCCTTCGAAATCTTTAGCGAAGTTTTTGATGATAAAATGAGCGTCATACCCACTTAGATTATGAAAAACGACTGGAATCACGTGACTATCCTGGTAATTATAATATTACAATTCTCATGTGCCGCGCCGCGATACTTGCCAGTAAGGTGATCATGGTCGCGAACTTTGACGTCACGAACGTCAAAGGGTCGCTCGCAGATGTGGCAGTGTGAAATGAAGCGGAATTCCAGCTCTTGGGCAGGCGTAAGGGGCTCCATCGCTAGAGGGTAAAGAAATACGGTCTCTACGTCTTCTGCAAACTGACGCATCTCTTCGGCAAACCACCGCTGGCAGTCCTCGCCACGATAAGCCCAAATAAAATGTCGGTGAAGTTTGATGAGAGAGTCACGATTTATACAATACCGAACGAAGATCGAAGGTCGCAGTGGGTAGCTATGGCGGTCGATAGAAAAAGATTTGCAAACAGAATTAAGAATTTAGAAAAGGTTCTAAGCTTAGTTTTATTGCCTGAACACAGAGAAAAAATATACCGTCAGCGATTCGAGGCATTTTCTGGTAACCAATATACAGGGATTTAATGCTCCCGACTTTACACCTAAAGAAATGTGTAACATTTGCGCTTACTATACAAAAGTGTATGTTAAAGGACATTAGAAAACAGATGTGTTGAAAAAATTCGTTAGTGTACCAATAGTGAATTTAGAATACATGAAAGTCATTCCTACAATAAGAACAACTCTGGGTGAATGTTGCATGTACCATAGCGATGAGCTTAAAATTTGTTGCATGTACCATAGCGATGAGCTTAAAATTTGTTCCATGTCAAACGTTCATATGTTATCCGATTATTTAAATCTATCCAATGAGCATTGTATTACTAGATAAAAATAAAAAGAATTATAGTTATACGTAGTGCATTTTATTTAACGTCACCTCATTCTTAGATAATACATGTGTGTGATATATAAATTTTACATATATTTGCTGCATCCTGCACAGTTTCTTATGGCTGGTGGTGGCCCATCCAATTGATCATCCGCTATATGGAGGTAGCACGGTAAGCAGTCTTGAAGTGCGGCTCTTTTTTCTTGAGGTATGAGGTGCCACTTCTGCTTCAGGAAGAGTCGATATATTTTATTTTGTAGGACATATAAAGGAAGCAGTGATGTAAGATTGTCGTCTATTGCGTCCAATCTTCCACAATTTTCGTCGATAGTCTGCAAGACGGCTCCGATTTCTTCTTCCATACTCTCTACTATATTTATTTTTTGCAATTTCATTGTAAGAGAATACAATTTAATAGAGATCTGATGACTCGGGCTGTAGTCTTCCGATTTCACACGTAGTGCATTTCATTTAGCGTCACCTCACTCTTAAATAATACATGTGTGTAATATATAAATTTTACATATATTTGTTGCATCCTGCAGTTTATTATGGGTGGTGGTGGCCCATCCAATTGATCATCCGCTATATGGAGGTAGTATGGCAAGCAGTCTTGAAGTGCGGCTTTCTTTTCTTGAGGAATGAGATGTCACTTCTGCTGCAGGTACTTTATTTCGTAGGACATATAGAGGGAGCAGTGATATAAGATTGTCGTCTATTGCGTCCAATCTTCCACAATTTTCGTCGATAGTCTGCAAGGCGGCTCTGATTTCTTCTTCCATACTATCTTCTATATTTATTTTTTACAATTTCATTGTAAGAGAATACAATTTAATAGAGATCTGATGACCCGGGCTGTAGTCTTCCGATTTCACGAACTCGGTTCCAAGAGCAACCTTGCTTGTTTTTATCATCATAAAAATAAATTAAGTATGTGTAGAGAGCGTAGTGTGGATATATTATTAAATTATTTAATGGTCAGTTAGTTTTAATGTTATATTAGCAATAAGTTTGTATATAAATAAATAAGTAAAAGCAAATGTCTTGTTTTAATTCATAGCGCTAGGTATTAAAATTCATTAAATAAATGCCAACTTTAATCAGCGATATATGAGAATTAATTTAACACGTATAAATGAAGTAATTTTTTCCAGTATGTTCAATATCCTTATATAAAGCGAGTGCGCCCTTGGATGGTCTTGTATTATAAGCACGATTTTTTTAAGTTTTTTCAAGATCAGACTAATGCGTGTCTTTACGACTGATTCCTCCATGTCGTTCAATACCTTCTCCATTTTCCCAACATCCTTTCTTATGCTATTTACAATCCCTTCATCGTAGGCTTTCCACAACTCCTCATCCGTAAATTGAGAAGTCGTGGACGATGTAAATTGAGAATCCATTTCGCTGTAATATAGAAAAATTAAGTCTAAAGCAGAAGTTCGTGTGGTTATAATCATAAATATTTTTGAATGAGAGCTAATAAAAATTGCTTGAGAATATTCTAAAACAAAAACTTTAACGTAATTTAACTGACAATGTAAAGAAATATAAATTAAAAGTACTTACATGTAATAGGATGCAAAGTTGTAGGAGAACTCTGAGATGCATAAAGCACTAGGTTACAGTATAACTGTTAGATGGGTAGAAGAAGAAAATACCGCTTTTATATCGTCAAAAATGCAATAATTAAGAGAGAGAGCAATTCCAAGAATGCTATTATTTTGTATGCCTGTCTGACTCATTCTGGAAGGATGATACATCATGTTGAGACCTGCAGAATATAGGTATTTTTTTGTCTAAAAAATTCTTAGAAGTAACCGCGTAATCGCCCTGACTCATTTACATGCGTCAACGGCCATGCCGTTAGAAAACTAAGACACAATATTTTTCTAAAAAATTCCTTGAACCGCGTCATCGCCCTGACCAGCGTCAACGGTCATGTAAAATTCCGAGAACCGCGGCATCGCGAAATTAGCCGCGAACGAAACCGCTAATTAACGTAGCCGCGGACGACATCTTTCCACGGTTGCCATCTTTCCTGCGGATTAAAAAGCGAGAGCTTGAAATTAGCTGCGAAATAAAGCGCGAAATTACCCGCGGATTAAAAGCGCGAATCAAAAGCGTGGATGCCATCTTTCCCGAGGATTAAAAGCCGCAAACTTGAAATGAGCTGCGAAATAAAGCGCGAAATTACCCGCGGAATAAAAAGCGCGACCTTGAAATAGCCGCGAAACGAAACCACTGATTAGCGTAGTCGCGGACGCCATCTTTGCGCGGTTACCATATTTCCCGTGGATTAAAAAGCGCAAACTTGAAATTATCTACGAAATAAAGCGTGAAATTACCCGCGGAATAAAAAGCGCGACCTTGAAATAGCCGCGAACGCGGATTAAAAGCGCGAGCCGCTAACCAAACTTCGATTCCGCGAAATTACCCGCGGAGTAAAGGCGCAAGACGCTAATCAAACTTCGATTCCGCGAAATTACCCTCGGATTAAAAGCGCGAGCCGCTTATCAAACTTCGATTCCATTCGGATTAAAAGCGCGAGCCGCTAATCAAACTTCGATTCCGCGAAATTACTCGCGGATTCAAAGCGCGAGCTACTAATCAAAAGCGCCTTTGGCTTCGATTCTGTGAAATTACTTCCATTCCGCGAAATTACTCGCGGATTAAAAGCGCGAGCCGCTAATCAAACTTCGATTGAAAGCTCGATTAAAAGTTCGACTAAAATGGCCTTGAAAGTGGTCCCGTACGCCTGTTGTTTACCTACTGATAATCCGTTCGGTAGGCCGTTCTCTTCTTGAACATGGTTGCAAGTATTTACATGTTACGTGTAAAGTGCGTGCTTTACATCTTGTGGCAGAAACCATTTGACAATGCTCTCCCGAGGCAGATGCATTAATAGCAAGCACAAAAAAAGTATTTTTTAAATCTCCCAAACGCCTACGAACATTTCACACAGTGTCCTGGTATTCGCCAACCACCGGAGCCAGTTCTTACACGTTCGGGAACATGGCTGCGGGCAGCTTCTTATTATGCTGAACATTTCAAAATAGTAAAAGCTGTTGTTGCACAATTCAATCCTGCCGAAACTGCAGCTATTAAGGAGAGGCAGTCGAAATTTCAAGATATTTCCGTTGAAACAGATTTAAAAAATATTCGTAGCTACTATAAAGGATTAGCTGACGCAATAGACCAATTACAAAATAGATCGTTATCATTGTTGGAGTCTCTGCAAATTATGGACGGAGTGCATACACAGCTACTGACTATACATGACGCAAGATATAATCGCGTTTTAGAAATGGTGTATCGAATAATCTACTGACTAAGTACAAAGAGTATATTAATCATGCATGTATAACGTCGGTAGATGTTGAACGCTCTTTTTCAAGATATAAACTCATTTTCTCACCACGGCGAACATCGATCACCGAGACAACTATGGAAACACATTTAATGGTGTTAACTTTTTGCCACTCTTATTCATATGATGTTAATACTGATAGTGGTGCTTCTAGTTTTGGTGTTCCGTAGCTAGGGCTGGCTAAAAGGGTGAGTGTTTCACCACTTTTCACATATTATAATTATGTAGTAGTTCTGTTATTTTTTTTCTATTTTCTTACTATTGTTTTTGTATACTAGGCAGGTACGGCTATGGCACGACTCCCTGTTACCGGGCTCTACTCATTACCCGATGGCCAAGTATAAACAAACAGGTGGTGGGAGCTCTCGTGTTTTGCCCATGAATGTTCGTTGGAATATCTTATCTGATTGCTTTGAATCATAAGTAACGCTGGCCACGAGCGGTACCGCGCATCGGCGTAGAATCAGTTCGGACCGATAGGAACGGTAGTATTACTTCGTCTGCGGAGCAGTGCGGACATTTTCGCTGCCAGTCATTTGCGCAATTGTTTATCTGTCTTAGAAAAATTATGATTTCGTCGGCAAAACGACCGCGGTCGGACAAACTTCGAAAATTTATTGCAGAAATCCCAGACTTGGACGCCTGGGTCATCTTCAGCCGCGTACCGACTATATATATATATATATATATATACATATATAAATCTTACCATCCATATACAGACGCAGAAAGATATGTATTTACATATTACATATCTTTCTGCGTCCAGTCACTTTCTGCGTCTGTATATGGACGGTTTTCAATGCTTTTTTCAGCAACGAAAGGTTTCCGGACATCTATTTTCGTATTTCTGAACTTATCAACTTGAGTAGCAGCGGACGTACATATAGAGTTCGCTATGTGCAGGCTGGATAAGGAGTAAAATTGACTGCCCCGGACGCAGAAATAATAGTAAGATGTAAAAAAAATATACAAAGATAGTTCTACTGATTTGACACCACGTAAGTGTGTATTCTTATTTATGTACACAGTCTCATAGGCGTCCAGTTCAAGCGACTAAATCACGTTTTTAATCAATTTTAGGTTTTCTAATTTAATATTATGCCCTGTATCATTTATGTGTTGTGCTAGAGTTGACACGCTTCTATTTTTCCGTGTCAGAAATTCTATGACCTTAATCCCAACAGTAACCCGCGAATTTGTGAAACTTCCCTTTCATAGAGTATCGAAAGGTATTAGCATAGTTTTTAAGGGACAAGAGATGAACGTATGTTTCAGTTCGCGAAACACACTCAAAAACCTTCTTGGTAATCCAGAACATAAACCGGACATGAGAGAAAGGTCGGGAATTTACAAAACTGCATGTGGTGATTATGATAAAGCCTATATTGGTCAAACAAAACGAGCGATAGGTACTAGATTCAATAAGCGCATAAGGTGTTACAGGTACGGGAAGGTAGAAGTGCCAAGTGTAGCATAACATAAACGATACAGGGCATAATATTAAACTAGAAAATCTAAAATTGATTAAGAACGTGATTTCGCCGCTTGAATTGGACGCCTGAGACTATGTACATAAATAAGAATATAAACCTAATCAATAAAGAGAAGGGACCTTTACACTTCTCGTGTTTTTTCGATTTATTACGGTAAATAGGCCTTTGATTTATGGTTGTTGCTATAACGCTTGTTGTCCAGTATTTAGGCGGAAAGAACACATTTGACGGATAGAAAAGGACATAACCGTTGTCTCACTCAACTTTTATTTTTATTGGGGTGGAACGGCTACATGTCCTTGCATTTCGTGCTAACAGTCCTTTTTCCGCTTTTTCTCCTTATCTTAACTTGCTTCTTAGTTTAAAGGGCAAAAGTAGGTACTTGTATATATTTTTCTTGAAGAGTAGGGATAGAGCGGGTTCGTTAGGTTTAATATATGTTCTCTTACATCAATCGGTACGCGGCTGAAGATGATGACCCATGTGACTTCGAAACGACATTTCCGAGTTAATTAATAATTTGTGCGGTGCGGAGTGTGCCGAGAGTATTGTTGTTGAGAACTAAAGTTCAAAAGTGTTAATACAAATTAAAAACGTTTCAATTGCTTTAGATAAGGAACAAAATGAAACATGTAGTGTAGCTGAAGCCACCGAAGTATGGTTAAGTCTATTACAGGATATATAAATAGGGCAAGAAAAATATACTGAATTTGAAATAAATTGTTTTACGAATCGATTTAATACAGCGCTAGCACCGGCCCATTTTCTGGCAAATTCATTGGACCATCGTTTTAGGGGTCAGAAGTTAAATAAAGAACAAGTGGACAAGGTGCTTGAATATGCAGCCTCATATTATCCAGAAACCATGCCATTTATAATTAAGTTCCAAGCGCAAAGATCCCCTTTCAAAGAATATTTTCAGTTGGGAATATAAAAAAATATCTCCAATTTCATAGTGGCGTGCTCTTCAAAATGAAGGAGCTATAAACAATTCTCTATTTGAGTTATGTATGCAGCTACACACTGCGGCTACATCTACTGCTGGAATCGAAAGGTTATTTTCGTCTTTTGGGTTGGTTCATAGTAAATTGCGGAATAGATTAGGTATAGAAAAAGCTGCCAAATTAGTATGTACGTATGTGGATGCAGAGTTTAGTAATGCGGTAGACATTGAGGTGTTCGGCCGTTCGGTTATTTATTGGATCCTCATTGTGTGTTTTCGAAAACATGGGATGTAGCCTGGTGTACGTCTTGCATCGCATGTGAAGAAATATATTTGGCGTTTCCCTGGTTTGGAATTTACAGGTTCGCACATTCGTTGCAAATTTTGCGGTATAGGGTTGCTTGGTCGCACGACATTTGAATGTAGAAGACATATTAAAAGTAAACGTCATGTATTGTACATTTTTGTATGACTTTATTTTCATGTTGAGCACGTGCAACATTCCACAACACCTAGTAGATAATGAAAACTTTCGTCTTCTTTGGGATAAATATGTTGCGGTACAATTTACCACATGTGCAAAGTACAGTAAAATACTGTATAAAAGACGAGTTGAGAAATCAAAAAATTTGGGTCACTGTGGACGAAACTACTGATGCTCAGAAACAGCGTGATTCATATTGTGGCGCGTCCTTTAAAACGTAATGGTCCAGCAGCTTCCTTGTTGTTAGCCAGTAAAAGGATTGAAAGAACTGATGCCGAAACCGTTGTAAACATAATCAAAAATATGTTACGAGAATTTTGTATCGTAGGAGCCCAAATTACCATGTTAGTTTCTGACGGAGCCGCAACGATGCTGAAAGTTGGTAGGATGTTAAAAGTATGCTTTCCGACTCTTTTTCACATAGCATGCGTCACACACGCATGTCATCTCGTAGCAGAAACAATTCGAAGCAAGTATCCTAGAGTGAATGACTTAATATCATCTACCAAAAAAGTGTTTGTGAAATCTCGCAAACATATCCGTGTATTCAAGCATTTGCATCCGCAAATGCCGCTACCACCTCAGCCTGTATTGACACGATAGGGAACATGGATCGAGGCAGTATCTTGCTATCGCAAATATTATTCCCAAGTGAAAGATGTCATTTTCAAACTTAATTCTTCTAATTCTCAAGCGGTTCGCGGGAGTCAGCAACTTTTTTCCGACTCGGACGTTCAAAAAGAAATAGATGACATTTCCATAAACTATTCTGTAGTGACACAAACTATTTCGCGGTTAGAAAATACTCACTTATCTACACAAGACTCGTTAAATAACATCAACAATTTAGCGGCTGCTCTAGAAAGCTTGACGGATCCTATAGGACTAGATGTGCAAAAATTTCGTGCAGTTTTAAATAAAAATCCGGATTTAGAAAAGGTTCCATCTATATCTGGAATTCAAGACTGCACAGAAAAGATACAGGAATATTTGAATTTCGCAAATCTTACTTCATTAGACGCTGAATGATCATTTGCAAAGTATACGAGAACGTTTTCAGACCGTCGTCGAGGCCTGACCGAATCGACAATGGAAGCATTATTTATGTTGCAGTACTACGCGGCGTACCATGGCAGTCGCACATTACTGCAGTGGTCATCGACACGTCAACAAAAGGTAACAATCTATTATTTTTTTATTAATACTGTGTCTATTTTTGCGCGGTACGCTCCGGACGGTGCCACTAGTTTCTCGAACATTATAAATAGTACACGCACACCGATCAACCGATAATAATCGAACGTCCACTCGATTCCTTGTATGTACAGTTACGGAAAAAGATAGCGAAACGATTCTAAAACCACGTGCAACTTAGAGGGCGACCCTGTAACGAGGGTAGCTTGAGAACTGTAGACAAAGACGCAAGCTATATTTGTTTCGTAATGCATTGATTTACAGCCAGCAATAAACACTTTGGCAGCTTAAGCATTTCTATCTTTTACGTATGTAGGTAGTAACGTTCTTACCCTGAATCAGTACTACTTGATCTAGACCAATTCTTTCCCGTTTCTTTCGTTCAAGTATTATTCGCATTGTATTACGTAAATGCCAGCTCGCATCTATTAAAATGTTCGGCTACTGCTTACAGGTATTTTCTAGAAAAATTTTATAGGAGAAGAACAACATATTAAATAAATTTTAACAAATGTAACTGTATTTTGAATATAGTCTAAAACATAATACAAAAATATTAAATCCAAGAGAAAATCTATTTCATTATGCCCCTTTTCGAGATTGCTATAATGCCTTTTGGCCTTGAATTGTTTCCACTGTAATTTTTTTTCGCGCGTACTCTTAATAAACCCCTTTTTAAATTGTAACAGTTATTAGAAAATTATTTACCTAAATTTGACACAACATATTCGAAACAAACATACATTGATTTGTAACTATTTTTTTACTCGTTATATTAATTATGTTTTACACATACTTAAAAATAATCCAACTATGTTCGGTATATTAAAACGAAAATATATGTATGTCAAATGATGTAAGGCTTTTTATCATTTTAAAACAATTAATAGTTTGCGAAGCTAGAGACATGTACTTGGGAAGTAGAAAAGAAACTTCCTTGGTAGGATCTATTCCAGGATTTAATTTATTCTTCAATTAATGCACACACAAATATAGTGTAGATGTTTTTATTATAGTCTGGATATGTGGAAAAACCCACCATAAAGGGATAAAATAATTGCAAATTGTAAATGAGTCACTAGTAGAAAAAATAAAAAAATCTAATGAAAAAATATAAATACACACATTAATTACAAACAGGAAAATAATAGAAAATTATAAAACAAACAATAATCAAATAAATATATGCTGGACATGAAAATCAATAAGAAAACAAATAATAAAAAAAAAAACATTCTATAATTAAAATAATATCAATAAAGAAACAAGGCAATTATAAAAAACAGCTATTAAACTATATAGCTAACACAAAAAATAAAAAAAAACTAACAAACAATATCAATGCCTGGACCAGTGGCCGTTATTGCATACAACTTCTTGCAATTTATTTGGCATTCCATTGACCATATTCTGACAGACTTGCGTTCCTCGCAGATTCCCCCAGATATGCCGTTTAAATCATTTTCCCACATTTGACTCATGATCGCCCACAAATTTTCTATAGGATTTAAATCAGGTGATTTGGGAGGCCAATGCAGTACTACAATCTCTGGATGGTTGTTAAACCAGTTCCGTACCGCTCTCGACGTATGTACTGCAGAGTTGTCCTGCACCAAAATAAATGGCGTGGATGGCGGATAGAGTATTTGAACAGTAGGAAGCAATACATCCTCCAGAATACGAATGTATTCTTGTGCATCCATACGAGTGTCGATGGTCGTTAGTTCTCCAGGACCCGCTGCCGACAGCCAGCCCCAATAAGCAGCATTAATTCGTCCACTTTGTCTTTTGGGGACAATATGGCGAGGATCGAACCGAGTATTATTTGGTCTCCACACCCATTTTCGACTGTCTTGGGACGATGAAAATACTTTCTCGTCTGTGAATATAACATTATCCCAGATTCGATCCAAATTTTCATGAGCAAAATTCAAGCGCTGCTGAATGTGCTGTTGCGTCAGTTCAACTTTTCGAGCTGGATGCCGGCAATGTACGCTATTTCGAATTAAAAAATTCCGCAACGTTCGCGGGTGACAAGCCAAGTTTAAATCTTCTTTTAATAACACCGATGTTGTTATTGGATGTTGGGATAGCTGATCTCTGATTCGTGGCCAGTCTTGCTGGGTTAATTTGGGTGTTCGTCCAGACTTTCTTCTTGTCTTTAAAGCAACTGCAGTATCTTCAGTTTCGTTGGAAACACGGTGGTCTCAGCATAACGGCTGTCTAACTCATTGTGTACGAATCGTCCGTGACTATGTTCATAATATGTTTCCATATCAGTGGATTGGAAGAGGATCTATTTTTCCATGGCCAGCTAGATCCCCAGATCTGACTGTGTTTGACTTTTATTTATGGGGAAGGATAAAAGATCTGGTTTACCAAACACGTCCTACAATGAAAGCTGATTCAAGCGATTCATAATGATATCACCAGCCTACCAACAGTAGAAGTCGAAGCGGCCGTTACTAGCACTCGTCCTAGACTAAATATGCTTATAGATAATGACGGCATTTAGTAAAATAAATTTGAGTTATTGTTTATTTTCATTTCAAGTAACACTATATTATGTACTATTGGTACTGTCTTAGTTTTGCATTGATGTCATTTATTTGTTTATTTTGTAACTGCTACAATTTGTTATTGTCATCATTCCTTTGTTTTATGGTCAACTAAGATAAGTTTCGATATTACTGAGTAGGTATTTGTAACTAATAGCGAAGTTATTTCCGATAATGAGCTGTTTCCGTTATTATTAAAAATAAAAGAAATATAAAATAAATATCACGACGCGGTTTTCGCCATTACTCGTACAGTTGGCAATAACGATATCTGGTACATTTCTTGACCACCAAAGGGTGGCACAAATTGCGACGTCTAAAGCAGCACTGAATGCCCTTTCAAACAAGTCCACATTTTCTTAATTCGGATAAAAACTGCAGAAGTTATAGCAGGTTTAGTTTTACAAGATTCGGCAACGCCTACTACAGTTATTATTCACATGACAAAACGTCTTTTACCAAAATGGTGCGTAATTAACTAAGCTTTTCAATAAAGCATTTAAAATCATAGTTAATCCTGGAACTTTTACCGACCATAGCAACCCTAGCAACTGCGCCCCCAAGCGGTCATATTTGGAATTTAAAAATATTTTCATTAAATTTTCTTTTGCCATTTTAGTTTGTAGTTTCCATCACTCTAGCTATTGTAGTTTCCAAGATATCGCCGGTCCCTACTCTTAGTGGGACACGCTGTATATATACATATCACATTTGGCGTTGTAACATGTTTATGTATTAACTACTCTTCATAAAATTTTGGATCAGTGTGCGTCTATTTTATATAAAAATAAGTTTTAATTTTTACAAAACATCGTTTTCATCTCAATTATTATTCATTTTATATTCTCAGCAAAATCAATGCATGTAATCCTGCATTGTTAACTTGTTCAAATACTTTCTTATTTGTGGACCAGTAGATAGTATGTTTTAATTTGTACATAACTGAAAATTATAAGTAAAAGTAGCCACCACGCCCAAAATTTTACTTTCTATTTAATAATTTTCAATGATAAAAAAAAGAACTACTTAAATTATTTCGTTTTTATTTATATGTATGTATAAGTATACACATACTCGTAGATATGCATATATACATATCTAATTCTTGTGTCAAGGTATATATGTATGTATATATACCAATACATGCTTTAAAAGGCTTCTTTCTGAAATTAACACTTAAGCAATCCATTGTCGGGTAATAAATCGTTGGGACGAACGAGGAACTACTACTGGCGTCTTCGTCTACAAGGTACCCTCGTTACAGGGTCGCTCTCCTAAGCTACGCGTAGTTTTCGAATCGTTTCGATTCATTTTTCCGTAACTGTAAATAGTAAACACAGCTCCTTTGTTACGCTTTACTTATTAATGGACCTGTAACACAATAAATATGACTCCGACATTATTTAAAGATGGGTATGTTTTGAACATCGTATTAAGAAACATGTTTTAAACATAAGTATTTTAAACATGATTTAAACATAAGTATTTTAAACATAAGTGTTTTAAACATAGATTGACGTTTAGACATGTGTTTTAATCACATACTTGTTTTAACCAGTGTCACACTGGCATCCAGTACGCTGTTGGAATCACGTTATATTACAATAAATTTGGATAAATTTTTTAGTACGCCGATACATATTACCTTTGGGGCGATCTCATATCAATAAAGGGAGTGTGCTATTTAAAAAAAAGTACGACATGCAAACAATTTTTAATATGTTCGCCTCATGCAACATTTTTTTTCCGTAATCTTTGTCGTTAAAGTTGTTTTGAGTGCTTGTTTGCATTCAAGGTGGCACGAGACAGATGGTGACCAGCACGTGTTTTGTCCTTGCAGACAGCTTATCCCATACGAAATAGAACAGCTGTCGCTGGTACAGCCTGGTGGATGCATCAAAGTCAAATCATTAGATACCTACAGTGGGCAGGTGTACGCCTGCTGACATTGCCGAGTGAAGATCTCTAAATCTGGCCTTTACGATGAAATAATGTAGATGCATACAAAGTGCACGTGATCCACAGTAAAAACTAAGGGCAGGTCTCATAAAGCTTTAACCGCGCGATTATCTCTTAATCGCCCCGTTAAGTTACACATTCCGTTTCACCAAGCTCGGTTAGAGCAAACCCGCGCCGTCAAATGTTAACCGCACGAGAAGGTCTGATTAACTTCTAACAGATCGTTTAATCGTACGAACAGCTGATTTTAGAAATTGGCAATTAGATTTATTTAAACATTTATAAAATACTAGATGCCTCTGTCATTTATATAATTACAGGTAGGTAAATTATCTTTAATTATAATGTTGTATTATTTCTCACTTCAGTTAAATAATATTAAAAGGGGTTAGGTGATGATGTACATCTGCAATGTTTTTCTTTAAAACAAAAATGTCATCGCCATCATCCTTAGACTCAGATGTGGGGGTAATTCCTCCGAGGCTAAGGATATTTCGCAACAGAAATGATCCTTTAGACCTGTTTGATGAGATAGATTTTAAAATGAGGTATTGTGTTTCCAAACTGGCTTTCCGAGCAATTACAGACATGCTTGCTGAGGATTTAAGGACACATACCAATAGAAATAATCCTATTTCACCAGAATTGCAAGTTACCGTTGTAATGTGATTCTATACCACTGGATCTTTTCAAAATTGACTCAGTAAATATAAGTAAGAGCTCAGTTTGCCGCATTATTAGAAGAGTCACACATTATGTGGCATTATTAAAAGATACATTTATTGAAATGCCTCACCAAGTTGAGGCAAACAGTTATAAACAAGACTTTTTTAATATAGTTGGATATTCCGGTGTTATTGGTGCAATTGACTGTACACATATACCTATTCAGTCATCTAGAGGTCAGAATGTAGTGCTATATAGGAATAGAAAAGGTTACTTTTCAATAAATGTGCAAGTGCGAACAAAATTCCAACAACCTTGGCTATTATTGTTACAACATGCACTTTGCACAATATAGTTTTATCATTAAATGATAACATTCCAGAAGTTGATCCTATGATAAACATTCCTCTATATTAAGATGCAATTCCTATTGAAAATAATATTGTAGGGAATAATGCTGCCTTAATTAATAGGATACTTCAACAAAGAGTAAGTAAAACCAGTAATTTTATATATTTTGCTTTTGAATTAATTGCATGTTTAAAATAGTTTTTTCAGATGCAGAAGATTTCGGTGTCGTGCTACTTGATGCTACTCGTGAGGAACATGGTTCTGGATCAATAATTGCTTCGTTAGTTACCACTTCGAGGTCATCATCAATTATATACATTGAACTTGCGTCTACATAAATAAAAATAAGAAGTATTTATTTTCTTTAAATTTTTAATTACTTGTGATGATGATAATTTTTGTCATCGTCATAATATGGTGTATCCAGTGGCTCAAACTGCTCATCAGACACACTCTCATTTAACTGTGGCGTGTAGGAACCACCTCCTGTTTTTGATAACTTTTTTATCAAAATTTTCTAGCTTTTTTAAATTATCTATTTCATCTTTTACAGTTGCACTACTTGTGTTTGTGGTGTTTATATATCTCTGCAACTAATATTTTCTTTGGTTAATAAAAATTTTAATATTAGTATTTAAAATTAATAAGTGAAAATATTGCTTTACTTACATTATCCTCAGCCTTTATTTTTCTGATTTTTCTTTTTATGTTTTCATAGCAATGCTTTAGATGTATTTTATTTCTACGTTCGTACCCCAGCGCGTTCAATTAAGGACCATGCCTTTTGTTTTTCTTTTAATGTCACATTATCACTTTTCTTATTTTCGATAATGTGCTGGTATTTTGCAATTATTTGTGATAATTGCACTTCTTCCTCTTCGCTGTAATTTTGACTGCGTTTACTAGGATTTTCCATCTTGTTTTCACAAAATATTATACTTATATACCGTGTGGAAATCGACGATTCGATCGGGTACGTACAATATTTATATGGGCATTTGCTTTATAGTTAATCCGTTGCACTTGAAAGAACAAAAAAAAACCAACGTTAATACAAATAAATTACTATTCCCAGTTCCAATGAACAAGTAACTCTATTCATTCGAAAGAAATAACTCTATAAATACAAGAATTAACAATGCCTTTTAGAATCTCAAAAAACTCTAACTCAATGAATCATTAGTTTGAATAATCCTTCTTTTTGATGACTCACGTTTAGATAAAAGTGCTGCGTATCGTAGTCTCGCAGTGTAGCATTCAACTATAGCGTTCGGGTCGCTTCTATCCAGCTGGTATATGGTTTTCACGGCGTCCGCAAGAATTATGAGTAACAATTTGAATTTTATTAGGGTGATATTTTCCAAATACACGGCATTTGAGCGCCAGATGTGTAATATTTTCTTCGGATAAATTCGGTACCTTTGCTACTATCCCGAACAAGGTAATAAGTTCTAAAATCGTTCTGTCCAACGAATAACTAATACAACAAATCCTACCAACATAAAAAAAAAATAGGGTTGTGGAGTTAACCGAGGTTGACATTAAGTTGGTGAAACCTATGCGAATTTTAACGGAACGTTAAATTTAGTACGTGATAAGTTAGTCACGTGGTTAAGCGTATTTTTATGAAACCGGCTCTAAATCTGCATAAAGCTTGATTGTGTTCAGCCTGCTTAAATACGAGCTACACACACAGACGTGTATTTCCATACAAACACTGATAATTTGAAATGGTGTATATGCATAGTATTGCAGATATTTGGTATGTAAAATTATATCCATTCTAATTCTAATTAATTGATCTATCGCCCAGGAAACTGTTATTTTTCGGTGCCTAACGTAATGTATTAAACGTACACAGTTATCGGATTATAACCGTGGTGCTGCCCCTTCCGTCACCATATTCGTCAGTTAAGTTCAATTGCGGTTAGCATGCAAATCAGTCGCGACTATGTAGTTGTGCTAAAGAATCCTACTACATAAAATAAAAAACTTAAATGTTTAACAGTGTCAGCAAGGACTGTTATTAAATGTTTAAAGTAAATATACAGATCAGGAAAGTAAACTAAAATAGGAAATGTTCTAAACATTTTAAATAAAAACTGGATTTTAAAAGAAAATAAAATTTAAATCGAACTGTATCGTTCACCCAATAAAAACAATAGCTATAACCATTATTACGAAGAACAGAAAATAACTTCATACACAAAACTAGAATTTCTATGGAATGATTTATATCAATAAATTAAATCAAGTACTCAAAAATTTCCCCGTTTTTTGTTGACATTGCGTTAGAATAGCGTTAGGCACCAGAATAGTTTGGTTTCCTAGGCGGTGTAATAGGATAGATTGCTCGATTATCATAATCAGAAACTGAAATGTACAGTCAGTATAACAAGAAAAAAAGGTTTACTACCTGCGACGGATTAGACGATAAGAGTGTTTAATGATACCAAGGGGTAGGAGATACTTAGGGCTATTACGCATTGTAGATTTCAAGCCAGTTTAGTATTGTGGGTGAGTGGGAAGAGAGCAAGTGCAATATGAGTGAAATATTTTTAAAAAGATACGAAGCGATATTTTTGTGTGTTCACCCCAAAGGTCCGAAAATGTTTATACTGACCGCAGCGAGATATATACACAAGTCGGAAGGTTTTGTACGAATGTGGGTAAATCCCTACAAGTCAACTAAAACAGTAGATGAGCTCCCAGGGTGCACAACGACGACCAGACAGGATAAAGCAATTATTAATTTATTTAAGAAGAAACCGCAGTTAACTCTACGCCAGGGACAAGCTGAATTCACCAGAAAGAATATCAATGTCAGCTTGATGATTATTAGAAGCCGCTTACGCGAAGATGAAATCGTATATCGAAGCACAATTATGAAACCGTTGCTATCGGGCCGGCATCGAGAAGCGCGTCGTACTTGGGCGAAGAACAATATCGGCAGAGATTGGTCAGATGTTGTGTTTACGGATGAGTCTTCTTTTTCTGCCTGGTTACCAAGAAGGAGAGCTTGGTCTACATGACCAGGAAGACTTGTTCAACGCACCGTGTAACGCGGTTAAGGTCCATGCGTGGGGCTGTTTCAATATGCGCGGTTTTGGGGCGTTATGCTTATTTACAGAGAACTTTAATGCTCAAGCCATGGTGAAACTGCATAAAAAAAAGGACTGTTGCCTTATATACGAAAGTGGTTTGCCGATAATAATGATCAATGGATTTTACAAGAGGATAACGATCTCAAACATCGCAGTCGGCCTTGTACAGACTGGAAGCTCGAGAACGGCATCTTTACATTAGAATGGCCCCCAGAAAAGTCCAGATGGAAATCCAATTGAAACGTTGGGCAGTTATGAAGCAAAAAGCTTCGTACTAAGCGTAGTTACACACTAAAACAATTATCTATGAATCTGCGGAAGATATGGAGATCACTACCGGCTGCTTATGCTGAGAAGTTAGTTGAGAGTATGGGTACTCGTTGTCAAGCGATCATCAACAACGATGGAGATTGGACCCCCTATTAATTATGATTAGAGCGGGCCAAATTGCGCCATCCAACAGAATCGGAATCAGGCGCAACGGCCGCTTATTGTAAATAGCGTAATGTGAGTCCAGCAGATATGTGATATTTCGAAATTAATACACAAGAGTAAAAAAATAAAAGCTGACGCAATAATAATGTTTAGTAATTAGAGCGGATATATATATATATATATATATATTATATAATATATATATATATATATATATATACTTGTAAACAGTACGTTAATGAGCCCGATATATTGTTGGGTCGCTGATGATCCCGGGCCCTTTAAAAACGATGAGATAGAAGAGTATACCTCAGCTCCCTCTTTAATTCTATTTGATATAAGCCAGCGCACCAAGAGAGGGGTAAAAAATTCCTATAAATTAAAAAGTTGGGTTTATGAAACATGTCCTTATGGAACCCAGATATAACAACGGTATTATTTGGAACCCGACTGTATATTTGTTTATATCTTAGGTACGTTATGGAGCCCCGCAACGTTGCCAAACCTCCAATCTGTGTTTCTTTTTTTCTTTAAGCTACGATCTATCTTATGCAGCGTCCGCAAGTGGAATGCGCAACTGACTTGCGCTGTAAATGTGATTTACTTGCAATGCGTTTATTATTGAATATTTATATGTATCATTGTTGTTATGTGATATAGAAAGGTGAAATAAGGAAAACCGAAAGAAATACAGGAAAACCAGAAAGAAGCAAGGCCAATGCCTTGCTTCTATACGGAATGAACTAAGATAGTGAATTACTGTTACAGTTTGTTACCTTAAAAAGAGGAAAACCGGGAGTACTTTAAAAATTTCAATTAGAAATCATTTGAAGAAAGGACATGGGAAATGTATGGGTTGAAACAAAGCCAGATTTGATAGTTGTAATTTATGAAGTCGAATTTTCCCAAATTTCCCGCCTTTGAACAATTTTGCGCCAGCTAATGTGATACAGTACCTATTAAACAGACTACCTTGCTTTTTGGAAAATGTCTAATAGCTGTTATTTTTCTTGGCTGCTGTTTTTCCTTGAATTTATCATGTTTAAACAATTTTGCACAGTGCAAAACGAATGATTAGTCCCTTCAGCACACATTGTTTCCTATCACTATTTCGTGTCGCACATTTAGTCTCCGTCACTGTTACTCCTCGATTCCGAATAGCCCTTGTAATAGTTGTAACATTCTCCCATTTTTTTTTTCTGGATTTTCCTGTTTTTGTTTTCATTGACCCCCCCATATTTTTTTTTCTGTTTGTCTATTTGTAAGAGATGATCCCACCAATCTATAATTAATGATTATAGAATATATTGCATTCATCGCTAACCACTTTGATATTCCATTCTTACACAAACAAGTCAATACGAGCAATTGACTAATGTTACACTTGTAGTCCATATTTTTTAGGGAAAAGACACAGAAAATAAATATTAAAAAACTGCATTCATTAAAAAGCTGAAATTTTTTTCACGCCTTTCTCCAGAGAAAGACGTTACATAACCTATACAAAAAGAGCAAGCGACACATTTCATTTTTATCACCTCAATATATGGTTTATATGTTTGATGTATGGTATGGTATTAAGTTATACGCCATAACAATTTAGCTTAATGTTAAATTTATATCTAGTCCTTCTACATCCGTATTCGTTTTGTCTTTCTTGTAATTCCAAAGAGTTGTTTCCAAAGATTCTAGTTTACTCTTCATGGTTTTTATTGGTATCCTTGTGGCTACTATAAGTTAGTATTGCTCTACAAATAGTATCAACAGTATCATTTTAGTTGTCGCGGAAATTTTTATTTGCTTATCAACGTTCTATTCCATCGCATGATAAGTTTTCACAGTATTCCCAACTATTTTTTGAATTTTCCTTTTTCAGTGGTTAACGTTACGTTTATCTTTCGGGTATTAACTCTCTTTTCATGTGGTACCTTATCATATGTATTAAAATTTTGACTTCCTGTCATAATCATGATATCATCTGAACAGGCACATTCAGACACCTTGACACAAATTGATAAAGGCAAAATATGCTAAGTAAGGTCTTTTGCATTTCCCTAAGTTCAATGTGTCGTCAAATATTCTAACCCTTTTTAGGACCGCTCGACTCTCGTCAAACCCCTTGGCAATTGGCTCCCTTTCCATGTTAATTTAGATGCTGCAAATAACTTTCTGCTGTCACTCTACTATAGCTTGATATTTTCCCATTTTTGCTAAGTTCACCGCCTTCTTTACTTCCCCCTCTTTCATGTTGTTATCCTTACTCCTGACAACCTCCCATACTCTGGTCTGTTTTTTTGCAGTGTAGTTATTTTTGTTGGCATTGTTTTCCGCTCTGCATTGTTTCATCATGCGTTTGCGCATCATTCGTAAAAATTTTTATCTTATCCTACTCTTCGTATACATATTCCGGCTTGTTTACGCTTTCCAGTGTTTTAGGCCATTTTCTACTATCCTTTCTTTACTTTCGTATCAAATTGCTTCCTTGATTTTTCTAACCATATTTTTCAATTTCGTTTTTTATTCCTTCTATATTTCCTTTCATATTTTGATATTATTCTTTCACTCAAGTATTGCTTCCATCTTACTTTGTTTATTTTTGTTTGTTTGTTAACTTCTTTAACTATAACTCACATGTTTCTCTGGCAGCTTTCAGAAGATTCTCTATACTTATACTTTCCTTTTCTAGCATTTCTACGTTGGTCTCCGGTACTTCTATGAATCTATATACTCTTTTCTCCTTCCCCAATCTATATGTTCATCACTTTCACTCGCTCTTTTAGATTCCTCTTTATCTTTACGCTTTTTAATTTTTGCCATGAGCATGTAGTGATCGGGAAATGTCTCTGGTCCTCTCTTAATCTTCACGTCACACACTTGCCTTTTTTTTTATTAAACTGTGACTTACTATGCTTCTTCTGTAATTGATGTTTGTCGAGTAATCGTATAGATTTCTTTATGATGGAAATAGGTGTTTATCTCTAGGTTACAGTTACTATTTATCTTTTCCTCCTTCTGTTGACCAACCATTCATCTGCCTTTTCATTTCTCACCCTACAATTCAAATCACCAGAAACATGAATATTAATTCTTTCAGATATCAAACTCCATCCACTTTCACATTACATACCCATTTGGTACCGTCAATAATAATTTTGTTCTAACACATCGTCACTCGTTTAAAAAAATTATTCATTCCTTCCACATGTAATTCTTTAGTTATCATGTTGTTTTATTTATTTTCTACCGTTCCCACTTATATTCGATATAGAGAGATGACATGTATCAAACTAAGAGCTTATGGAAAAAAATATGTTGGTGTGTAGGTTTTCAAAATGGGAATAACACAAGAATTATGCAAATCTTATAGACCTTGCAGAAAAAGGTATAACTTTGATATAACACACAACTATTCAAAAATAAATCACTGAGGAAGTTAAATTGTTGAAATTTGTACGGTCAAAGAAACTGACAAAATAAACAGTTACAGTATCTGATTCCACTTACCAGGGTAATAGAAATCAACTATTTCGACCTAACAAGTATTTTAATTTATGATTACAGCGTCTATATGAAACAATCATTTGCTGAATTTACCAGAAAACTGTGTTATAATTTTATTAGGAGGTAAGCTAACGATTAGTTATATTAATACAGATAGTAAAATATTGAGAACAATAACATTCAAGTTAATGATACTTATAGAGTAGAAAGTCCACCGCGATATATAAATCCGCTACCAACATACAGTTATATATCAATGGTATGTTATGGAACCCAACGCAGTTGTTGCCAAATTTCGGGCTCAACAACGTCATATTGATCTATTTGTATATACCGTATATAAAATTTGATCAGGGCGCCCCCTACATGGTCCTTCCCGGAACTATTTTGTCTATTTAATTATAGGGATAGTACGCTATGGAGCCCCCCGCGAAATTTGAAGTTTTAGGGTCTACTGACTATTTCCAGCCATTTAAAGCTGAGATACGCCTCGATACGTTGTTGAGCCCGACCCGGGCTCAACAACGTAATTTTGGGCTCCACAGCGACCGAATTATACATACAACGGGCTCATCAAAGACTGTTTATATGTCTATATATATATATATATATGTACACGCTGGGATGTAATAAGGAAATAACTGAGAAACTGAACGCTTTTTTATTCTGTTGTACTTAATAATGTAACTGTAAATAAAGATATAATAAATAAATTCTATCCTTCTTAATAATGCGGATAGGCAAGTTGCACCATCAGATAAGTTTCCACATTTGCCTCGGTGAAGGATGTTCGCCGAGACGAAAAAATGTTCTTATATTTCGAAAACGACCGTTCCACGTCTACCGAAGTAAGACAGGCGTAATTAAAATAATCTTTAGACTTAGTCAAGAAATCTGCAGATGCCCCAACGCACATTTGTCTTAATCTCGTGTAGTCCGGATTCTTTTTAAAACACTATCGAACTTAGCTAAAACTCGTCCACTTGTTGCATCGTTTTTTACTGTGTAACAATGTACTAACTTCGTCCCCGACTTTCACTGATTTTACCACGACAATCCAGAATTTTGCAAATTTTCTATCGCGTCTACTAACCCTTTTGTAATTGTTGCTAATATTCTTTAGATGTGTTTCAACAGAGATATCGAGAAATCCCTTCTGGCTCATCCTAATAGCTCTAGCTTCGGCAGGGACGAATTGCAAAATAACGGATTTGACTTCTTGAAAATGTTCATTATAATAAAAAGCGGCTTTTAACCACGTTCCCCAACGCGTAAGAATGGGCTGTGGTGGTTCTCGAATACCAGGGCATAACCTGTGGAATGCCCTAGTCCTCTTAGGACTTTTGAGAAACACTTTTTTTGTGTTTGCTATTAATGCATCCACCTCCGGGTAACACTCTCGAATAGTTTGTTTCCACAAGATGTAAAGCATGGACTTTACACGTAACATGTAAAAGTCCTTCACACTTTTCTTTAAGGGAACGGCCTACACTACACATTGTTGCTGCACCATCGCTCATGAACAACAACAGTTGACTGGTTGACACTTGAATTTTTGTAACGTTTTCGAGAACTACGGCCGTAATTGCTTTACTAGTACACTGTTTTAATCTTCTGCTGGCTAATAGAATTGCAAAAATTTGGTTTAATAGGATCTAATACGCGCACTATTATATTCAAAATAGAATTTTTTTTGCAATCTGTCGTCTCATCAAGACATAGCCAAGTTGTTTATCTTTTAATTCGGCTTTAATTCGATTTTCAATGTCCTCACGTATTCGTGGAATATCTCTCCGTAACGCTGTCCGAGATGGTAGTATCCACTCGGTATTGTATGTACCCCAGAATTTTCGAAATGCTTTTTTATCAAGTATACGAAGTGGTAGACCACATACCATAAACGTTAAAAGCAATTCTAATTGAAATTGACGTTGTTGTGACACACCCACTTCTTTTATTTCTGTGGTGTGCGCTATTTATATGTCTTTCACAATCACGTTTGCTCCAGCACAGTAGTTTCTTTTTACAAACTTTACAGAAAATTGTACTCCCATTGTAGTGTAAATCCACAAATTCACTAAGAAATTTATTAACTTTCGTAGATAATGGCCGTTTATTTTTAATAGTTACGTTAGACATAATCACTAAAGCGAGCACACCGACGCTTGTTTCTAGTATGCCACGAAGTGGTGCAAACGTAAACATCTGCAGACTCGTCATTTGTTGATGAATAGAGCGTGTCATCCGTAAATGAATAAGCGCGCTGTTAGTTCGTAGCCGTCGACGAATGAACTTTTTTTTTGTAGTGGCCCACTGTGAACAACGCCCTATTTATCAACGAACACCCAAACTGCAGGTGTATATTTGCGCGTCTTGACGACGTAATAGACAGTGGTTTTGGTCCTCGTCCTAATAATTACATATTTAAATTACCTATGTTTACATACATATATGCGCCCGGCAGCCTGATTGCGAACCTGGCGCATGGCGCTCTTGGCCCGCTCTAATTATAATGCGTATTAGAGTACATAATGTATATTCCAATTACATATATATAAATTTTTTTGAAGTCTTAATGTACTTATAGATCATTTTTTCTTGTTATACAGACTGTATATTAAAAAATAATGTGTGTAGAACATACTTTTTAGGTTGTTATATTTGATTTTTTTTTTTATTAAAACACCTACGAGGATTTAATAGGATTTAGAAACATTGTGTTAGATATGTATAACGCCTATTATAAGGTAGTATAGGACATATTGCAAAATCAATGATCAGTGATTCTATTGTTTGTAACGATTTAATTATTACTACCAAATTGAAAATTATAATTATAAACTGTTCAATAAGAGTAATTAACAAATAGTTGCTGATCGATGTCAACTACGAAGAAGGTTTGAATACAGAAGAGCCAAGCGAGTTCCAAAAATTAACAAGTATAATATATCAAATAAAACAGCATAACGTTATTTTTACTGGCGGTGTAGAAAATGTTAATTTGCCATGATACAAAAGCTTGAAGACGCCGTTGAATAACTTGTCATTGTATTCTGTTACAAACTCCGAATCATATAATTTTCGAAGAATGCTTAGTGCAAAATAGAATTAGGAGGGAATAATTGAGGAGCATTATAGAATGATGAATGTATACATGAATGTGTATAACTTAAAAAAAGCTTTTGTCTGCCAATAAATAAAATCTAAGATTTCTTAGTTTCATATTGAATAAGTGCGCACAAATAAATTTTAAAAAGCGCCGAATAGGGCAAAACATGGGGTGATTTTCCTGAACCGCCCAGGGTGGGGTAAGCAGAATTCATTCAGTATCAAGCTACAAGCTAACACACTCTATATGTAACTATATTTGTATAGCTTTATAGTTTATTCAACAGAATGAATATCAAAAACAAGTTTCTAAAGTCAATGCACAAATCTCAATTAAAATTAAATAAAGAACGGCATACGACGTTTTTTCATGCTTTTATTTTGAGAATTGAGCTTAAATATGTATTTATATTTTTAAATAACTTTAACTAAAGTAATGATAAATTGGCGAAATTTCAATACCACCCTACAAAAAGGGTTCTATTCCAAGAAATCCTTAAGCAGAACCCACTTACCCGTTGAAGAAAAATCAAGTTGCACCATGTTTACGAGCACTTTCACTAAAATTTCACACTACCTTTCATTAATAAAGTTAAGGGAATATGTAAAAACCATCGAAAAATTCATTAGTATCTCGTATAAAACAGACCAATACAGGACCTACTCTCACTACACAACAGAAAGAAATGGATTAATTTTTTTAGTTGCTTATTTCTTGCTCCACTCGCAGGAAAGCACGAATATTTCCGATTGGAGTAACGAGGCCGGTAATAAGGGATTCATCCATACGAACAAGGGACCAGCAGCTGATTGTAGATGTATTTGTCAAACGTGTTCTCAGTCCCGTTAGTCTCCATGTTTTAATAATTTTTTCGGAATTTTCATTTATTTCCGAAAAATTTACAAAACAAATTTATAAAATGAAGACCAGGTTTAATTCTTACGACATAGTGTGTTGTGTTACAGAGTTACAGAAGTACATCAAATATTTAACTTTTGAATGTTTCACCACTTTGATTTCTTTTAGGTTTGTAGGTATGCGAGTTAATAATATATATGATGTAGACAATAAAACCTACTTGATAAGATTACAAAGAAGTGAAGAAAAGGCTGTTCTTTTATTGGAATCTGGAAGTAGAATTCACACAACTAGTTTTGAATGGCCAAAAAATGTTGCACCATCTGGTTTCAGTATGAAAGTAGGCGTAAAATTACTTGATCCAGTAAACGCTTCAACCAAAATATAATTTTAGATGAGGAAGCATTTAAAAAATAAACGATTAGAAAATTTAAAACAGCTTGGTTCGGACCGGATAGTAGATTTGCAGTTTGGTAGTGGTGAAGCAGTTTATCATATTATTTTAGAACTCTTTGACCGTGGTAACATCTTACTTACCGATTATGAATTAACAATTTTATACGTATTGAGACCTCATACTGAAGGAGATAGAATTAAATTTGCGGTTAAAGAGAAATATCCAATATGTCGAGCAAGAGAAAGTAATCTTCCCACCATAGAAAACATTATGGAAATACTATTACATGCCAAAGAGGGTGATACGTTAAAAAAAGTATTGATGCCGATATTAGGTAAATATATTTAGAACATCTTGTAGAAATGTTATTTTGATTCTTGTAGAATATGGGCCCCCACTTATGGAACATGTGTTTTTATTAAATGGATTTAAACATTCTATGAGAATTGGAAAAGATTTCAAAATAGAAGCAGATGTAGATAAATTATATCAAGCAATTTTACAAGCAGAAGATATTATGAACAAAGCTAAAACATCTTCTACTCAGGTAATTTTTTACTAAAATCTATATCAGTATGTTACATTTTGTGATCGATTAGGGATATATAATTCAAAAAAAGGAAGAAAGACCGAATTCAGAAAACATCAAAGCAAAAGAATATTTCTATTCTAATCAAGAGTTTCATCCTTTACTATATGAACAACATCGAGATATGCCATACCAACAATTTGAAAGTTTTAATCAGGCTGCAGATGAATTCTATTCTGCATTTGAAGGCCAGAAAATGGAAATGCGGGCTCTCCACCAAGAAAGGGAGGCAATGAAAAAACTAGAGAATGTTAAAAAAGATCATACTAAACGAATTGAGGACTTGGAAAAAACGCAGCTGGAGGATAAGCAGAAAGCTGAATTAATTACCAGAAATCAAGAACTTGTTGAAAAAGCAATATTTGCTGTTCAGGCAGCTTTGGCTAATCAGGTATGATTAACGAACATTTGCTGTAATAATTTGATCGGAATTGAAAAGTGCTTTACGTTTAGTGATAAGAAATACTGCTTCACGCATGGAACATTCCTTTCGCGACCGTCACACAAAAATACCGCGACAAAAAACCGGTACTTTGGAACGGTATAATCTAACCAATCTGAAACGGTATCATCTCTTATTACATGGCTGATCTCTTTATACAGTGCCTTCATTAAAGAATGGAAACCACATGACCATTTAATTTAATTGTAAGATTGGTTGCATACTTTAGAGGTTTGCCACTCTGTGAATAATCCCCTAAAAATTTCATTGTATACGATAGAATAATACGACAGTTGACAGTATTTAGCCTGGTTTTCGGCTGCGAATAATTTCAGTCTCTATTTCTACCCATTATAACTATTTATTATTTATTTATGGACAGTTTTCATTACTTTTTTTCATTGATACGTCTATATTATTGAGTAATAATTATTCACATATCTTGAAATCTGAAAGAAATTTGATAATCATTAAATACTTTCTTATTAAAACAACATATGTAATTAGTAGAGTTGCTCAATTTGCGCCAACAGCCAGTGGCGAGCGCATAAAAGTTTACACAAAATAAATGGTCAGAAATAAAATATAATACGTGCTTAAACACTTACCGTCTTAAGAGCCTTCCGTGAAATCACAAAGTGAATAATGTCTGTTAAATATCTGCAACATTAGATATGTTTCCACAGTTGTTTCGGCAAATTGAGAGCGGCGCGAGGAAAAAGTGTGTTTTAAAGATTTAAATGCTTTGATTCAATTTATTTTGAATAAATATTTAGTAAATAAATATAGTTACTTATTTATTTTGCGCTAGTATAATTAAAATGACATAATTTGTAGTCTAAAGATGTTACACTACATATAGTATCTACTATTTGAGCAATATGCATGTGTATCATGTTTATCAATCGGTTATATGCATGCATATACGAACATATGTATATTGCACATAGGTATGGAAATGTGCAGCCAGAAAATGAAATAGCAGTAGTCTTCTCTGTTAAACGATGTACTTAAGATCGTATGCGTGTGCGTGGGAAATTATGATAGGATCGGTTTTGATAGGTTATAGTCAACCGATACATTTTCATTAATTTTGTTATGCGTATCGATTTTGCATTTCGTGACATTTATATATGGTTATTTTGTTACGCCGAAGATTAAAATTAATACTTTTATGTTTAATTATTAATTTTATTAAATTGATCGACTCGTTGTGAGTTGTTCATAATGAAAGAATAAAACGGTCTATTACTCACAAAAAATTCTTTAATGTCTATTCCAATGCTACCGGTTTCGAGCGATCGCTCATCCTCAGGCAAGCTACAAGGATATCAGAAAAATAAATACAATTTATCTTAAATTAATTATAGGATTATGCAAAACATACTATTGTTAATTTAGGAGAATAAATATTAATTTAATATATAAATTTAAAATTAATGTATTTGTACATATAAATCTAATTTGTAAATATTGATTATAAAAATTCTGAATGATCTAGTTTCTTTTCTCTAATTTTTTATATAAGTTAAGTTTTTCAGTCATGGAAGAAGCTTAACAATTTTTTTTGTTCTACAAAAGACTTTATTTGTAGGTTCACCAAGATATTTACAGATACATGAATTACAATATTACAACTGATGTTTATACATCACACGCTGTACTATAACTCTTCTTGAATTGTTTTGCATAAAGCTTTTATATTATTTAAATTGCTGACAGCTAGTTTCCCATGCAAAACACTTCAAGGAATTCTTTACTTCTTTATTATTCTCATACATGTAACCTTAGACTCTAAGATAACATTCTACTGAATATGTGGTTCACATACCATAACTCCTCCCGCCAAAGATGCTGATTTACCGTGTATATTGTTACAAGGCTAAATCTTGCATTTCTACGTCACCATTTATTAATGTTTTTCTCTTTTTAATTTTCTTTAATAAAATTACGGCAATTACAATGATAATTATTAATGCGAAAATACAATAAACTATGTAGTTGTTTACCCGGTGACTTCCTTGCGTAAAAGTTAATGAATTTAGAATGTTCTTTTGGTTATTAATTTTTTTAGAAATTGAATGTATTGGCGGATGAGGTTTACAGTTTTGATGTTTTTGTGACTTTGCGTCATATCTAATGGTTTGACTTCTAATTTTAACATGGTTTTATAATTTTTGATAATTTGTGTAGTAAAATGATTTCTTTTTGATTTTCTTTTCCTCTGCTCTTTCTACTATTCGTACTCTTCTTGTACATCTATAGATTTCAGGTCCTTTATCTGAAAAGTGTTCCTTATAAATTTTGCACATTTTTTGATAAATTTCGTCCGTTGTATAAATATAATATCTTCCCTGTGGCATAGTGTCTCGAATTAAATCAATAAGTCCTTGTTCTATTTCATTTTTGTTAATTGTGTTGAAAAATACTTCTGTTGGTAATATGTATGATTCAATAAAGAATTGAATTTTTTGAATATCGATAGGGATTTCAGTTATTGGAATGCTTACCTTAGGTTCGTCGTTTATATTGCTATGTAAGGAATCTTCTAAATCGTTTTCTTCTTGATTCGGCTTCGATGTACTTTCTTCTAGTTCTTTGAGTACTTGCATTAGCTGCGTTTCTTGACATAGAAGGTGCGTTTGATAACACCTCATTTGCATCACTATTACAGGCTGTGAACAGCCATGGAGTAGACAACACTGTCTGTAGATGGGTTGGAGCCATGTTCCATGGTAGACAAGTAGAGGCAGCACTGGCAGGTGAGACAATGCAGGTGTCTGTCGCCAGAGGATGCCCGCAGGGAGGGGTATTATCACCTCTATTGTGGGATATGGTGATAGACGAACTGCTGATCTTGCTAAACAATGCTGGCTACTATACACAGGGATATGCTGATGACATTGTAATACTCACCAGTGGGAGAAACGCCAGCATAATCTCAAACTAATGCAAAGAGCATTAAAAATGGTAGAAGTATGGTGCAAGAAGGGGAACCTTAGAGTAAATCCTGGAAAAATTGCACTTGTACCCTTCCCTAAGAGAAGGAAATTGGATGGTTTAAGGGAGCCGATTCTTTGCAACGAAGTAGTACAGATCAGTCAGGAGGCTAAGTTCTTAGGTGTAACCTTGGACTCTAAACTGAACTGGAATTCACATTTACAAAAAATGACCGACAAATGTAAGAGGGTGTTAATGACAACCCGTAGAACAGTTGGGAAAACATGGGGACTCAAACCACATATGACGTACTGGCTGTACACTACGGTGGTAAGACCCATGATAACTTATGGCTGCCTGGTTTGGTGGCCTAAGATTACACAGAAGCATGCGAAAACTAGTCTCTCGAAAATTTAGAGACTGGCATGTCTTTGTATAACAGGAGCTATTAAAAGCACTTCAACAGCTGCTATGGAAACCATGCTAAACCTACCTCCTCTTGAGATTTATATCAAGGGAGAAGCCAGAATGGGGGCATACAGACTGAAAAATACTAGCAACTGGAGATCCCACAGTGGATCTGGGCACACCAGAATAGAAGCAGTAGTAACAAACCCTATCTATGACCTTTCAAAGTTTTCTTGAATTGGGAAGAATGGAGGGATGGAGAGGGGAGAAAACCAAGAACACTAGTCTGGTACACAGATGGGTCCAAAACGGGCACTACATCTGGCGTTGGTGTATATGAGGAAAACCAGGGATACAAAGTATGTGTATCACTTGGGCGATACACCACGGTATTTCAAACAGAAATATATGCTATACAAACCTGCGCGTGGGAGAGTCTGCGTCGGCGACCGCAGGGTGAGACGATGTGCATTCTCTCTGACAGTCAGGCAGCCTTAAAGGCACTAGCATCTTATCGCATAACCTCCAAACTAGTATGGGAGTGCCTGCAAACCCTAATGGCTCTGTCTAAACACAACAAGGTCACACTGGTGTGGGTGCCAGGGCACAGGGGCATAGCGGGCAATGAAATTGCAGACCAGCTAGCGAGGGAAGGTTCAAAAATGAATTATATAGGCCCTGTACCGGGTCTAGGTATTACCAAGAGTGCAGTGCGTGGTGCAATTAATGAGTGGATTATAACACAACACCAATTAAATTGGAAACATGCAGCTGGACAAAAGCACAGCAAACGGATGATGGGAAGACCGTCGCAACATCTGACTGCTGACCTGCTTGAATTAAACAAGATACAGCTTAGAGCAGCAACATGTCTATTAACAGGACATGGCTGTTTGAGAGGCCACTAGCATAAGATGGGGATCTACAAAGATGAGCCCTTATGTAGACTTTGCAATGAGGAGGAGGAAACAGCCTCTCACATTATTTTCGAATGTGCAGCGTTAGCTCAACGCAGATTCGCTATGCGAAGCACAATTGAACTACCAATGGAGAAAGATTTACTACATAGGCTGTTAAACCTGATTGCTGGAACTAACCTGTTTAAGTAAAACAAAACCGAAGCAGGAATAATACAATAAGCTACTAAGCTTCAGTGTTAGGGATGTAAAGACCAGCCCTGCTCTGGTAGAAAATCAATCAATCAAATCAATCAATCAAGGGTCTGTGGTCTGTTACCATGGTGAATTTACGTCCGAAAGTATAAGGTCTGAATTTTTTGCAAGCCCAGACTATGGCTAAGAGTTCCTTCTCGATTGTTGAATATTTCTGTTCCGTTACCGTTAATGTTCGTGAAGCGAAACATACAGGTTGATCTTGACCAATTTTACCTTGTGATAGTATAGCGCCTATTGCTACATTACTCGCGTCTGTAGTGATAAATGGTTTTGTAAAGTCGGGATATTTCAAAACGGGTTCATTACAAAGGATATTTTGACAAATTTGGAATGATTTTTTATATTCTTCTGTTAATTTTATATTTTTACCTTTTCGTAAACAGGAAGTCATTGGTTTTGTTAATTTCGCGAAATCGGGTAAAAAAACGTCTATAATAACCTAATAGTCCTAAAAATGATTTAATTTCTTTTTGAGTTTTTGGAATAGGGTATTTTTTGATAGCTTCAATTTTGTCAGGGTTTGGTTTTACTCCTTCAGGTGTGATTATATGTCCAAGGTATCCTACTTCTTTTCGTAAGAAATCGCATTTATCTAAGGAAATTTTCATATTTGCTTCTCGTAATCGGTTGAAGACTTTTCTTAACTTTTGGAGATGTTCTTCTAGGGATGTTGAATATATGATGACATCGTCTAAGTAGACATGACAGGTGTTTCTGTTAGTCCTCTCAGAATATAATTCATAACGTGTTGGAAGGTTGCTGATGCGTTTTTAAGTCCAAAAGGCATTCTTGTGAATTCATAATGCCCATTTTCAATGCTGAAGGCAGTTTTCTCGCGATCTGTCGCTTCCATCTCGATTTGATGGTATCCTGAGGCAAGGTCTAGCGTGGTAAATTAGTTTGCTCGTCCTAGTTTGTCCAAGATATCATGTATATTGGGAATCGGAAATTTATCGTCAATGGTTCTTTCATTCAGTCGTCGATAATCGACTACCATTCTAAATTTCTGGATTCCACTAGCGTCCATTTTTTTGGGTACAATCGCTACGGGTGCTGACCACGGGCTCGAACTTTCTTGAATTATATTTTGTTGTAGCATGTTCTTGACTTGACGATTGACTTCATCTCGCTGTAGAGGAGATTTACGGTAAGGTTTCTGGTAAACTGGTGTTTCATCATTTAGTCGAATTTGGTGTTTTATCGCTGTGTAGCAATGTAAAGCTTAGGGAAATTTGATCATCGTGACACAGATCTTTATATTCCAAACAGAGTTTCTTAATTTTGGATTTTTCTTCTTTAGATGGTTTAAACGAAGTTTTGAATTTACGCAATTTTCTTGAATTCTTTTAACTTGTTTTGGTGACAATTTTGTTCTTACCTCTTCGTCATCATGATAGGTGTTATATGCGTTGGTGGTGATAGGTTTTCCTATTTTGATCTCCATTGGAGAGTCATTGAAGTTGACTAATTCTGTTATAGCTTCATAGTCTTCGGTTATTGTTAAATTATCGGGTATTTCTACTCCAGGGACAATTTGTTGGTGGAGTATATGGACTTCTTGTAGATTTCTATCTACAGGTACTTTTACAATCTTTCTTTCTATTGGTCCGATTTTGAAACTCGAATCGTCAAAGTAAAGTGGAATTTGTGTAAATTTAGTTTTTAATACTTTATTTTTGAAATCTATGACCGCGTTCATCTGTTCTATTAATCGTACTTTTTAGAGAAATCCATGATATTGTATTCGTGCTCTTATCCATGTGCGTTAAAAGTTGGTAATGACGGAATTGTCAATTTATAATAGTGATACGATATGCCATGCATTGTTGCTACGGAAAAAGGGGAATATTGTATGTAATCGGGAAATAAATTTTGAGCTAGATTGGTCGAAATTGAGGATTCTGATGCTCCTGTATCAATAAGAAATTTTGCATTTATTTCAGGAATCTTAATATAGGGTAATCGGATTGCGTTTTGGTGATTAAAATTTATATGCTCGTTAAAGATTACGAGTTCGGATTCGGATGTGGATCTGGCGGAGGTGGTGGCTCTGAGGCTGATATAGGAAAAATTGCAGCGTCTTCTTGCGCCTCCAAGGGGAAATGGCTCTGTATCTTCGTCCCAGATTGGTTGGAACTCATGGTTGTCGCTTTCATAATATTCTTGATAGTCTTGATATTCCGGATGTTGGTGAATATTTAGCTCCTCGCTTTTCCATTTATTTTGTGGCGCCGATGGCCCAAATGGTGTCTGTCTGCGAGTTCTGCTATTTGTTGGATCTACATCCATTGGTGTTTGTCATGGTTGCCGCTTTTCATTTATTTGACCAGGTGATTTAGTAAATTTGAAGGATGGTGGTTTTACGGATATTTGGGGTTTGTGATAAATGCCTTGACTAGAATTTTGAAAAGGGTTTCTTTGATAACTTTGATATTGGTGCTGATTGAATCTTGGGTATTGATTATTATTTATTGGTTGCGTTTTTACAAAATTTGGAGTTTGCATTGGTGCTTGTACGCTACGCATTTGCCCAGGTGTAATTTGGTTTGTCGTTTTATGTTGACTTTGTGGAGCTACACTTTGTCCACATCTGTATTGCCAATTTTGATGTTCTAAAACTTGTGACATAGCTTCTTCTAAATTTTGAGGATTCTAGATATAAATTAATTCGCTAATCGTCCGCATTTCATTAAACCGCGTTTACACGTTTGCAAAGCTGTGTTCTTATAGAAGGTTGTTTTTACAGGTATTAATTCCTCTCGCGTGTCAAGCTGCATTTTAGTTAGCAGTAAATTTAATAAGTCTTTAATGCGTTGGCCAAAAGTATACGGATTTCCATTCTTTCCCAAAGTTTCTAACGTTAAATCATTCATTAAACAATCTTCGGATCTTTGATCTAAAAACGTTAAACTTAGTAATGCCTTGATGTCTAACCATGTTCTTAGCTTTCTAGAACCTACTAGAGATTGTGCTTCACCGCCTAATCTTGACTTTATAATTTTGATTAAATACGAATTAGTTATGGATTAGTTAAGTTTGTTCTGTCCGCATAAGTAATTAAAAGATCATCGCAAGCTTCAATAAATAATGGCAAAGTATTTGGGTCTCCAGAAAAAATTGGTATGGTAGTAATTTCGGCTTGTGAAATTGAACTACGCGTATAATTTTGTTCATTCGGCATTTCGTTTAAATTTAGTTTTTCAATTTGATTTACTAAATGGTCTATACAATTTACGATTGACATAAAATTTGACTTACAGTATTAGTACTGCTAATTTCATGCGGCTGGTGCTGCTGCTGGTAGATGTGTTCTACTATTTCAATGTCCACGTTGATGTATTCCTCTTCGTTGACGTTGACGTTGACGATGATGTCTGCGTTGAAGTCTGTTCCGTCGACGATGTCCACGTTGATGTCGATGTTCAGCTCGACGTTGTTCTCGTTGTCCACGTTGAGTTCGACGTGGGGTGCTATGATGATGTCTGGATCAATGGTGATTGTTGCTTGGTGAATTGATGAAGTTGATGATTGGAAATTGTTGTTTGGAATTGCTTGTTTCTTTCTTCAGAATTGGAAGTTGTTTGTTTCTTGCTTCAGTGTTTCTTGTTTCGTTTCGTTCTTGTTTCTGGTTTCTTCCTGTTTCTTATCTATGGCGGCCGGTGGGATTTTCAACGAGAATTGGATCGTTGTAGACCTGGTTCCCACTCTATCGTCGCGTTGCCAAGAGAGTTTTATCTTCGCAACCGCGTACCTGGTCAGTGTCAGATTTGGTTCCAAAGAATCGGAATTCACTTACCCACTTCGGAGATTTTGATCGTTGATGGATGATGGCCAAATCCTACTGATTGCGCCAGTTAAGTTTTTCAGTTTTGGAAGAAGCTTAACAAATTTTTTTGTTCTACAAAAGACTTTATTTGTAGGTTCACCAAAACATTTACAGGTACATGAATTACAATATTACGACTGATGTTTGTACGTCACACGCTATACTATAACTCTTCTTGAGTTGTTTTGCATAAAGCTTTTATATTATTTAAATTGCTTGCAGCTAGTTTCCCATGCAAAACACTTCAAGGAACTGTTTACTTTATTATTCTCATACATGTAACCTTAGACTCTAAGATAACATTCTACTGAATATGTGGTTCACATACCATAACTTGTATATAATAATGGATTAAGTTAAATATTAGTGAATACTTACAGTTTGATTTAAATACAGTACAATTTGTCTATAGATAAAAGATATTAGGTACACTACACTGGCCTAACATATTAAAAACCAGAATATATACCTATTATGATATATATATCATCATCATTACAGCGAACAGGCACGGGGGAAAGGGTAATGTTCGTTATATCGAGGTGTCGTATAAATGAATTTTCGTTAGTGCGAATTAGTTCGTTATAAAGAATAATAGCATCTATGTAGCATACATAATAAGAATGTTTTAAGTGTTTATTAGTAAAAACGTATTACATACTATATGAAATTTCATTGCATATCATATATTCTAAAGTAATACTATTGCAATAATTAATACATAACTAAATTTTTTTAGAATAGCGTTGCCAATTTTATCTTTATTTTTTATTACGGTAGATAATGATTTCGGAATGTAACATTTTTCCGCGATCTTAGTTTTGGACATTTGCTTTTTTTACCTCTTCTAAGATGTACAATTTTCTTCTTAAAGAAATCTCTGGTCTTTTGCCGCTCATTTTTATTAAATTATGTGTGCTCGCACAATTTATGTTAATGACTAAATCTTAACTCTAAAATAACCTCTCAGAAACGAAAATAATAATAAAAAAATTAATAATAAAAAAATGCCGCTTTGGAAACGAATGTTTACGCACAGTTTCTAAATTATGTAGGTGTAAGATTATATTGGTTCGTATTAATGGTATATTTTTATATTAGTTTTTGCCCGTTGGAAGATTAAAATTGTTCGTAATTCGCTTAATTGAAATTTCGTTATAATGAAATTAACTGCATTAGAAATACAAGTTTTTATACAGATATTATTGTTCGTAAAATAGACAATTTCGCAGCATCGGTGTTCGCTGTAACGAGGGTTTACTGTATATAAAATTAGAGAAAAGAAATTAGAACATCATTCAGAATTTTTACAATCAATATTTATAAATTAGATTTATACAAATACATTAATTTTAAATTTGTATATTAAATTAATATTTATTGTCCTAAATTAACAATAGTATGTTTTTCATAATTCTATAATTAATTTAAGATAAATTGTATTTATTTTTCTGATATCCTTGTAGCTTGCCTGAGGATGAGCGATCGCTCAAAACCCGTAGCATTGGAATAGACATTAAAGAATTTTTAATAGTAATAGACCGTTTTATTTTTTCATTATTAATTTTATTATTTATTAATTAATAATTTTGTGTTTAGTTAGTTTTTATTTAAGCGGAATTTCTCTTTTTTTATCGAGTTTAGTGTTATTTACTTATTTTTTATTTGGACAGAATTTATTTTTCCATTATAATTTGTAAAACATCTGAAAGGATTTTAAGAGAAAATCCTCAGAAAATAATGAAAGAAAGAAATTTCAAATTATATGTAACAAACAAAGTGTTTAGTAATGTCAGTAATGTGGTACATAATGTATTTAATTAATAATGAAAGTTTCCATAATTACAGTTAAAATTGTGATCCTTTAGGTGATCATTAGTAAAATGCATTGTTGACATACCGTAAGAGCGAGCGTACTATGATCAGCCAGCATAATCGGCATTTTTCGGAAATGCTGGAGCGAAGTCGTGTCTTACACGTGTACGTAAACGAATGCGCTGTTTATAACGTGAGCAATGTGCATAAATGAATTTGCGTTTACGCAATTTTGCCAAGGAAATGACATTCAACACAGCACACGTATAGATGTGATAAGTTCGTATAAAATCGGGTGATCATAGCACGCTCGCTCGTACGGCATATCTTAACATACGGCTGTATCATGAAACTAAAATAATATTTCAAAAAGACAATTACATTACGTAGATACACAAAATTAATATTATTTCACAACCAATGATTTTGTAACTTTTTTTACATTGTAATAGTCAATTGTTTTTATTTTAATAAAATATTCCTTTTTATAGAAATCCAAATATACAATATTTTTTTTGTATTATAGACAAAAAAAGTAGTAAATTGCAACATAACATGTTAGTTATTGCAAAATAAGCAAATTTACTATCATTCCATATATTGTCTTCTTTTCAGTTACTTGGCATGCAGGATTTAGCACAATAATTTAATATTTCTGCCTAATTTGTTCATATCTAAGAACTTTCAGTAAGAAATAATACGTGGATAACATAATTTACCTCACATTTCACCGTATTTATTTCTTGATAAGCTTCTGTTTTAATTTTAACAATGCAAAGAATTCTAGCAATTTTTCGTATAAAAAAATTTTTGGCATAAAAAGTATAAATAAATCGTCCAACGATTTTGTTTATTTAACATGTTTAGACATTGTAATCCTGAGATAATTGTATACAAAGTACATACTGTACCAAATAAAATACTAATATTTGGTACTAATAAAATTACTGCATTCCACATTTTTTAAATATCGCCATATTGTAATTTCTTGGTAAAATTTTTCACTTCACCCAGGCGTACTAAACAGCAAGTTATCTGTTAGACAGGGATAATTATACATAGCGCAACCGTTTTTTGGCTTCGCTTTTGTACTTATAGAAGATAGGTACCTATCTTCCATAAGGTTTCTGAGGATAGTCGATTTTGTAAACGATGGAAATGTTTATCGTTTCAGCGACGTTACCGTTCCAAAGTAACGAACTATTTTGGTATTGCAGAACGCGACGCGCCGTGACAAAATACCGCCTCAAAACACTGTTACTAAAATACCGACCCACCACTACTTATATTTGCCAGTGATAAAGTGTCAGGGGAGACTGAGACTAGGGGCTACTGCAAATTATTGACTCTTAGTTGTTTCTGGAATTGGTCATTGGTTATAAAATGGATATCAAATTGGTACGTGTGCGCTTTTGCATAGGATGTTATACAAATTTTGTAGACGATTAAATTGCCAAACAACTAAAGGTCGATAGTCTTCCCAACACAAATTACATGCTTGCCCACTGATATTACCAATAATCACAGTCTATACGGATTTAAAGACTTTACTATCAAAACTTTGCTATTTTGAAAAATAACAATTACTTGACATTGTGCTGTGGTAGTATGATATTTTGAATACAACAAGCTCTTAGTATCTAAAGCTGCTTTATTTAACTGACAAATTCTGTTACCTTTTAAATATGACGTTAAAAGCAAAGACGTACAATTGAACATTTATTTTTGTACAAATCTTGTGCATATTTAATTTTTAAAATACATTTACAAATTTTCCAAATGGTTAATCGGAATGGAAACATACCGCATCTGTAAAAAAAGTATTACATTAAATACATACTTTCGAACATGGTATATAATTTAAGCATACTTAAAATATTCATCATCATAAAGAAAGTCTAAAATTTAACAACAACATACATATAACTACTCTAAAATCAATCATTAATTTCTGTTAATGCAGTGGAAATGCTGCCAACTATAACTGGCGTTATCCATCTCGATTCAGGCATTGAAAATGAAGATGGGAAATCATCGTCTCTGATTTTCCTGAAATTGTAATACGTGAAACTATGAGATAATCAATATAGAATTTTTAATAGTAAACACAATATTCACGGCACACTGCGCACCACAGAAATTATTAATTAACTCGGGAAGGCCTTTTCGAAGACACGTGGATCATCATCATCAAGCCAAGTACCGATGATGATGACCCATCGAAAAGGCCTTCCTGAGTTAATTAATAATTTGTGTGGTACGGAGTGTGCCGTGAATATTGTATTTAACATATTACCCTACAGTCCTTGCTATCATTATAGAATTTTTGATATTTATTTTAATCTGCATTTAATGTTTTGTAATTGCAAATCTTAGATTTCGTGGGCCGACATAGCAACGTTGGTAAAAGATGCTGCAGCTAATGGAGATCAAGTGGCCAAACATATAAAGAAACTAAAATTGGAAACAGATCACATTAGCCTTTTATTGTCAGATCCATTCGAAGAGGATGAGTTACCTACAATGATAATAGATATTGATCTTGGTTTGAGTGCCTTTGCAAATGCCAGAAAATATTATGATCTTAAACGGAATGCCGCAAAGAAGCAACAAAAAACTATAGAATCACAGAGTAAAGCGTTTAAATCGGCTGAAAAGAAAACGAAGCAAACATTGAAAGAGGTGATTTTAAGTGCAATTTTTGATATTTTGATAACCATAGCTTTGTTTAGGTACAAACTATAACTAACATTAATAAGGCCAGAAAAGTATTTTGGTTTGAAAAATTCTTCTGGTTTATAAGTTCTGAAAATTATTTAGTAATAGCTGGTAGAGATCAACAGCAAAACGAACTTATTGTAAAAAGGTAGTATTATTTTGGAAATTCATATTCTAATAGCATTGGTAATGGATTTCTTTCAGATATATGAAACCTAATGATATTTACGTACATGCCGACATTCATGGTGCTTCTAGCGTTGTCATAAAAAACTCGTCAGGTTTACCTGTTCCACCAAAAACTTTAAATGAGGCAGGTGTGATGGCTATTTGCTATAGGTATAATGTTTCAATTTGAGTATTTTCCTTGTCAGTGACACATGCTTTATTCTTTTATTTTAGCGTTGCTTGGGAAGCAAAAGTAGTTACAAACGCATATTGGGTCTTTGGAGAACAAGTTAGTAAAACTGCACCAACTGGTGAATATTTAACTACAGGTAGCTTTATGATTCGAGGCAAAAAAAATTTTCTACCACCTTCTCATCTTATTCTTGGTTTAAGTTTCCTTTTTCGATTAGAAGATAGTAGCATTGAAAGACATAAGGGAGAGAGGAAAGTAGTGTATGGTGCAGATGGTACTGCAAGTATAATTGAAGGTGATCTAAGCAAAGATGAAATAGAAATTGAAGTATTAGATAAGAGTGATGATGAAGAAATAGGAGATGCTAAAAGTCAGTCTCAAGAATATAATAATAAATTAAAAACGATTGCAGATTTGGAGATACACGACGTTAATAAGTACAAAATATATGGACAAGACAATAAAGATGCTGAAACAAATGTAGATAATAATAGTGATGAATCTGATCAAGAGAATCCAAAATTTCCAGATACTCAGATCAAAATTCAACACTTGGAAGGTACTAAAATAAACGTGCTAATAGAACCATCCCAAACATACAGTACTGAGAACGAAACGGAAAAAGTTATGTATTTAGATGATGATAATCCAATAGTTTTAAAATCGCGAAGTAGAAGTAACAGCGAAAATAAACAAAAACAATCAAAATCATTGAATCAAGACATTGAAACAAAAGAGGAGATTAAGAAGCAGCAGCAACAAATTAAGAGAGGACAGAAAAGTAAATTGAGAAAGATTAAGGAAAAATATAAGGACCAAGATGAGGAAGAAAGGCAATTAAGGATGACTATCCTACAGGTAAATATTTTGAATGAAGCACAAGTATTTGTGAGCTTAATAACGTTAAGTAGACTGATTGTGTTAATTATAAAATACAAACCAATAATAATTTAATATTATTATCAGTTATATTTGGAAAAATTACTAAATTACATGGTTTGATAAATCCCAAAAGGCAAACTAAAAAAAGTATTCAAACGTCCTAAATCTATAAGTTAATTTTTTTTCAATCTTGTTTAGCAGAGTAGAGTTGTGCGTATAAAACTTCTCCACAATTTAAAATGCAGCAGTCAAACTCATCTAGAAATAAGTTAGTTTGTGGAAAGAGAGATTCACGTCAGAAATGCATCTATGAAGCAGTAGTATGACAAGGAAAGGTATTTGATAATTGGATTTTTTTACATATGGTGATGGCCCAACGGGGTATACAAGGTTTTACAGTTTATCATAATCTCGGGAGCGTTTGGTGTGTAAATTAATTAATATATATTTTAATAAGCAGTCAAATATGTTATCTGCAGGTGGCGCTAATAATACTAGCAAATTTGAAACTTATTTTGACATTTGCTGAAGTGTTTTTATTTGTCTTTATCTCCTATTTTAAATATTAATGATCTGTTCTTTTTTGTCACGCATCAAAATGGAAACGTTTTCTGTAGATTAAAATAAATATGTGTGTTTACAGAAATGTTTATATATAGAACTGTAAAAAATGATTTATTAGTTAGAAATAAAATCCTCTGCGATACATAATAGTAACAAGAAATTATAATCTTCCCTACTACTATTTTGAAGTTTGATTCTTTTGGATACAAGTAATTACGGATACGATTGAGGAAATTGAGTAAATTATTTGTAGGATTTTTAATGTTTAACAAATTTTATGATGGGAATCTATTGTTGTAATACCTCCTCTTCATGCTATTTTTTATATCTATTTCAGTCAGCAGGTACTGCAAAAGATACAAAAAAGAATAAGAAAGGTAGGGAACTTAGTAGAAAATCTATTCAAAAAGGTGCAGAACAGAGTAGAACTCTTGTACAGCCTACTAAAAAACAAGAAGTACAAGATGATACCGGAGCAGATGATGATGAACCAAATATTCAAGCTGAAGTAGATATGATTGATACTCTTACGGGCGTCCCTGTTTCTGAAGATGAGTTGTTATTCGCTATTCCCGTTGTAGCACCATATAACACTCTTATTAACTACAAGTAAGTATTTACAACATACGCGTGTTATATTAGTTAAAATATTATTAGAGTTATTTGCCAATCTTATCTAAACACGGTCATAGTCAATAGTGAGGTGTGTAAGTTAAATAAGGGACTGTGTAATGTAAATAGTACGCTGCTATTTGCTAAAATGGCAGCACCATTATAAGCAAATTGTATTTATACATACTATAATTAGTCCCCTAGATATACATTAGCCAACTAAGATTATTTTGATATATGCATAGTGAACTAAAAAAATACTACATATCAAAGTTAAGTTGTTTTAATGGAACAGACTGTGTATTAGTACATAATTGGTTTACACTCGAGAATCTAGAAATAATACTATATAGGATTACCTATGCCTAAACTCAATTATTTTCTAAATAAACCTCGACCTCGAAGACCACAGCCTGCCAGTCCGGAAATATGTACTGTTACTACAAATTCAGACATCGGCCGTGAGTGCCCAGAGCTTTCGAAATATTTACGAAAAATGGCATTTGCAATGCGCTGCGGAAATAGCTGTAGTTTGCATATTTGACATTTTGCTTTCCTTATTAGCAGAAAACGGAAAAATCATACGCGATGGCGTTAGCCGCAGCAGAGCATGTGATGTACGCGGTGATTATTTCAAGATCGAGGAATCAGTGAATAGTTTGCAGTCGAACTATCTCCTCAAATGATTCTACATATATTTACTATATCTGTTCCTTATTTCGTTATTAGGTTTTTAAGGTATTTATATTCCATATTAAACACTTAACAGTGACGATACAATACTTTGAAATATAAAATTGAGAGACTCGTTCAATACATTAAATGACACAATCAATAAATTAAAAAGTATTCTGGGTGATATTGGAAATATACTGATCAAGTTGATGTAATGTTCAGCAGAAACAACGATTTAAATACACTAAACCAATTGTCTGCAGGAGAAATATAAAATTAAAATACAGTGGTAACTCGGTTTACGGAATTAATTGGTTCCAAAAACATTTCGTAATCCGGAATTTCGTAACTGGAATCAAATGTCCTCATAAGAAGTAAAGGAAATAAAGGTAATCTGTTCCCATAACCAAAAGAATAGTCACAAATTCATCTTGTGTATTTTAAATACAATTGAACATATAGAAAATAAAGTTACGTAGAAAAATTAATAAAGACTCTTAAGATTGAAATTAAAAATAAATAACTTCACTTACATACACTACTTTTAATAAAGACTTTCTGGTGTATGGAAGACAGTGAGGGTGAGGTGGCTTTTTCTTATATATTACAAAATTAACGACGCGACAGATATGAAATTGTTTGACCGTAGAACTTTCGGCTTTGTTATTTGAAAAAGATTTTACAGAAAGATAAAAGGATTTTCGAATAAAGTAAGAATAATATCTACTATGAATTCAAGTCAGACGCGAAACAGTGGAATAGTGGAAAGTTAACCCCACAAACCATCGCATTACATTGTATATAACCATCTCTTTCTAGCATGTACACGAGTCGCGCGGAAATTCTCCCGAATCTATAAAAGTTCTAAGCTGCATTTCGTATCTGGGAATACCTTTTGGTTTTGGAAACAAAAATTCATCCAAATTTTCTTCTTAATAAGATACTAGAGTAAACTGAGGTACCACTTTATATGTGTAAAATATAACTCTTATGTCACATTTCAATTTTTCTCCGCTTAGAAGTTGTGAAGTTGAAAGAACGTTTTCAATACTGGAAGACGTACTATCTTCAAAAAGAAGCCGTTTTAGTGCAGAAAATATAGAAATGTCTCTTGTGGTAATGGCTAATTTCTTTCTCTTATTGCCTACCTGAAACAAATTTATTACATATGTATATATGTATCTTCTATTCCAATTTGTAATTATATGAATTGAAATACATTTATAAAAACTTCTGTCTGAAATATGCAACATACACTTAATGCGTCTCTGTATCATTCGATTCGCGGCCCTGAGTCATACCCCTTACGATTTTGCCGTTCACTGCTTATTAGGTATTAACCAACTTATAGAGTTAGGGATATGTATACTTAGAATAAGAGAACTTTTTGATCATAGGCCACTTCTAACAATGCACAAAAGATTTCAGTTTTCAAGTGATGTTTTGGATCATTTCTTCGTTTTTTGCCTTCATAATGCATTATAATGTTTAAATAGGCATCAGAAATTAATTTAATTGATCTAAGCACTCTTCTGTTGAAAATACTTCTAAATAATCGAATCTGCATCTTGTATTGTATTGTATTGCTAATTAATTCTTACCGAATGTTTATATGTATGCAATAAACCACAACTTGTTTTGAACTTTTAATAACTGTAAAACTACTATAACAAAGATTAATTACTAACGCTGGCCACGAGCGGTACCGCGCATCGGCGTAGAATCAGTTCGGACCGAGAGGAACGGTAGTATTACTTCGTCTGCAGAGCAGTACGGACATTTTCGCTGCCGGTCATTTGCGCAATTGTTTATCTGTCCTAGAAAAATTATGATTTCGTCAGCAAAACGACCGCGATCGGACAAACTTCGAAAATTTATTGCAGAAATTCCAGACTTAATATATGCAGGTGCTAAAATTAAATGTGTAATCTGTAAAATCCCGTTAATGTGTTGGTCCAGACAACATTGTCTACGACACGTAAATAGTGAAAAGCATGTCTCAAAAAGAAATTGCGCACGAGACAATGAAAAATTTATATTTAATTTATGCGTTACGTTTATCGCAGGTAATATACCGTTTAATTTACTAGACAAGCAACCATTTATCTGCTTTTGGAAACTATTCGGAGTGCAAATTACCAAGTCGAACATCGTTACGAAGAATTGTGCCATCTGCGCGCGAACATATTGAACAAAAAATAAAATCGGAGTTAAAAGATCAAAAATTGTGGTTATGTGTCGACGAAACAACAGATCGGAAGAAACATTCTGTTCTTAATGTAATGGCACGCAAATTGGAACCTCATCAATCGGCACCTTCAATTCTATTAGTCTCCAAACGAATACAACAGTGTACTGCCGAAGTAATTTCAAAGTTAGTGTTAAATACATTGGACAAGTTTGAACTTTCAACAAACCAACTCTTGATGTTAGTGAGTGATGGTGCTGCAAACATGCTTTCTGTAGGCCGGTCTCTTAAAAAGCATTCTGCTAATTTGTTACACATTACGTGTAAAATTCATGCTCTCAATCTTGTGGCGGATAGTCTCAGAAAATGTTATCCTGAGACGCTTTAATAGCGCATACCAAAGCAGTATTTGTCAAATCACCGAAACGTATTCGCGAATTTCACAGACTGTGCCCCCGTATACCAGAGCCACCAGAACCTATTCTAACTCGTTGGGGAACATGGTTGCAAGCCGCGTTTTATTATCATAAATATTTTGACAATATTAAGAACGTGGTTTTACGATTCGATACAAAGGAAGCTGCCGCTATCCAGAAAAGCCAGTCGAAATTTCAAGATAGGTTAAAATGGATTTAAAAATCATTCACGACAATTACTTCGGGCTAGCAGATGCAATAGAAAAATTACAAAATCCTGCGGTGCCGTTAGAAGAATCTCTACAAATAGTGCAACATGTTCACGCACAGCTATGCGCGATTGAAGACGCAAAAAATGTTTCTGTTCTAGAAAAATTTGGAAGTGTTTTTGAGAAAAATTCTGATTTTGGCACATTAAGACACATTTGTGAAGGTGCGTCAACAGAATCGTTAAGTTATTTGAAAGATTATTTTACTTACGCAATATTACGTCACTAGATGTAGAACGTTCGTTCTCTGCATATAAACGCATTTTTTCCTCATGCCGTACTAGTTTTGCCGAAACAACAGTTGAAACATATCTAATGTTGCAGATATTTAACAGACATTATTCACTTTGTGATTTCACGGAGGACTCTTAAAATGGTAAGTGTTTGAGCACGTGTTATTTAATTTTTATTTAAAAGATGAGCGAAATTCTTTGCGGCAGCAAACATCTCTATTAGCAGAATAACTCTAGTGGAACGCGAGGCCTGGTCGACTCTACGCTACTGCGCGGTACCGCTCATGGCCAGCTTTATTAATTACAATATGTATGAAATATAAACAATGTGCGAAACTCAACAACGTTCACTACTGTCGTTACATTTCAACCTACTAGGATTGCGTATTTTTTTCCATGGCTGCTTGATGAATCTGAAACTCTTTGGCCACGACGACCAATACCGCGCATGCCGTCCACCTTGAAAGATTGTCTTTCAACAAATGTCAAAATAAGATTAATTGTCTTCAATAGGCAATAAACATAACTTATTCACTGAACGCTTCAAAAGTCCATCTTTGATTTTAATCGACACCACTCGTGTAACACCGTCCTTACCAGGAAATGTCTTTTCTATTCTACCGATTTTCCATTGGAAAGGAGGTAAATCTTCTTCCTTTAAGACGACCATGCTTCCTACCTTTAATCTGGTTTCATTATTGGAATATTTGTTCTCATCTGGAGTTGTGACAGGTATATCGTTGACCATCTCTTCCGTAGATGTTGAAATAAGTTTTGGATGTGCTGCCATCTTGACAAACGATTGATAGGTACATCTTTTGGTGTGGCCACAAGCGATGGAACGATGGAGTCGCCTATAGGGAAATGTGCAGGGGTCAATATAATCAAATGTAAGATATCCCTCACACGTAAAACCAGTTTTTCCGGTAATTCTTTTCAGATGATGCTTGACACTTTTAACTCCAGTCTCCCATAATCCTCCAAAAATTGGTGAACGTGGCGGTATATAATGCCAATTAACTTCTTCATTTGCTGCAATTTTTCAATTTGATTCCAAGTGTCCTTTTGAGCTAAGTTCTTCAGCAACTGTAAATGCTTGTTTGCCTTGACGAAGTTTGTGGCGTTGTCAGAAAAGATATCACAACATTTTACTCTTCTGGACATAAATCGTTTTAGAGCTGCTATAAAAGCTTCAGTTGTTAAATTTCTTACCAACTCCATATGCACGGCGTGCGTTGCGAAACAGCATATGAAAACAGCAATGTAACAAAGGTGTATGTACGTTGTTCCTTTTCTATGATTTTCCTTTATTTGTTATTGGTCCACAACAGTCTATTCCAATCTTAAGAAAAGGTCTTTGCTGTGTGACTCTCTCAGCTGGCAAATCTCCTATGATCGAATTATGAATGATTGGGTTATGTCTGAAACAAATAACACATTTTCTGAGAATGGATCTTATCTTTCTTCTTCCATTTAATGGCAAATATTTAGTTCTTATTGACACTAAGACAGCTTGCGGCCTTGCGTGTAATAATTTTGTTCCTCCCTTATAATCAGGTTGGTAAAAGCATGCTTCGAGGGTAAAATGATCGGGTGTTTTTGGTTGTAATTTATATTCGCATGACGTAACCTGCCGTCCACTCTGATGCAACCAATTTCGTCTAAAAATTCATTCAATTTCAAAATTCTGCTATTATTATTTACAATTCTTCGTTACATTAACGATTGCACCGCCTCATAAAAGCTTTGGTGTTGACACAAGATAATAAGTTTGTTCAATGCACAGTTAATTTCTTCTGCTGCTAGGTTACCTGTTTTTTATTCCTTTCTCTGGTGTTATGAATAAATCGCATGCAGTGTGCAACTACCCTTATCAATAACCTGGGCAAATATGCGGTAACAGCCAGAGGCGTGGCGAGCGCATAAAAGTTTACACATAAAATAGAAGGTAAGAAATAAATTATAAAACGTGCTGAAACACTTACCGTTTTAAAAGTCTTCCGTGAAATCACAAACTGGGTAACATCTGTTAAATATTTGAATCATTAGATATGTTTCCACAGCTCTTTCAGTCAAGTGAGTACGACGTGCGGAATAAATGTTTTTTAATGCCGAAAACGATCGTTCGACATCTAGCGATGTTATATTTGCATATTTAAAATAATCTTTGAAACAACTTAATGCATCTTCACACGCACCTTCACAAATTTGTCTTAATATAAGAAAATCGGAGTCTTTCTCTAAAACAGTTTCAAATTTTCGTATTACACACCAATTTGTTTCACTTTCTACAGCGCATAACTCTGCGTGAACATCATTCACAACAGAATCCACTAGCGACATCGAAACATTTTGTAATTTTTCTATTCCCTCCGCTAGTCCGAAGTAATTGTGAATAGTTTGTAAATCTCTTTTAACCTGATTATCTTGAAATATTCCCTGTTTTTTTTTGATTGCTGCAGCTTCTATCGGATTGAATTTTAAAACTACCTTCTTTACTCGATCAAAATATTTGTTGTAGTAAAACGCAGCCTGCAACCATGTTCCCCAACGTGTAACAATCGGCTGTGGTGGTTCAGGTAAATCAGGACACAGTTTGTGAAATAGTCGGGTACGTTTCAGGTACTTTAGAAACACTGCTTTTGTATTAGCAATCAATGCATTTACTAGTGGAAAACATGTAGGAATCGTTTGTGCCGCAAGATTTAGAGTATGGATTTTACATGTTAATATAAGAAGTTACCACTGTGTTCTTTAAGAGATCGGCCCAAAGAACGCGTGTTTGCGGCATCATCACTCATAAACATTAAAAGTTGCTTAGTTGAAACTTCAAATTTGTTCAATGAGTTCAACACCACCTTTAAATTCTCATCGGCAGCACAATTTATAACTTTTTTGGAAGCAAGTAAGAAGGTGGATGACGGTCGATGTGGTTCCATTGTACGTACCATTACATTAACCACAGACTGTTTTTGACGATCTGTTGTTTCGTCCATACATAACCACATTTTTTTATCTTTCAATTCCGTTTTCATTCTTTTTTGTACATGTTCACGAGCGAATGGCACTACATTTCGTATCGATGTCCGACTAAGTAATTCACAGTCCGCATATTTATTCCAGAAGGAGACAAATGCTTCTTTGTCTAGTAAACGAAACGATAGATTACATAAAATAAGAGTAACACATAAATCAAATGTAAATTTTTCCTGGTCTCGTATGCCACTTTTTGCAGAATAATACTGTTTGGTTTCGATGTGACGTTGACAATGGCTTCTGGACCAACACATTAAAGCGATTTTACAAACTAGACATGGAATTTTTGCGCCATCAAAAATTAAGCCCGGCATGTCCACGATAAAGTTTTTAACTGTGTCTGCCGTAGGTCGTTTTCGCGACGTACCTAATTGCGACATTTTTAAAGCAAACATAAGCGTACAATTACGAAATAAGTTACGACAGCCTACATATACACAGAACTACTAGCATACAGCATCGATTTAATACTGACGCTGTGAACGCGTGAAATAAATAATCGCCGACTCCCCACCACATATCTACCACACTGACTGTTACCGCTGTTTGCCCAGACTAGATAAGGTGTCTTGTAATGTCACAAAGTAACGAACTTTTTCTGTTTGCTTAACTAAATAAACTATTTAGTTGTTTGTTATTTATATCGAATTGTGTTTGTGTATTACCACCATATCAATTTAGTTGGAGATAAAATCCGTGTTTGTGGTTATCAATGTTACTGGTTTCTCTACTCCATGTCCTCCTCCTTATTTGCTAAGTCTTTTTTAACAAATTTTGGCCACCTTTCTTCATTCAACTATAACCAATTTGGACTATTAAACCATTGTTCATTGTAGAAAATTTGCTCTGGCATCGATCGTCTAGATAGGATATTTGCAGGATTGTCCTGTGACCTCACGTGATGCCATTGTTCTATTTCAGTCAATGATTGGATTTCCAATACTCTATTGCCTATAAACGTTTTTCATCTATTAGGATCAGAAGAAATCCAATTTATCACTATTGTGGAGTCTGTCCATAAGACATTGTTCCAAGTAGGCTTTGGTTCGTTTTGGAATGTAACTGTACCAACCACCAATGATGCGCACAACTCGAGGCGAGGTAGACTTTGTCTCTTCAATGGTGACACTCTTTGACTTGGTACATAACAGTTGTGTAGCATGTTCGCCAGTTGTATTGGTGGTCCTGATGTAAAGGCACCATATGCTTTTTCAGAGGCATTAATGAATCCATCCAGTTTCAGTTCCACAAAATCGTTAAATGTCGTCACCCTTCGTATGCCATTTAAAGTTGGAAGTCGATTATATAGTTGGATCCGTTTTTGTTCATCTAATGCAGGCAATCTTCGTCCCATCTTAGTTGCAAACGCCATAGTCTTTGTAATATTAACTTTGCTGTGGTTATTACTGGTCTGACCAATCCCATTGGATCGAATATCTTAGAAATACTTGATAACACAGTCCTCTTAGTAAACGGATACTCTAAAACTGTGGCACTGGAACACTGAAACAGTTCACTAAAACCCTTACCACAACACTTAATTCGTACTGGACGCACGTTTCGATAGCCAAGCTATCATCATCAGCAGCAAGACTGTCTTGCTGCTGATGATGATAGCTTGGCTATCGAAACGTGCGTCCAGTACGAATTAAGTGTTGTGGTAAGGGTTTTAGTGAACTGTTTCAGTCCTCTTAGTGATTGCAGTTTCTTCTTGAATTCTAATATAGAATTTTAATTTAATTTTTTCTTGTTGAAAGTTCCATATCATGACTAATGTCTTTGAAGTTTCTAATTTGTCGTTTAGTAATAAATAATTTTCAACCGAAGTACAACTACCTCTTGGTAAAATTGTCACTTCATTTGATCGCCATTTTCTCAATTCGAACTGCCCCTTTTTAAATAATTTCTATTGCGTCGCGCAATTCTTTTATGAAATTACTTGTACTTTGAGAGCTAGAATCCAACAATGCTCTTGTAAATTTCTTACCCTCCTCGTTAGATACACCCACCTTTGGAAAGGACATTGGTTGTTTGTTACAGCATTTGAACATACTTACGATGTCGAGATTCTCGGACTATTTGTTTGTTTTGATTGTGTAATTGTTTTGTCTATTGTTTCTAATTATTATTATTTTTTTAAGAAAATCTATCATTTCCTTTAATGTAGCCAAGTTTCTTTTTTGTTGCGAATGATTCCCATTCTCTTCTAGTTGTATTGTCTAATTTTATGGAAAACATGTAAACTAATAAGGTATACCATTTATCTACTGGTTGTTCGGCTCTAAAGACCCTCAGTTTTTATTAATATTGTCTAAAAATTGTCTTAATTGAACATAATTCTCTTTTGGAATGGGTGCTATGTCATATAATGCTCTTATATGGTTTTGAATCATTAATTTTTCGTTCTCAAATCTTTCCTTTAATGGTGACCACGCCACTGGATAATTTTGAGACGTTAAAAATTTTATTTGTGTGTTTATATCTTGATTTTCTGTCGACTTTATAGTTAGTGTTTGTTTTGGTTTGTATTTTTCTAGCATTTCATTAGCTTCTGCATGTAATTTAAAATAATTCTCCTCAAAATTTTGTCTCTGTTTCTTGGACCTCTAACTCTTTTTGATTTGCTTGTGACTCAATTCAATATTGAATTGAAGTAAATTCCTCAAGATAACTATCCTGTTTACTGATTCGAATGCTCAGTTCGTTGCAACATGTGTTATCTTCGAACAAATGTACAATGCGAGCATAAATGATCGATTGAGTTGGCAATTGCTGGTTATTTGGTAGGTCACTAAATGTACTAAATTCAGTACAGTTCCATATTCAGTGGCGTGCAAACAATTTTGAAGCATAGTGAAATGTAATGTACAAATAAACATAACCTCGACATGTCAAAATATTACGAGATTTAAATTAACCATTGAAAACACTTATATGTCATTTCTTTATGAAACATCATTGTGATTATATGTATGTTAGTTTATTTCTTGCAAAAGGACAGCAACTAATGGTTTGGCCATTATGTAATTAATTGATACTTGTTTTCAGAAGTATTCTTTTTTACCTTTAGGGTAAAAATGAGACAAAATAGTTTATTATACAAAACCGATATGTATCTTTTGTTAATTTTTATTTGTTGTATGTTTTGCTACGAGTCGAAATTAGCAATTACAGAACATTTACGATTAGAAATATATTTATATATCTTAATATTGATATAAATAAATTATGAATATTGTTAATTTAAAGAAACTTTTGAACAAACTGAGCAGTTGATTATCATTAAATTGCTTATAGATAGAGACGGGATTTTAGGACGTAAAGAACAGCTAAAAAGGCCCTTTTTTAGGCCTTAAAAACTATGTATTTAGGACGAAAAACTGTGATTTAGGCATGTTAGGCAAATACTTAAAAAAAACGGTAAACACAAAAATCATTTTATTTTAAAAAACATGAATAAGAAGACGATATTTAATGTAATTTTGGGTACATTTCAGCCATAAAAAGAAATAAAACATACAAATTTTAACTAATAACTAAAATATGTGGATTCATTTGGTTTAAAATAATAAATAAATTAATTAATCGCCGTGTAACATGTCCTCAAATTTCGCGTTTGCGTAGCACACAAGATGTTTTTCCAAGTTGTCGTTAGTAAAATTTGTTCTTCGGTTGGAAAACAGCAGTTTGTACGAAGAAACTGAACGTTCTACGTCACACGAGGTTGTAGAACAACTTAAATATGAACCAGTCAGCTGTGGCATGAGCGGTAGCTTCAACTGCTTCGCCACTGAGCAGCTCAACAAACTCTTTAACCGTTTTGAAACCTGGATTTTTCGAAATCACTTGGTTAAACTTTGACAAAATTATTTTGTCAACTTTTCCTGGGGCATTCTTGAGAGCTGCTTCGGCATTATTAATTACTGCAACAGAATCTGTAAGAGGAAGGCCGAATGTTTCTAATCTTTTGATGTTATCAATGAGAAATTTATAATGCGACTTGATGTATAAAAGATCTTTTTGACATTTTGATTGGAAAAGTATTCTTGCGCTTGCTCAATACAGTTAGCTGAATCTTTGTCAAACGATATTACAACCTAAAACATAAAGCGTTAAATAAAAACAATCTTATTTAAAAATTTTGCTAAAAAAGTACTTACTGATTTATTGCTTCGAAATTATTAGCATAAAAAACTACCGCCTCTAACCAAGTTCCCCAACATGTTAAGACAGGTTCGGGAGGCAAAGGGAGATCTGGCAGATTTTTTTTATCACTGCCACACGCAGTGGAGCTTTTAAAAAGACTCTCTTGGTATTTGAAATTTAAAACCATTAACATTAGCATATTGATTTCTTAGACATTCACACACCAAATTGAGTCCATGTGCAAAACATGTTAAATGGTTAAGATTTTGATAAAAAATCTTCAAATTTGTACCACATTTGAGCATATAAGAAGCACCATCCGTGACTAAAAGTTTGACTTTTTCGTACTTAATTCCATCTGATGGCCACAAAATACCTAAAATACGAGAGTTGCCTTTAACTTAAATATCTAGCATTAAATTTACAATATTATTAAAGTAAGTTTTTTGCATAATATATCTTACCTAAAGCTTGGTTCACGAATCTTGCCATTGTATTGCAATTTGTTCTTTCAAGTTGCTTTGTAGCCAGTAAATACGGTTTTCCTGGTGTTTCAGAACAAAGCTTACCCACAATCACATTTGCCATAATACGACCTTTAGAGTCAGTCGTCTCATCTATAGATATCTAAATATCGTTGTTACCAACTTCTTCGCGAATAGTATTAATAGTCTTAAAAAATTAATAAAAATATTATAGGTGTAAACAAAATCTTAATGACACTCAAGTATGAAAATACATTTTTAAATTATTATTATATTAATTACCTCATTGTAACATTTTGTTACATATATTCTTAAGGTTTTCACGCTTGCCACATTCTTGTTGCAGTATTTAGTGAGAAAATTTCGCAGTTTTGAATAGTTTAATCTGTCCAGAGGAATATTTGCAGACATAAAAGCGTCGCATAAATCTCGATTAAAAACGTCGATTTCTCTTGAATTTTTGGTGTCTATTAACATTTGGTTCCTCAACGGTTTCCTAAGATTTGCCTGATGTCCAGGAGCAGTAGCATGTTGCTCTAAATGATTTTTCTTTTTGCAAGTTAACTACAATAATATTTTTGAAGCAAGTTAGGAAAGAAAAACAAAAACGTCCTTTACCATTTTTCCGCACGCTTTACAAAACAACTCTTCACTGTTGCTTGAATTCAGCTGAAAGACAGTAGTGCCTCCAATTGCCTTCAGCCATTTTTGAACTTTATCGCTATGTGATTCCTTGGATTTTGGCATTGTTGTAGATGGAAATACACAATACACTGAGTAGATAAACAAGCACAAACCGACAGAAAACTACCGAGAAATATTCGTTGCAAGCTACGATATAAATGAAAATTCAAAGTACGCCTTTCACTATATACTGATTCGTCAATAGTCCACCTCGCTATAGGAACACACACATATACGCTCCAGAGAAACATTAAGAGAATAAATATAAAATCTAAACTGCAATATCAAGATGTCCATTGTATAAACTATGAATGGACATCGTGTATTCATTAATCACGTTAACAGGGAGAAGAAATTCGCTTATATGGTTTTAAATTACAGGGCGTAAACAAGCCGATAGGGATTCCTGTAAAATAAAAACGTGGGTGCAGGTAAATGAACCCGCGAGCGATAAGCCGATAATTGAGGATATATCTTCAATAGGGTAGTAATATAAATTTTACGGCAGGCAAATCCAAACTTTGCCCCTCATATAATAGACGGGAAAACCCATCGTTGTATTAGTTTATAGCATTTTAGCTGTAAAACTAAAATTTACATTTAAGAAAGATGCAGCTGTGTAAAAACAATATTTATTTAAAATTAAAAAAAAAAACTTTTAGACCAAATAAATATGATTTTAGGACAAAATAGGCGAAAAACCACGATTTAGGCTGTTAAAAGTCCAAATAGGCAACTAGGCAAAATAAAACATAGCTAGATCGCTTTGATTTGTCGAGAAACATATAGATTTTGTATTATTTTTAATTTGCTTTGAATCTAAACAAAGAGGCATTTTGCCTAAAATCCCGTCTCTACTCATAGATATATATATAGCTTCTCAATAAGACAGCCTCTGCTCCCAGCGTTTACAAGAACTGCTGGAAATGCTGATCTTGATTTTGTAAACACAAATTTGTTCTTCTTTTTAAACGTTCGAAAACATTTCGTAGGCACTCTACCGGAATATTTGCAATTTCATTCCTAATGGCTTCTTGCAACTTTTCCAAGTTGTGTAAACGGTTATGAAAAATTATATTTTTTAAATAGCCGAATAGAAAAAAAATAGGAGGTGTAAGGTCTGGTGATCGCGCTGGCCACAATCCTCTACTTATTCCTTCTTGGAAAAAATTGTTGTAGAAATTGGATTCTAGCATCGACTACATGAGGAGGTGCTCCGTCTTGCTGAAAATACCCGTCTCGTAATTCATCCTCACGCAGTTCATTTATAAATGGCTCCAGTTTTATTTCTCCATATCGTTGAGTGTTCATTTTCACATCGAAGAAAATTGGACCTACTATGCGACGAAGAGAAGTAGCAACCCATACACCAGTTTTAATCGGATGCAAATCACTCTCTACAAAATTATGTGGATTAACTGCGCTCCAAGTTCGATAGTTTTGGCTTTTTATATATCCAGAAAGATGAAACCATGCTTCATCAGTGAAAAATGTCTTGTCCAAGGCGTTACTGTCATTTATATTTTGTTCAAACCACTAGCAATATTGAACACGAGCTATGTAGTCGACAGGAAATAAGTGTAGTACAACGGACATCTTATATGGCTTCATATGCAAATTTTTTAAGTATCTTTCTACACGTTGCATATAAAAGACCTATACAAAAAAAATGTATAACTAATTATTTATCTAAGAGATTTAGCCATTCCTGAATGTACCAGTTTCCAAGAAACGCTGAACAATACGTTCCTGGTATTGTTGAAAGTCCGGATAAGCAATATCATTTTCAGGATATGTTGCTTGAGATTGATTGTTGCATTGTAGTACAGAATAGGAAAATCAAACGTCTTCATTTAGAACACCAGTGCAGAAATATGCCATCACAATAAAAATATTCTGCTGCGTCGGGAAAGGCATCTTTAATGGAATCTACGTGATATTTATGCATAAATGATATCATAATTCCAACGTGAAGTAACTCACCTCAATCACTAGATTTTTATTATAGAGTTTGTTTTGAAAAAAAGAAACCGGTTTTGTACGGAATAAAGACAATATAGAAAGAATGGACACGCGCCTGGCGTGTTTTTTCCCACACGACGTCGATTTACGGAACGCGAGTTGATATAATTGCCAGCCCCCTTTTCGAACGAACTTACGCCCATTAATTAGAAAAAGTAGTGCTCTTTCTATTCGCGTCGTCGACGCGGGTCCATCTTGACGCTTTTTTTCGCAATGCGCCTACAATTTGCTTTTTTTTCGACTTCCTTTCGGCCGTCCCGCTCCCGCTTACGGACTATCGTACTATAAGGGACAATGTAAAAGAGCCGATGTGGAGTTGTCGATCAGCGTTTATTATATTATAACTAGCTGAAAAACCCAAATCTCAAGGGTTTAGGTAAAGAATAGTTATCGAATACATACATAGGGATACCCGCTACAGTTTACCCACTCCAGCAAATTTTCTAAGTCTATACTCAGAGGGATACCAGCTGCAGTTTACCCACCTCAGCAAATTTTCTAGATCTATTCTCATAGGGATATCAGTTGTAGTTTACCCACCCCAGCAAATTTTCTAGATCTGTACGCATAGGGAAACCAGCTACAGTTTACCCAATCCAGCAAATTTTCTAGATCTATACTCATAGGGATACCAGCTACTACAGTTTACCCACCCTAGCAAATTTTCTAGATCTATACTCATAGGGATAACAGCTGCAGTTTACCCTCCCCAGCGAATTTTCTAGATCTATACTCATAGGGATACCAGCTACAGTTTTCCCACCCCCGCAAATTTTCTAGATCTATACTCATAGGGATACCAGCTACAGTTTACCCACCCTAGCAAATTTTCTAGATCTATACTCATAGGGATACCAGCTGCAATTTACCCACCTCAGCAAATGTTCTAGGTCTATGTATACTCATAGGGATACCACGCCAGGGCTACATTCGGCTATATCGGCATCAACCACAATAAAAATAACCTGCAAAAAACACTTTCTGGTTGTTTCGTCAAGAACTTCCATGCAATATTCTGCATCACATTGTTTCTTTGTATTTTTCGATCACGTCGTCAAATTACCGAACGCCGGTTAATATAGTCGTCGGCACCCGTTTCGAACGAAAATACGCTTATTCGATGGCCGAAGGAGTGCCCTTTCGATCGCCATTGCTCGCGTGCGCCGATCTCTCTCGCTGAGACCCCGATTTCGCTCATAGTTTGCTCCTTTTAGGCCCTCTCTTCCGTCCTTCTCGCGCCTTCGGACCGCCGATATATAACCGAGGATGCAAGAGTGAGGCGTAAAGTTGTCGATCAGCTTATATTTATATAAAAAGCTAATATTTATATATTATTTAGCTGTGATGACAATGACAATGAACCTTCCTGCTGACGTTCGCCATGCACAACCATTGTGGAAAAAAGCACGTAAATACACATTTGTAAGAAATCTAGATTGAGTTAGGTACATGCGTTATTATTTCGTATATTTTAAAATAGTTGTATACAGTCCGTGCGAGTGTAATGTTTGCGGCAATTAAACGCTACAAGGCGACTGCTTCTTATTCGAATCTATCCAGACCAGGACGGAAACGTAAAACAACAGCCAGCCAATTAACATGGCTGAAAACAACGGCACAAACTGCTGTTAACTCAGCGATACAAGCGTCTTGCGTGGGCCAGAAAATATGAATGTTGGAGCGTCGAGGACTGGGCAAAAATAATTTGGTCGGACGGATCGAATATAAATGGGAGTTTATATAACCTTTAATCTATCCAATAAATGCAAAAAAGCATGCCATAATTTATTTGTTTCTTACAGGAAAAAGTGAATTTTAAATGCAATACTTTTGCTTACATATTACAGATGTACGGTAATTCTAGAGCACGTTATGTGTGCAGGAAAGTAGGAGAAGCGTTCATACTCGAATGCATTACCCCTACGGTTAAATATGGTGGAGGTAGTGCGCCCTAAAAAACGCCCTCTGCCGCAAAGAACTTCAAGTTACCAGGTGGTTTAACGATAGTCGTGTTAGCTGCATAGATTGACTGCCTCAGACAGATTGGCCTACAGGAAACCTGTGGCATATTTTAAAAGAATAGATCCGTACGCAGTCCTATTCAACAAAGAAGGCACTAGAAGATGCGATATATCGCGAATGGGCTGCAATTTTGACAGACGAATGTTTAAAGCTCGTCCACTATGCCTACTAGAATCAAGGCAGTCATTCGTGCCAAAGGAAGCACAATGAAATAGTAATTTTCATGAATAAAATAAGTTTATTAACATCTACATGCGTTTTATTTAACATCTACATGCGTTTTATTTTAACTTTTATTGCGTCGGTTTATAACCAAGGTTGGTAGAATACATTCACTCTCTCAGTTTAAAAATAGCGTGCGCAATGGCATCAGTGGTTGTGGAATATAGAACATATGAGATCCATCAATTTAAACGTTGTTACGAATAAGTATATCTATATATTACCACCAGTGACGTCAAAATATGCGTCCTTCACCCCTCCGCCCACTAACTTTCGGTCAAGTATTGCAGCATAGGAACAGAGACAACCTTTAGAGTACCTGAATTATACCAACCTTGCTTTATAGCAACCTAAAAAATCTTACCCTGCCTATCTTTTATGCCCGCGACTGTATATTCACAAAGGAACAGCAAACTGGCATGTTTGACTTTCAAGAGTATAACAAAGATAGTACTGCTGGTGATTTCTAGTAAAGAGAGAAATAGGTCTAAAAAGGCATATTACAAACCCACTTAATATATTTTATATTTCGCGGATGATAGTTGGTGTTCGTGGTTCCAGCAATAAATTACATATTCGTTAAGTTCTTAACGTAATAGAGTAGTAGAAGAAAATAGTACTTATAGAAAGATGTGATTTAATCCTGCAACTAAATAATAAGAATACTTATCGTATCGACAATATACCCAGAAAATATTTTTACTAAACCCTTACTTTGTCTCTTTTTTTATAAGTAAATTTTATTTTCTTGTAAATATACAAACGCTTCTACCAAGGACACTACCATCTTATTTTGTACATAAAATATTAGAACCATAAAGAGTATAAATATAAAGTAATTTAGAGAGTGTATAAAAAAACTGTAGACTTTCACGGCCAGTGTGCGAATTTATACTAACCGTACCTGTTTCCGGGCTGGTAGACCGCCGTCTTCGACCTGTAGAGGTCGACATTTCGTCAAACGCTGCGATTGGCATTCTTCAGGACGATGTTGTATCTTCAATAGTCGTCTGACAAGTGGTGGTCAGACTAGAAACGCTCCGCAATATATACTTGTGCTGTTCGCTAATTGGTGTCTCGTTTCGCTGTGCGACCTGCGCTGAATAGCTGGCTCCAGACTGTGTTTCTATGTTGGTCCGTGTATTCTGTCGGGCGTTGTGGTTCGAGTATTGTATTTTTCAGGGTTGGAGTCCAGATGTTATTGATCCGTACAGCTTCTACTTTTCGATTAAAATTGTTTTTATGTTTGTGTATTTCGATCGCTTCCCGGTATAGTCGTGTGTAGTAATGGCGTGTAGTATCGATGATCTGTGTGTTCTCGTAATTTATAATGTGTTCGTCCCGTTGTAATGAGTGTTTTGCGGTTGCTGGTTTATCGACGTGGCCGAGTCTGCAATATCTTTTGTGCTAGATTTGCTGGACCCAACTACTTACAAGACACTACCTCGGGAGCCCAAAAGCAAGATTGTCTGATCAACAATCAATCTGGGAAAGAGCTCTTCGATCACCGAAAACAGCATTCACACAAACATCCGATTCACTTTAGAGGTTGAAAAGGATAGCGCACTTCCCTTCTTGGATGTATTAGTGTACAAAAAAGACAATGGAGGAACCCTCGGCCACACTGTCTATCGCAAACCAAACGCAGACAGATATTTACACAAACACTGAAACCATCAAAACCTTAATGGATCGAGTTCGTAAGATATGTGAACCGAGTAAGCTACTCCATGAAATGCGACATTTGGAACAAGCTCTTATGGGTAACGGCTACTCACAAACCGAAATTAAACGCGCAGGGCACTCGCGAAGAGGCTACGGCACGTAACAGAGCGCAACACCACTAGTCATCATCGTATTTCTATCGTTCATCCCCCAGGTAATTGACCGTATTAGGAAACTCTTGGGAAAACACAACATTAAGACAATCTGCCGCCCTACAGAGAAACTCCAAGAGAAACTTAGATCAGCCAAAGGCCGTAGAGACCCTCTTTCCTTGCGTTGCCTGCGGTCGTGTTTACATAGATACAACAAAACGGAGCGTTTCGATCCGAAGCGATCGAAATACACAAACATAAAAACAATTTTAATCGAAAAGAAGAAACTACGGATCAATAACATCTGGACTCCGACCCTGAAAAATACAAATACCATGCTCGAACCACGACGCTCGACAGAATACACGGACTGACATAAAACATAGCCAGGAGCCAATCGGCGCAGTGAAGCGAGAAACTAATCAGCGCACAGCACAGCAGAGTGTTTATCGTCTGGGTACCACTCGTCAGACGACTATTAAAGACTTAAAATCGTCTTGAAGATACCAACTGCAGCGTTTGGCGAAACATCGACCTCGAAGATCACCAGCCCGGAAACACGTATTAGTACAAATTTAGAGAGTGTATACGCATTTGACTGTAACTTTGTTTTCTGTTGTTTTAGATTGAAGGTGAAATTAACGCCTGGAACAAGTAGACGAGGTAAAGCCGCCAAAACTGCAGTTAATATGTTTCTGCACGATCGAACTATAACCCAACGAGAGAAGGATTTGTTGAAAGCCGTAAGAGATGAACAGCTAGCAAGAAACATACCTGGAAAGGTTAAATTATCAGCTCCAAGGGTACAAACGTTCAAAAGATAATTTTTATTTGCCTCCTCATTATGCATATGAAACAACATGAATAAATAGTTGATAGTGCATTTAGATTACTGAAAATTGTTACCACCTTCAAATAAAGCTAACGAGGAAGAAAGTTATTGAACTATTTTAATGCTCGTGATAACGTGGTAGTGAATTTCCTTATATTAACAATTATTTGCTTATCTATCTGAGCTTGCAAAATAGGAGCAAAATAGGAGGATTCAATGGTTATTATTCTAAGATAATTTCCAAAAAAGTAAAACATTGTTTGGAATTTGAGCTTAAAATTGTCAATGTGTGTAACGGTTCTAGGTGGTCCGTTCTGAGACCACTTTTTTATTTATATTGACAAAAACTACGTAAGAACTTAAGAGTTAAGAAAGTGGTGGACTTAATGATCAGATAACATCTCAATGGTTATTTCGGTTCAGATTCCTGGGTAACTGCAACGTGCAATACGAATCAGCGAAAAATTCGAAACATACTGAAATAAAAACAAAACAACTTTAAACAAATAAGAAGCCATAGTAACAAAATAATTGTGAAATTCTTACAAATAACTAGACGGTAAACTAAATTGTCATATTGATGTTGTGTGTCGTTGCAATTTTATGCGTCAGGAATATCCTCAATATGCAGGTTTTATTATTCAACTAGCTGAAAAACCCAAACCTCAAAGGTTTGGTAAGGAACAGTTATCGAGTACGCACATAGGGATACCAACTGCAATTTACCCTCCCCAGCAAATTTTCTGGGTCTATACTCATAGGGATACTAGCTGCAGTTTTGCCCACCCCAGTAAATTTTCTAGGTCTATACTCATAGGGATACCAACTGCAGCATAATAATAATAATCACAATCATAATCATCATCATCATCATCATTATAATCATAATCATATAATCATAATCATATAATCATAATCATATAATCATAATCATATAATCATAGTCATATAATCATAATCACATAATCATAATCATATAATCATAATCATATAATCATAATATAATCATATAATCATATTCATATAATCATAATCATAATCTGTTAAAGCATACACGTTGTATTTGAATTTACCGCGAAAGGTAATACGGTAGTACGATACAAACAAAAAAACTGTACAAAAATAATGCAACACGTGTGTAGCTTCCTTGTGCTTGAGCAATAAAACGTACAACAAAATAATACAAAAAAAGGTGTTTTTCTACAATTATACATGATCATATAATCATAATCATATAGTCATAATCATATAATCATGATTATATAATCATAATCACATAATCATAATCATAGATGATGATGATGATGATGATAATGATAATAATAATGATCATGATCATGAGGATGATGATAACGATGATGATGATGATAATGATGATAATGATGATGATGTAGTTGATGTAGTTGGGCTACAATCGCGTGGCGAGGCCCAGTCGGAACAAAATTTGTTCGCTACTGCTCAGGCCTAATCACGTTATATATTAAACATAAGAATAAGCACAGATGCCAAGTTATAACAACGAAAATTTTAACAATTAAAAAAAGTGAATGTATGCTACTTAATGCCTATACCTAATAATACTATACCAACTTGACCTAATACTCACAGCCTATACTTGAAAACAGTTTCAATCGAATGAAAAAATAGAAAAAAAGAAATTACACGTGGATCAATCTGAGTATATGCACACATGCACGACTATTGCTGGAAAAGGAAGCTGCTTAGTTTATTTTTAAAATTCAAAATACTAATTTTCTTTAGTTCATCGAGGATAGCGTTATACATTTTATATTAAGCAGAATTAATGTAGTAATATTTAGCGTTTTATGTATACTCCTATATGATATATTTTTTTTTTCTTTTCTGCTTAATAAAACATATTATTATTATTATTATTATTATTATTATTATATCGGAAAAGTGAAGCTCGTTTCATAACGTGCGGTATAGCGGTGTGGTGGGGAAATCAATCCGCGAAAGCAGGTGGTCATCATCATCATCATCATCATCATCATCATCATCATCGTCGTCATCATCGTCGTCATCATCGTCGTCATCATCGTCGTCATCATCGTCGTCATCATCGTCGTCATCATCGTCGTCATCATCGTCGTCATCATCGTCGTCATCATCGTCGTCATCATCGTCGTCATCATCGTCGTCATCATCGTCGTCATCATCGTCGTCATCATCGTCGTCATCATCGTCGTCATCATCGTCGTCATCATCGTCGTCATCATCGTCGTCATCATCGTCGTCATCATCGTCGTCATCATCGTCGTCATCATCGTCGTCATCATCGTCGTCATCATCGTCGTCATCATCGTCGTCATCATCGTCGTCATCATCGTCGTCATCATCGTCGTCATCATCGTCGTCATCATCGTCGTCATCATCGTCGTCATCATCGTCGTCATCATCGTCGTCATCATCGTCGTCATCATCGTCGTCATCATCGTCGTCAATCAATCGTCGTCATCATCGTCGTCATCATCGTCGTCATCATCGTCGTCATCATCGTCGTCATCATCGTCGTCATCATCGTCGTCATCATCGTCGTCATCATCGTCGTCATCATCGTCGTCATCATCGTCATCATCATCGTCATCATCATCGTCATCATCATCGTCATCATCATCGTCATCATCATCGTCATCATCATCGTCATCATCATCGTCATCATCATCGTCATCAGCATCGTCATCAGCATCGTCATCAGCATCGTCATCAGCATCGTCATCAGCATCGTCATCAGCATCGTCATCAGCATCATCAGCATCATAGTAATAATAATAATAATAATAATAATAATAATAATAATAATAATAATAATAATCATAATAATAATAATAATAATCATCATCACAATAATAGTAATAATCATAATAATAATAACAATAATCATAATAATAATAATAATAATAATCATCATCATCATAATAATAATAATCATCATAATAACAATAATCATAATAATAATAATAATAATAATAATAATAATAATAATAATAATAATAATCATCATAATAATAATAATAATATTAATCATCATCATCATCATCATCATCATCATCATCATCATCATCATAATCATAATAATAATAATAATCATAATAATAATAATAATAATAATCATCATAATAATAATAATATTAATCATCATCATCATCATCATCATCATCATCATAATCATAATAATAATAATAATGATAATAATAATAATAATTTTTTTTTTTTTTTTTACTTCCGCCCGTCGAAAAGGGCTTTCCTCCACCCAACCTGTCTCGTGTACCAAATTGTACACGAAACAGGTCTCCTTACTAAAATATACAAATACATCCAGCAATTCTGTAAATATGCCTCAACTCCTCCTACGCATCAACTTGACGACTGGCCAAAGCACAAACTATACCCATCCCCAATGGACACGGCCCATACAATGGCCAACCGCCTCCACCTAATTGTTATGAACATCATAGAACAATTGAAACAAAATTAATTAATTAAGTCACTACAAGTAATCAAATCAGAAGGAAAAAAAAAATTACAAAATAAAGCTAATGGCTAAGCACATGGAGTAAGTCAAATTCAGAAGTCACTAAGCTGTCAATCAGCTTATCAGCGACAATTGAATTCCGGCCCATTTAATCTGATGTTGTAGCTGCCTGCCTCTGTTCACACCCAAAACCAAACTAATCCAATTGCCCACTTAAAATTAAATATTTTCTGTGTATAATCATAGACTATTAAATAACCATTGAAGAGCTTTTCTCTTCAAAACTGAGAATGCTTCTAAATCACGCATATCACCTGGAAGCTCATTAAATAACTTCGGAACTAGCACATCCAGAGTTCTCTGACCATACTTATTCGTAAAAGGAAGCTCTCTAAATTTCGTTGACGTTATTGCCCTAGTATTGTGTCCATGATCCATTCCCACGCGATATTTATTATTAAAATAAAATTCCAATATGAGTCGCCATCTGTATAACATTTTAACCGTCATTATAATGGTAAATTTGTAGCCATCCGGATAAGCACTGTGCTCAGGGGCTAGATTAATCTATTTTGGGTACATTGAAGGGTATTTATATGACAAGAGGAAGCAGAGCCCCAGATAACTATTGCATAATTCAATATCGACTGGATCAAAGCTTTGTATATTATAGTTAGTGTATGTCTAGGCAAGCAAAATTGCAGGTAGTAAAATCGGTTCGCTAAGTGACGCAATTTTATTGTAATGTCACGAATGTGTACATCCCACAAAAAAAACTGATCCACAGTTACACCAAGGTATCTATATTTGGTAACCAATTCAACACGAGAGGTACAGCTACACGTCATATCCGGCAATTCATGTAAACATTCATGTGAGTGTACTATAATCCTCCTCTGAGTTGTACGCGGTAAGTGAGGTGACGAGATGATCATCAATTTAGTTTTTGCAGCATTGATGGTAAGCCCTTTATTGTGGGCCCAACACTGAAAATTGTGAAAATCTGATTGAAGGTTAATCATTGCAATATCAAGGTCAACATGTGCTGACAAAATAACTGTATCGTCTGCATACATGTAGTAAAGGCACTTTCGAAAACACATGCCGACATCATTCACATAAAGAAGGTAAATCAACGGCCCCAGAATACTACCCTGAGGGACACCACAGGTAAGCATGTTTGAATCACTTAGTTTATTGTTGATTTTCACTTTATAACTCCTGTTCCTTAGGTAGCTATTAAACCACGTCAGCAACGATCTCCTAATGCCAGCCCTATCCAACATACGAAGAATCTCCAAGTGATCGATTGTATCGAACGCCTTGGCAAAATCTATAAAAATACATACTACATATTTGCGTTCATCAAGTTTTTTATTAATAAAATTAGAGTAGTCCAAAAGTAATTTACTTGTACTCTTACCAGGACGGAAACCATACTGCTGACTATCTAAAATATTAAATTTCTCCAGATAATTCATTATGTTGTTGGACACGAATCTTTCAATAATTTTATCGATCGCAGATAAAACAGAGATCGGTCTAAAATTTAATACAGTTTTTGCAGATGCTACTTTTGGCACTGGTGTAACAACAGCACATTTCAGATCGTCGCAGACAATCCCATCAGCTAACGATTTATATACTATTTTATAAATAAAAGGAGAGAGTAAGTCGTAATGAGTTTTAATGTATTTAACCGCTATCCCATCAATTCCTGCACTACAGTCGCTTCTCATTTTAAATATGATTTCTTGCAAGATTGTGGGCGTCATATCTGGAAGAAACATGGATTGCAGTCGGGATATATTGTCAACCTCATGTATATTAATTTTCAAATTACATTTTAATTTTATAAGACACACCTGTTCAGCAAAAGAACTTGCAAAGTGGTTAGAAAGATTTGTTTCATTGTTATTATGTTCTTTTAAAACAGTTTTAAATGGCGTTTCACTGCCCGTCCTACCCAAGACATTATTAATATGGTACCATGTTTGCTTCATACTGTTCTTGCATTTCTCAAACAACTGTGCGAAATGTTCCCTTTTAGCTTTTCGAATCATACTAGTTATTTTATTTCTAATTTGTTTGTATTCGCTTTTGTATTTCTCCACCAATGTCTGCTGTCTACAATTTCTCCATGGTTTATAGAACCAATCACGCGAACGTATCCTATCACGGATTAAGTGAGTAATCCACGGTTTATCAATTTTTCGATTTCTTTTAATATTTCGGGTAAATGTCGTACTCTTCAACGCGACATTATATGATCCACGCAAATAGTTGTAAATCTCTTCAACAGTGTTAAGTTCATCCAAGATATCCACTCTCAAAAGCTCGCTCAACTTAGATCTTAATTTGGCAGTATTTATACTGTAGATAGGTAGTTCGTTCAAAACAGTTTCTGGTCTTTTGATACTAGTCTCCACAGCAAGACAAATCAAATAATGGTCCGAAACAGTCAACGTCACTATACCACCCTTACTAGAATTCACAAACCCTCTGATATAAATGTGGTCCAAACACGACTTGACCCAATTATTACCAAAAAAACATTCCCTTGTGGGCAAATCAATTTTTTTTTCAAAACCACAACTACTTAAAGCTGATTCATAATTAATTACGATTCCAGAATCTTGGTTTAATAAATTTATGTTAAAGTCACCCAATAGAACAACTTTTCTCTGAGTCAAGTTATTCAAAAACGTATCTAAATTATATGTGAAATCCAATGCACTGTATTGAGGCGGTCTATAGCAAGCAATGATATCGAATACAAACGACTCAATGGACATAGTCATGTGCAAGACTTCACAATTCGGTAGTACAGCATTTTTGACTTGCACATGAATATATTTTTTTACAAATATCATTATGCCACCGCCCTTATTTGCACGACACAATAAAAAGCTCTGAAAGTTAGCGATTGTGAAATTGAGTTCAGCCTCCTCTCTGTATTCCTCGGCAACATTAGATTCAGTCAATATAAGAATGTCTATTCTATTGAACTCATTTCCTAAGGATGCACAAAGGTCATCAAAATTAGATCCAACCGATCTTATATTAAGATGACAAATTAACAGGGAGTAATCAGTATTATACTGAATAGTTGTAAGCCAACTATCCAAACTATGGCTTACGTCACAGTTATCGTAATTACGAGTAGCTTCAAGAAATTGAGTATCCATATTAAATTAGAACTACTCATATAAACATAAAGAAATGAACACAGCTCACAGAATCTCAAAAATAATCTCCAAGGTAATATACACTCTAAATCAGAAGCAAATAACCACAACCACAGAAGCACCAAACAATAACATTAATATCATCAAGGTACAAGTTTAACAATCAATTAATTAATTAAAATCCTAGTTCATCTGTAGTTCAAACCATCATTATTTGATTAGCACTCATATATTGTTCCAGGCGTTCATGTTATATTTTAATGCAATAATAATAATAATAATAATAATAATAATAATAATAATCATAATAATAATAATAATAATAATAATAATAATAATAATAATAATAAAAAATAAAACGGTAGGGCGGCATTACGCCGAAAGGGGAGAAGACCAGCAACGACCCCTTCCGTCCCGAGTTGTAGAGGGGGGCTTAGGCCTTAGACCCTCAATCCCGGCCGTCTGCAGGCGCGGAGCATCGGAGGAACCCGCGACTTCGCTGTCGTCGAGTAAAGGGAAAACTCGAATTGCCGGATGCCGCCCCAGCAATCCTATTTCACCTCAGGAGAACTTGGGCCTCAAAATCCGTCCAACACCTATTAGGGTAGGTGAGACCTAAGATTATAAGTTGGCGGCGTCGTTTTGGGTTAACAGCCCACTGCGGCGAATGAACTTGTTCACGACGAGGAACAGAGTAAAACTGCCCACAGCCGGCGTCTTTCGGATAGCGCTAACGGGACAGCTGGGAGCAGTCAAGACCGTCCCCACACTACGGTAAATACCGTGAGGTCTGTATGGACTCCGGAGATCTGCAGGGACCTATATACGTGCTACAATAAGAGTAAACCAAACGAACGTGGATATATGAAAAGGATGCACACTCTCTGGATTGGTCTTCGTCCAGAGCTACAGCACATAACCCCCCAACATCTTCGAGACCAAGCAGCATCGCTGAGGAAAAGAGGATTCCAATACGCTCCCGAGGAGCCACGACACATTCCGAACCAGACAGATGAATCAATTCCGGTGGATATTAGTAATCCGTCACAAAAACTAGTGGACACTTTCCTCCGGCATCTGTCTGACACTACCTCGAAACAAAAAGTTATTTGTCATAAGCAGAATATCTCGAAACATGCTGGTAATCAACGACCACTTGCAAGGTGATTCCGATCTTGATACGGTAACGCGGACAGTTCGTGCAGCGGCTGCATCTATAACGAAAAAGAAAGAAATTAACATCTTCCTTCAAAACACAAACAATAGATTGGATCAATTAAACGACAAGATTAGGGAATGGCGTAGGCGAGCTTCACAATTACAGAGCCTCCTTGAAACCATCCGAAGAAATTTAGCATTCACCAAGAAAATACGTCTAATCGCCAAAGCCGTCAAAAAAAGGCATCACACGTTAAGCTGTACCGTATTAACATTAATCAAAGAGCAAGCCATTGACAAAATAAGAGCCTTAACTGCGAGCAAGAAGAAACTTGAAAGAACAAAGAACCGCATTGAACAAAACGCTCTACTTCAGGAGAATCCATCTAAGTTTCTTGGGAAGAGAGAGTCACACACTACATACCCCGATATGCGTGCTGTGGAAACGTACTGGAAACAACTGTATGAGGAGCCTGCCCCACTTAACATGGAAAATCGAGCGATGACTCTATTCGATACTTATTGCAAGACCCGCCGCGCAGAGATACCTTACCCTTTGCCAACTATCACCACAGAGGATCTGCAAAAAGCATTGTCAACTAAGCCTAATTTCTCTTCGCCCGGACCGGATTCAATTAACGCTTACTGGTGGAAAAAATTCACAACAGTGCACGATCCCATAGTTCGAATATTTAATAGCTATTTGGCAGATCCTGAACGCATTCCTCAATCGATGTGCGAGGGCAGAACCATCTTGATTTACAAAAAGGGTGACCCAAGAAATCCTGCAAATTACCGCCCGATTACTTGTCTAAATGTAATCTATAAAGTCTTCACGACAATACTGCAAAATCTGATCCTACAGACAATAGAACCAATATGGAGCAACATCATTGAACAACGCGGTGCCAAAAAAGGAATGGCCGGTGTAAGGGAGAATCTACTGATAGACGCTAGCATCTGCCAGGATGCAATACAGTATAAGCGCAATCTCTCGATGGCTTGGGTCGATTTCCGTAAGGCTTTTGAC
>JAROYE020000050.1:48460-68460 GCA_029619315.2 Dynastes maya | reverse complement strand
TCGTCATCGTCATCGTCATCATCCATCGTCATCGTCATCGTCATCGTCATCGTCATCGTCATCGTCATCGTCATCGTCATCGTCATCGTCATCGTTTCATCGTCATCGTCATCGTCATCGTCATCGTCATCGTCATCGTCATCGTCATCGTCATCGTCATCGTCATCGTCATCGTCATCGTCATCGTCATCGTCATCGTCATCGTCATCGTCATCGTCATCGTCATCGTCATCGTCATCGTCATCGTCATCGTCATCGTCATCGTCATCGTCATCGTCTCGCATCGTCATCGTCATCGTCATCGTCATCGTCATCGTCATCGTCATCGTCATCGTCATCGTCATCGTCATCGTCATCGTCATCGTCATCGTCATCGTCATCGTCATCGTCATCGTCATCGTCATCGTCATCGTCATCGTCATCGTCATCGTCATCGTCCCTCGTCATCGTCATCGTCATCGTCATCGTCATCGTCATCGTCATCGTCGTCATCGTCATCGTCATCGTCATCGTCATCGTCATCGTCATCGTCATCGTCATCGTCATCGTCATCGTCATCGTCATCGTCATCGTCATCGTCATCGTCATCGTCATCGTCATCGTCATCGTCATCGTCATCGTCATCGTCATCGTCATCGTCATCGTCATCGTCATCGTCATCGTCATCGTCATCGTCATCGTCACGTCATCGTCATCGTCATCGTCATCGTCATCGTCATCGTCATCGTCATCGTCATCGTCATCGTCATTTGTCAGTATCGTCATCGTCATCGTCATCGTCATCGTCATCGTCATCGTCATCGTCATCGTCATCGTCATCGTCATCGTCATCGTCATCGTCATCGTCATCGTCATCGTCATCGTCATCGTCATCGTCATCGTCATCGTCATCGTCATCGTCATCGTCATCGTCATCGTCATCGTCATCGTCATCGTCATCGTCATCGTCATCGTCATCGTCATCGTCATCGTCATCGTCATCGTCATCGTCATCGTCATCGTCATCGTCATCGTCATCGTCATCGTCATCGTCATCGTCATCGTCATCGTCATCGTCATCGTCATCGTCATCGTCATCGTCATCGTCATCGTCATCGTCATCGTCATCGTCATCGTCATCGTCATCGTCATCGTCATCGTCATCGTCATCGTCATCGTCATCGTCATCGTCATCGTCATCGTCATCGTCATCGTCATCGTCATCGTCATCGTCATCGTCATCGTCATCGTCATCGTCATCGTCATCGTCATCGTCATCGTCATCGTCATCGTCATCGTCATCGTCATCGTCATCGTCATCGTCATCGTCATCGTCATCGTCATCGTCATCGTCATCGTCATCGTCATCGTCATCGTCATCGTCATCGTCATCGTCATCGTCATCGTCATCGTCATCGTCATCGTCATCGTCATCGTCATCGTCATCGTCATCGTCATCGTCATCGTCTCTATCGTCATCGTCATCGTCATCGTCATCGTCATCGTCATCGTCATCGTCATCGTCATCGTCATCGTCATCGTCATCGTCATCGTCATCGTCATCGTCATCGTCACGTCTCGTCATCGTCATCGTCATCGTCATCGTCATCGTCATCGTCATCGTCATCGTCATCGTCATCGTCATCGTCATCGTCTCATCGTCATCGTCATCGTTCATCGTCATCGTCATCGTCATCGTCATCGTCATCGTGTCATCGTCATCGTCATCGTCATCGTCATCGTCATCGTCATCGGTCATCGTCATCGTCATCGTCATCGTCATCGTCATCGTCATCGTCATCGTCATCGTCATCGTCATCGTCATCGTCATCGTCATCGTCATCGCATCGCATCATCGGGCATCGGCATCGGCATCGCAATCGCATCGTCATCGCATCGGGCAATCGTCTGTCTCCATCGTCATCGTCATCGGCATCGGCATCGGCATCGGCATCGGCATCGGCATCGGCATCGGCATCGGCATCGGCATCGGCATCGGCATCGGCATCGGCATCGGCATCGGCATCGTCATCGGCATCGGCATCGGCATCGGCATCGGCATCGGCATCGGCATCGGCATCGGCATCGGCATCGTCATCGGCATCGGCATCGGCATCGTCATCGTAATAATAATCATCATCGTAATAATAATCATCATCGTAATAATAATCATCATCGTAATAATAATCATCATCGTAATAATAATCATCATCGTAATAATAATCATCATCGTAATAATAATCATCATCGTAATAATAATCATCATCGTAATAATAATCATCATCGTAATAATAATCATCATCGTAATAATAATCATCATCGTAATAATAATCATCATCGTAATAATAATCATCATCGTAATAATAATCATCATCGTAATAATAATCATCATCGTAATAATATCAATAATCATATCGTAATAATAATCATCATCGTAATAATAATCATCATCGTAATAATAATCATCATCGTAATAATAATCATCATCGTAATAATAATCATCATCGTAATAATAATCATCATCGTAATAATAATCATCATCGTAATAATAATCATCATCGTAATAATAATCATCATCGTAATAATAATCATCATCGTAATAATAATCATCATCGTAATAATAATCATCATCGTAATAATAATCATCATCGTAATAATAATCATCATCGTAATAATAATCATCATCGTAATAATAATCATCATCGTAATAATAATCATCATCGTAATAATAATCATCATCGTAATAATAATCATCATCGTAATAATAATCATCATCGTAATAATAATCATCATCGTAATAATAATCATCATCGTAATAATAATCATCATCGTAATAATAATCATCATCGTAATAATAATCATCATCGTAATAATAATCATCATCGTAATAATAATCATCATCGTAATAATAATCATCATCGTAATAATAATCATCATCGTAATAATAATCATCATCGTAATAATAATCATCATCGTAATAATAATCATCATCGTAATAATAATCATCATCGTAATAATAATCATCATCGTAATAATAATCATCATCGTAATAATAATCATCATCGTAATAATAATCATCATCGTAATAATAATCATCATCGTAATAATAATCATCATCGTAATAATAATCATCATCGTAATAATAATCATCATCGTAATAATAATCATCATCGTAATAATAATCATCATCGTAATAATAATCATCATCGTAATAATAATCATCATCGTAATAATAATCATCATCGTAATAATAATCATCATCGTAATAATAATCATCATCGTAATAATAATCATCATCGTAATAATAATCATCATCGTAATAATAATCATCATCGTAATAATAATCATCATCGTAATAAGAATCATCATCGTAATAAGAATCATCATCGTAATAAGAATCATCATCGTAATAAGAATCATCATCGTAATAAGAATCATCATCGTAATAAGAATCATCATCGTAATAAGAATCATCATCGTAATAAGAATCATCATCGTAATAACAATCATCATCGTAATAACAATCATCATCGTAATAACAATCATCATCGTAATAACAATCATCATCATCATGATAATGATAATAATAGTAATAATAATAATAATAATTTTTTTTTTTTCTTTATAATTAATTTTTCCTCCACCCCGACACCTGGCCCAGGGATGAATCACCAAAGCACTTCATCCCCGGGGTCCTCTCGCGGAAGCAACGCAAGCCACGCTCACAGGGTGCACCCCATGAAACGCCGCCTGCGAAACCCGCCAAACAAAAACTTACAAGACAAAAATATGCCTATATTCCTATGTCATTTATTTCCTAATTCTATTTTTCTCATTTTTTCTTATTCTCTTCATACAGGTTTTCATCTTGTTCTTTTACACCTTTACATTTTGGTGAAAATCATATTGTGCAACGAAGATCCACTAAGACGCAAGTCTTATCAGTGGAATGATTATTACGCGATCGTAAACCTAGAATTACAACTGAAAGCAACCCAATTTTTTCAACTTCAATTCTAAGATTAAACTAGGTTAAACCCAATTTTTAATCAATCAACAATAAGATTATCGATTAGAATTAAATTAACATAATTAAATCAATAGTACCATACCAACCCAGTAAATAGCAAGTATAATAATGATAAACGAAAAAAAAAAAAAACAAAAAGTTCCATGATAGATTAGAAGCAACAAATTTAGATTATATCTGCCGCCCATCCACCTACCGTCAATAACTCAAGTAAATGTTTTTCTTTTATTCATTAATTTTTCATTAGTATAAGTTCCAAGTTGAATCAGTCAACGGATTAAATGAATTTAGATTGGTTTCTAAATGAGAAACTTTTATAAGGCAAATCCCGAGTCCTTCTCTTGGAACCAGTGGCGTAGCTACACCCACGCAATGCGTAGGGGCCCTAGACGCAAGGGAGTCCAAAGGGCTTTCCGATCTTTTATTTTTTTTACTCCTGTTATGATAAATAAATCTGATAGTAAAAATTCTAATTAGTAAAAAATAAGAATTCAAAATAATCCGTACATTTTTGTTTATGAAAATTTTGTTCTTATTTTATATAAAATTAACATATTACATTATCACCAGTTTCGCAAAAGGAAAATATTCAAATAATGAGAAGTATTGTCTTTTGATAGCCGCTGTCGCGTTGGCTGCTTCTTGCCGGAAAAGCCTCAAAGGCGCGACAGCTTTTGTCGCTTTGATTGATGCCACATATATGTTCTCTATACCGACAACTATAAATAAATGCCGCCTCAAAATTATTTCACTATTTTCCGATCTTCAGTAGAAGCAAGTGCATAAATTCAGGTTTTGGTGGAAATTTTAACTTAAGTATTTATTTAGTGACATCTATTATACTCGTACTTAGTTACTGTAGTAGTTGCAATAGTTGCATTTGAATTGAGTTTATGTGGACGGTGTGGGACTAGTGCAAAGTTAAAAGGATTAAATCGATAATGAGGTAAATAAAAATAAAATCTGCCTAATAATTATTATAAAATACCTAAAACGTATTTTTTTATTACAATTAGAAGATGAATCCGATTAATACGCAAAGAAGTTTGACAAGTGGGGCTGCAAAAAGAAGGAAGAAGAAGGAATCAGAAGAAGCAAAGAAAAAGCTGCCTAAAATAGACTCCTTTTTCGGGAGCCAAGATGCAAGTAAATTACCACCTAGTCAACCACTTCCTTCAACGAGGGCTGATCCAAATGACTGTGGTAATGTAATTAATGACAATCGTGATTTAACTACAAAATCCGAAGACTATGAAAATAACGCGGCAACCCTATTTAGCCTGGCCTACTGATTTTGGAAATTTTTTAGATATCGATATGCTTAAAAGTATAAAATTACGAAAATTAATTATAAATTTCGGAGTATGTAGACCAGCCATGTCAAACTCAAAGTCACTGGTGAGCCAAAAGCATTAAGACCGTAGACTAGGTGGACCACGAAACCTAATCTTAAAGAAGACAAACTACTGAAAATCTTAACGAAAACAAGTACTATTATAAGACAAGTATATTTATTACAGTTTCAATAAAAAGAACATTACAAAAAAACACAAACATTAACTTCTTTTGCCAGATATTTGACATCTTTTGTTCTTAATTAAGTTGTCTATTTGTGGCGCGAATTTATCGGTGGAAATAACTTTTAAAACTGCGTCCAAGTGCGCGTCCGTCAATCGCGATCTTGCGGAAGATCTGTTTCCTTTCATCAAAGAAAATAATTGTTCACACTTATAGGTACTTCCAAACATTGATAGGATCTTACAGGCAAATTTTCTTATTTCTTGGTATTGAACAGGTAAGTACTTATAAAATTCGAAGGTACCAACACTATCAAATTTTTGTTTTAAATAGGTCTGACACTGAATCTCAATTACTTCCATCTGCAAGTGACGGGGAACTTTATCAATATCGACAGTGAAAAGACCAGTAAATACAGAAAAATAGTTTTCTTGGTACTTAAAATCTTGAAAACGCTTTTCAAATTCTGCCAGAAGGCTTCCCATTTTCTCTGTATACATTTTGTATGATATTGGGACACTCGTACTTTCCTGATATGCCTTACAAGTCGGGAAATGTGACAGATTATCCACTGCTAACCGTTTTTCCCACAGCATCATCTTCCACTTGAAAGCTTTCACATGATCAGGTCCAACAACTGTTTTGTGATACCTACCATAAATGAAAGATCTTGTAAAAAAGGTACGTCGGATAATAAGCTGACATCTTGTCCTTTCGCTTCCATGAAAAGGCGTATTTCTTCTTTAAGTTTCCAAAACCGATCGAGGACCATAGAACACGAAAGCCATCGCACCTCTGCATAATAAGGTAAACCAGTGTACTCACCTTCTAAATCACGTAAAAACGCAAAAAACTGTCGCTGATTCAAGCCACGTGCCCTTATGAAGTTTATAATTTTTTTCACTGATTTTAAAACCTTTTCCAACTTGATCACTTTTGAGCATAAAATTTCTTGGTAGATTATGCAATGCACATGATGAAAATCTGGTTTGATCTTTGTCTGTAATATTTTAATGAAGCCATTATTTACTCCAGTCATGGAAGGAGCTCCGTCTGTTGCAACGGAACACAGTTTTGACAAATCTGAATTTTACTTTTGCAGAAGTCCGTAAGCAGCATTGAAAATATCCTCTCCAGTTGTATCATGCGATGGTACTAATTCCAGTAATTCTTCATAAACGTTGATATCTCTATCAACAGCACGAAGAAAAACAGCGAGTTGCGCCATACCACACACATCTGTACTTTCATCACAGGCAATAGAAAATGCAATGAAAGAGTCTGATTTTGTTTTTATCTTTTATAAATTCACCTTCAACAAATGGTTTTGAGTGTTTTGCGATCAACTCGACAGTACGTAACTCGATTGAACAGCAGATTCATTCTCTTGCTTTGGACGTGCAAACATAAGCTGTTGATTTTTTAACCGTGATTATAACTCATTTAACTTTTCGTTTCTAATCATGCTTGTATACTGGTCAAAGTTAGTTTTATGACAATCATAGTGACGTTTTATATTATATAATTTTGGGACACCGACTGCACTGCTACAAATCAAGCAAATAATTTTGTCTTTTACTTCACAGCAAAAAAACTCTAATTCCCACTTTTCTTGAAAGATACGATGCTCATCTACGAGTTTCCTCTTACTTCCACTTGCTTTTGAAAGAGACATGTTGAAAACTTTATTATTTATAACAATAAGTACTGTTACGTGTTGTAACTGTCAATAAGTACGCAACTGAACTCGCAATTCTATAGCAACTGACTGAACTCAACCGAGCGGTCTTGGCCTATATACGCAAATGTGATTTCTCGACAGTTCTTTTCTAGAATGTTCAGATAGCGTCACCTGTGTTTTCGCGCGGTAAAACTTTCTGGAACAAGCCAGAGGAAACCTTACGTACGTACGTAAGGACAGTAAAGCGGTTGGGCAGCGGCACACGGTGCGGGGAGGCGTGGGAGACCAGTGCGGCCGATCACAGCCGAGATAGACCGAATCGATCGTCGTAATACGTTTGTATGTGCGCGCGACTTTTTGCAGCGCTTGCGTTTTCAAATACGGTTTTTAACACGCTCGCGGGCCGCGTTATCTCGCTGTTTTCAAAATTGATCCGTGCCTCAGGGTTGGGTAAAAGGAATTAACGACTGGCAGACCCTATCGAATAAAATTAAAGAACATTTTTTAGTTCAATCACGTGTTATATTACCCCCTCCACTTTTGTAGTTGGTGTCGCGCTCACCGAGCGGAGCTAGGTGGCGTGCGCTGCAAGTGGCGCGCATAAACGGTGGGAAATAGAAATTAATTTCGCTATACTGGCTGTTGATTTTGTAAGTGAACGTTTTAAAACTAATATTCGTTAGCCGATTCTGGACCACACACTCTACCAAAATTTGAACTCCGGTGGAAGCGGCAATTTGCCCCTTCCACTTTCGTAGTTCGCTCCGCGCTCACCGAGGCGGGTAGATGGGGCTGTAAGTGGCGCTCGCGTCGAAAACGGTCGGAAATGAAATGGCAAATTTCGCTATACAGGCTGTGTGTGTGTGTGTATGTGTGAAATTAAGATTCGATTAAATCTATGTTTGCTTTAATATTTAAAATTTGATATTGAATCTTACATTTAGAGTACATGCTTATACTTATTTAATGCGAATGAGTTTTTTTCTTCTTTCGAATTTGATTTTCTTGTAAGTCGAAGTCGCAGTCGAACGTGCAATAGTAGCAGTCTTTCCTGGCGGGCGCTCTTCCGTCGATGTGCTCTTCCTGCCAGGATTGATTATAATGTTTATTACATGGTAAATATTTTTCCAGAAGTATTTGCTTATCGCTGGATATGTACTTCCAGCTCTTTTCCAACGTATAGGGATTTACTTTTGTCATCCAGACGTGTATGGGGATACAGGCAATTAAATTAGCATCAATTTCAACTTCATCACCATCCAAATACTTGATGATGGTCGTGAGTTTTTCGGAAATTGTTTGCTCCATTTTGTTTGAGAACCGCACACGTGAATAGTTTGATAGAAAATAGAGGTAATTGAAAGATACTGCAAACTATATTCAGGAACGATGTTGGGAGAGGGGGGAAGAGTTAGGCGAGACTAAATAAAAATGCACATTACGTTTCAGGGTAATGGTTTTTAATTTTATCTCTTAATAAAAATGCTCATTCAGAATACAAATAATTGGTTAACCTATAAACATTTGATATTGAACAAATTTTAAGTTTTTCTCTGTGATACATACAACATTCGTCGAGAGTTTTTGTTATCGTTCTTCATGTATTCTAAATTTACTATTGGCACACTAACAAGTTTCTTCAACACATCCGCTTTCTGGTGTCCTTTAACGTAGATGGTTAGAATGTTTTTGGTGAAGCGTCGTAGAATGCTAGGTAGTTCATGTTATCGTAGTGATAACTGTCAACGTTAAGATGCAGTTTTATATTTGTGATTAATGTATGATCGAATTTAGAAGCATCTGCCTTGAAGTTGTCCTTTCGATCTGTTTGAAAGGCAACAATAACATAGCGAGGTTTTTCCAGATTTGTACTTGTCTTGATGGGCCATATATCCGTTTTCGTTTTACGCAAAGAAGGCAATTCGTACAATTCCCACTTTCGAAATGGAATATATATAGGTTTGTTGCTGTTTAAGGTTTTCAAAAGTTGTAGTCGAATTTCATCGCTGACACCTATATGTGGAACGTGCCATTCAACTTTTTCAAGATCGAACGATGCAGTCTTTGTAGCATCCGCATCTGCATTCTGATAACAATTTACATCGCTTGCACTGCGCAGTAGAATCAATTCCTGACTGGCATTTATTATTATCTTTCGATAATCCTCAGCGAATCCCAATAAGAATTTCAGTGGAATATAAGCGTTGAATTTTTTAGTAGCAGCAGATAGAGTTGGCTGTGTACTACGGTTTGGACACCAACCAGCAATTTCTAGAGATTTACTCTCACTGTCGCTATATGAAACATATGCTTTAAGAGTACTTGTAATTCCAGGTTTAGTACATCTATCCACTTCTACACTGTTAATTTCGTAGCGTATCTGATCAAATAGGTATGCGTAGGCGTTATTAGTTAATTTACAAGTGCCGGTTCCAGTTGTATCAGGCTTAAACGTTCCTTCGATATAAATGTAGCTTTCACTAGGCAGCGTGTAGATATCTTGATGTTGAACCGAAATACGTATTTCATCGCTTGCTTTGAAATTACTCACTCGAGGGTAGTAGGTATGATATTCTTCCTTTGTTATTGCTTCTTCGAACTGAAGACCTTCGAATATGTTCAACTTGTCCATTATTATTGATTTGAAAACCAAGCGCTTCCAGGAAAGCTTTATTTTCAGGTGTTAACTGATGCGCGAAGTTCTTTGAACTGACGGAGCGCGCTATCAGATGGGTATTTTTGTACGACTGATTAAAATTCAGACCCATACCTTTTCAACTCTAGTCTGACAACTATTTCCTCTTCGCGAAAATCAACTGAGTCACCGTCTTGATCCACCAATCTAAGAGTAATGTTATTGATGCGAGTTGTATTGATTGGCAAATAAATGATGTTTCTAGGTTCAATGTTGATACTGTATCCTGGTTCGACGGACGGAGCAAATTCGTACAATGTGTGCGATAGATGTGTGTCGTAGAAGGCAGCTGTGGTAATATTACACTCAACTCGTATGGTCACCACTTTAATAATCTGAATTGGAATGTCCGACTCATGTTTCACGTTAGGTTTTAATAATTTCGGACTAAATCCCAGCATTCGACCAATAGAATCCGTTTTTGTAAAATCGATGGCAAATTTGCTGGTTATTTCACATTTCAATGTGCTATTGTTGGGTTTCAACGAAATTATGGCATTTTTATCTGTTGCAGCACCACCCAATGAACCTTGCAAAAATTTTTCGATGTCTGTCACTTCATAAGCTCCTGTTGGTATTGTTAGTTAGTGTTAGACCTTTGTGTCATAATAGAATTTATTGTGACCACCGTATATGTTAGGAATGGTGTTGTATGAATGTAGGCCTATTAATTCTAATGCGTACTCGTATTTAGGGTTTAGCTCGATTCGTGGATAGTAGGTCGCAGACAGCACGTTGCTCTTACTTCCCAATGTAAATGTGCGTGACATGATACTGACGTGCTTCTACACAAAACATTTGTTATATAAGAAGCGTAGACATAAGTGACCGCAATTTATGGCATCATAATTTTGATAGGTGTCGTGATTGTAGAGAGTACGTCTTTCAAAATATCTGACTAATTCGTCAGGAGGTTTCAAGTTACCGTAGGAATCAAAGTAGTGTACAATGTAGCCTCGCTTGTAGTACGCCACCCAATGCGTGCCAGGTCCTGCGATAGAGTCTAAGTTAACCCGGTCTTTCCCCGTTTTTCCCTCTTCTCCCTGGTTTTTCCCCTTTTTCGACCTCCCCCCTTCCCGCTGCGTTCTGGATCTCTCTCCCTAAATCCTTTCCTCGCTCCTCTCTCCTTCCTTCTGCTCCGGTGGCGTCCATGATGCAGCCCCGCGCATGAGGCAGTGGGGGGTGGGCGTGCTTACCGTCGGGCTTCCTGTCCCCCTCCCTCGTTCCTCCCTTTCTTTCCCGGTCTTTCCCCGTTTCCCCTCTTCTCCCTCGTTCTTTCCCTTTTTCGACCTCCTTCCCTCCGCTCCGGACGGGCGTGGTAGCGTCCATGAAGCAGCCCCGCGCATGAGGCAGTGAGGGGTGGGTGTGCTTACCGTCGTACTTCCTGCCCCCCTCGTTCCTCCCTTTCTTTCCCGGCTCTCCCCGTTTTTCCCTCTTCTCCCTCGTTTTCACCTTTTTCGACCTCCCCACTTCGCGCCGCGTTCTGGATCTCTCTCCCTAGCCCCTTTCCTCGCTTCTCTCTCCTTCCCTACGCCCCGGACTTGCGCGGTAGCGTGCATGAAGCAGCCCCGCGCATGAGGCAGTGGGGGGTGGGCGTGCTTACCGTCGGGCTTCCCGCCTCCGCTCGCTCCCCTCGTTCCTCCCTTTCTTTCCGGGGTTTTCCCCGTTTTTCTCCCTCCTCCCTCGTTTCTCTCCTTTTTCGACCTCCCCCCCCTTTCCCGTCCCGTTCTGGATCTCTCCCCCTAACCGCTTTCCTCGCTTCTCTCTCCTTCTTACCGCTCCGGACGGGCGCGGTAGCGTCCATGAAGCAGCCCCGCGCGTGAGGCAGTGGGGGTGAGCGTGCTTACCGTGGGGCTTCCTGCCGCCCCCCCCCAAATCCTCCCTTACCTTCCCGGGCTTTCCCTGTTTTTCTCTCTCCTGCCTCGTTTTCCCCTTTTTCCATCCCTCACCCTTCCCGCCGCGTTCTGGATCTCTCTCCCCAACCCTTTTCCTCGCTCCTCTCTCCTTCTTTCCGTTCCGGACGGGCGCAGTAGCGTCAATGAAGCAGCCCCGTGCGTGAGGCAGTGGGGGTGGGCGTGCTTACCGTCGGGCTTTCTGTCCCCCCACCTCCCCTCGCTCCCCGCGTTCCTCCTTCGAGTTCAGCGAAACAGCCCAATGTGCTCCGCTTGAGCAGAGAATAACATTCCTGCATCTAGTGCATACAGGCGACAGCTACGAGCGTGTGCGCGCAGAAAGCGCGTCTGTGTGTCACATGAAGTCGACCTGTCACGTTTAGAGAGGTTTCGAAACCCTCGAGTTCAGAGAAACAGCCCAATGTGCTCCGCTTGAGCCGGGAACAACATTCCCGCATCTAGTGCATACAGACGACAGCTACGTGCGTGTGCCCGTAGAAAACGTGTCTGTGTGTCACATGGCGTCGATCCGTCACGTTTAGAGCGTTATCGAAACCCTCGGGTTCAGAGAACCAGCCCAATGTGCTCCGCTTGAGCAGGGAACAACATTCGTGCATCTAGTGCATACGGACGATAGCTACGTGCGTGTGCGCGCAGAACACGTGTCTGCGTGTTACATGGAGTCGATCTGTCACGTTTAGAGCGTTATCGAAACCTTCGAGTTCAGAGAAACAGCTCAATGTGCTCCAATTGAGCCGAGAACAACATTCGTGCATCTAGTGCATACAGACGGCAGCTACGTGCGTGCGCGCGCAGAAAACGTATCTGCGTGTCACATGGAGTCGATCTGTCACGTTTAGAGTGTTATCGAAACCCTCGAGTTCAGAGAAACTGCGCAATGTGCTCCGCTTTGGCCGGGAACAACATTCGTGCATCTAGTGCATACAGAGGGCAGATACGTGCGTATGCCCGCAGAAAACGTGTCTGCGTGTCACATGGAGTCGATGTGTCACGTTTAGAGCGTTATCGAAACCCTCGAGTTCAGAGAAACTGGACAATGTGCTCCACTTGCGCCGGGTACAACATTCGTTCATCTAGTGCATACAGACGGCAGCTACGTGCGTGCGCGCGCAGAAAACGTGTCTGTGTGTCGCATGGAGTCGACCTGTCACATTTAGAGTGTTGTCGAAAGCCTCGAGTTCAGAGAAACTGCCCAATATGCTCCACTTGAGAGGGGGACGACATTCATGCATCTAGTGCATACAGATGACAGCTACGTGCGTGTGCCCGCAGAAAAGGTGTCTGCGTGTCGCATGGTGTCGATCTGTCACGTTTAGAGCGTTATCGAAATCCTCGAGTTCAGAGAAACAGCCCAAAGTGGAACGCTTGAGCCGGGAACAACATTCCCGCATCTAGTGCATACAGACGATAGCTACGTGCGTGCACGCGCTGAAAACGTATCTGCGTGTCACATGGAGTCGATCTGTCACGTTTAGAGTGTTATCGAAACCCTCAAGTTCAGAGAAACTGCGCAATGTGCTCCGCTTGGGCAGGGAACAACATTCGTGCATCTAGTGCATACAGACGGCAGCTACGTGCGAGTGCGCGCAGAAAACGTGTCTGCGTGTTATATGGAGTCAATCTGTCACGTTTAGACCGTTATCGATACCCTCGACCTCAGAGAAACTGCCCAATGTGCTCCGCTTGAGCCGGGAACAACATTCGTGCATCTAATGCATACGGGCGATAGCTACGTACGTGTGCGCACAGAAAACGTGTCTGCGTGTGACATGGAGTCGATGTGTCACGTGTAGAGTGTTATCGAAACCCTCGACTTCAGGGAAACTGCCCAATGTGCTCCGCTTTGGCCGGGAACAACATTCGTGCATTTAGTGGATATAGACGGCAGATACGTGCGTATGCCCGTAGGAAACGTGTCTGCGTGTCACATGGAGTCGATCTGTCACGTTTAGAGCGTTATCGAAACCCTCGACTTCAGAGAAGCTGCCCAATGTGCTCCGCTTGAGCCGGGAACAACATTCGTGCATCTGGTGCATACAGACGGCAGATACGTGCGTGTGCGCGCAGAAAGCTGGTCTGCGTATTGCAGGGAGTCGATCTGTCACGCTTAGAGCGTTATCGAAACCCTCGAGTTCAGAGAAACTGCCCAATGTGCTCCACTTGAGCCGGTAACAACATTCGTGAATCTAGTGCATACAGACGACAGCTATGTGCGTATGCGCGCAGAAAGCGTGTCTGCGTGCCACATGGAGTCGATCTGTCACGTTTAGAGCGTTATCAAAACCCTCGAGTTCAGATAAACAGCTCAATGTGCTCCTCTTGAGCCGCGAACAACATTCGTGCATCTAGTGCATACAGACGACAGCTACGTGCGTGTGAACGCAGAAAACGTGTCCGCGTGCCACATGGGGTTGATCTGTCACGTTTAGAGCGTTAGCAAAACCCTCGTGTTCAGAGAAACAGCTCAATGTGCTCTTCTTGAGCGGGAACAACATTCGTGTATATAGTTCATACGGACGACAGCTACGTGCGTGTGCGCGCAGAAAACGTGTCTGCGTGCCACTTGGAGTCGATCTGTCACTTTTTAGAGCGTTATCGAAACCCTCGAGTTCAGAGAAACAGCTAAATGTGCTCCGCTCGAGCCGCGAACAACATTCGTGCATCTAGTGCATACGGACGACAGCTACGTGCGTGTGCGCGCAGCAAACGTGTCTGCGTTTAACATGGAGTTGATCTGTCACCTTTAGACCGTTATCGATACCCTCGACTTCAGAGAAACTGCCCAATGTGCTCCGCTTGAGCCGGGAACAACATTCGTGCATCTGGTGCATACAGACAACAGCTACGTGCGTGTGCGCGCAGAAAACTGGTCTGCGTGTTACATGGAGTCGATCTGTCACGTTTAGAGCGTTGTCGAAACCCTCGAGTTCAGAGAAACTGCCCAATGTGCTCCGCTTGAGCCGGTAACAACATTCGTGAATCTAGTGCATACAGACGACAGCTATGTGCGTATGCGCGCAGAAAGCATGTCTGCGTGTCACATGGAGTCGATCTGTCACGTTTAGAGCGTTATTAAAACCCTCGAGTTCAGATAAACAGCTCAATGTGCTCCTCTTGAGCCGCGAACAACATTCGTGCATCTAGTGCATACAGACGACAGCTACGTGCGTGTGAACGCAGAAAACGTGTCCGCCTGCCACATGGGGTTGATCTGTCACGTTTAGAGCGTTAGCAAAACCCTCGTGTTCAGAGAAACAGCTCAATGTGCTCTTCTTGAGCGGGAACAACATTCGTGTATATAGTTCATACGGACGACAGCTACGTGCGTGTGCGCGCAGAAAACGTGTCTGCGTGCCACTTGGAGTCGATCTGTCACGTTTAGAGCGTTATCGAAACCCTCGAGTTCAGAGAAACAGCTAAATGTGCTCCGCTCGAGCCGCGAACAACATTCGTGCATCTAGTGCGTACGGACGACAGCTACGTGCGTGTGCGCGCAGCAAACGTGTCTGCGTTTAACATGGAGTTGATCTGTCACCTTTAGACCGTTATCGATACCCTCGACTTCAGAGAAACTGCCCAATGTGCTCCGCTTGAGCCGGGAACAACATTCGTGCATCTAGTGCATACAGACAACAGCTACGTGCGTGTGCGCGCAGAAAACTGGTCTGCGTGTTACATGCAGTCGATCTGTCACGTTTAGAGCGTTGTCGAAACCCTCGAGTTCAGAGAAACTGCCCAATGTGCTCCGCTTGAGCCGGTAACAACATTCGTGAATCTAGTGCATACAGACGACAGCTATGTGCGTATGCGCGCAGAAAGCATGTCTGCGTGTCACATGGAGTCGATCTGTCACGTTTAGAGCGTTATTAAAACCCTCGAGTTCAGATAAACAGCTCAATGTGCTCCTCTTGAGCCGCGAACAACATTCGTGCATCTAGTGCATACAGACGACAGCTACGTGCGTGTGAACGCAGAAAACGTGTCCGCGTGCCACATGGGGTTGATCTGTCACGTTTAGAGCGTTATCAAAACCCGCGTGTTCAGAGAAACAGCTCAATGTGCTCCTCTTGAGCGGGAACAACATTCGTGTATATAGTGCATACGGACGACAGCTACGTGCGTGTGCGCGCAGAAAACGTGTCTGCGTGTCACTTGGATGATCTGTCACTTTAGACGTTACGAAACCCTGGGTTCAGAGAAACGCTAATGTGCTCCCTGGAGCCGGGAAAACATCGTGACTAGTGCATACGACACAGCTACGTGTTGCGCGCAGAAATTTTGTCGCGTTTAACATGGATTTGTAAAATTCTACCCAAGTGAGACATTTTTAAAATGGCCTAATGAATGGGAATTTCGCCACCTGAGGGCACCGATTGTAGCCATGGTCCACATTGCGGAATAAAATTTCAGCCCGCTATCTGTAACCGTCTTAGATATGGGCGTTTAAAGTTTTCGGACCTCCAAAACGGGTGAAAACGAGGCTTTAAAATCGACAAACGCTCAGGTTTTCGTCATTTCTCCCTAGGATGCATTTCTGATAGACGAAGTTGACGGGTTTCAATGAAAATTTAACCGTTGAATCGATTGGGCCAAGCAGAACCTCCTAGCTTGTTGGTTAGACATCTGCAGGCTTCAAACTTGAAAAAAAACTTCTTTATTAATTGAGACGACGCTAGGCTTTCCGAGTACGTTCGGCTGACTGGAGTCGATTTGTTTAGTTTTAAAGCGCTCGCCAGAAAAACTTTCCCCGCGGACCCGAAAACCGTGACCCCCTGGGCTCGCTGCTACGGATGCGAGAACAGGAGAGCCGTCAAAAATTTCACCCAAGTGATGAATTTTTGAATGGCCTAAAGATGAGAAGTCGGAATTTCGCCACCTGACTGCACCGATTTGTAGCCCTATGGTCGCACATTTGGGGAAATAAAATTTCAGCCCGCTATCTTAACCGTTCTTTAGATATGCGTTTGAAGTTTCGGCCTCCAAAAACGGCGTGAAAACGAGGCTTTAAATCGACATCGCTCTAGTTTTGTCATTTCTCCCTAGGGATGCATTTCTGATAGACGAAGTTGACGGTTTCAGATGAAAAATTTAAACCTTGAATCGATTGCGACCAAGCAGAACCTCCTAGACTTGTTGGTTAGCAGCTGCAGCGCTTCAAATTTAAAAAAAGAAATCTTCTTTACTTGAATTTGAGACGCGCTAGCGTCGGTACGTTAGAGCTAGAGGGTAGACCTTGTTTAGTTTTAAGCGCTCGCCGAGAACTTTCGAACGGACCCAAACCTAACCTCTAGCTCGTTCGGATGTCGAATACAGAGAGCCGTGTAAAATTTCCACCCAAGGTGATGTAATTTTTGAATGGCCTAAAGATGAAAGTCGGAATTTCGCCACCCTGACTGCACCGACATGTAGCCCTATGGTCGCACATCTCCGGAATAAAATTTCAGCCCGCTATCTCTAACCGTTCTTTAGATATGGGCGTTTGAAGTTTTCGGACCTCCAAAAACGGCGTGAAAACGAGGCTTTAAATCGACATCGCTCTAGTTTTCGTCGGATTTCTCCCTAGGGATGCATTTCTGATAGACGAAGTTGACGGTTTCAGATAGAAAATTAACCATTGAATCGATTGCGACCAAGCAGAACCTCCTAGCTTGTTTGGTTAAGCAGCTGCAGCGCTTCAAACTTAAAAAAAGAAATTTTCTTTACTTGAATTTGAGACGCGCTAGCGTCGGTACGGTTAGAGCTAGAGGGTAGACCTCTATTTAGTTTTAAAGCGCTCGCCGAGAACTTTCGAACGGACCCAAACCTAACCTCCTAGCTCGTTCGGATGTCGAGATACAGGAGAGCCGTAAAAATTTCTAACCAAAGTGATGACATTTTTGAATGGCCTAAAGATGAAAGTAGGAATTTCGCCACCCTGACAGCACCGATTTGTAGCTCTATGGTCGCACATTTGCGGAATAAAATTTCAGCCCGCTATCTCTAACCGTTCTTTAGATATGGGCGTTTGAAGTTTTCGGACCTCCAGAAACGGCGTGAAAACGAGGCTTTAAATCGACATCGCTCTAGTTTTCGTCGGATTTCTCCCTAGGGATGCATTTCTGATAGACGAAGTTGACGGTTTCAGATAGAAAATTAACCATTGAATCGATTGCGACCAAGCAGAACCTCCTAGCTTGTTTGGTTAGACAGCTGCAGCGCTTCAAACTTAAAAAAAGAAATCTTCTTTATTTGAATTTGAGACGCGCTAGCGTCGGTACGGTTAGATCTGGAGGGTAGACCTTTGTTTAGTTTTAAAGCGCTCGCCGAGAACTTTCGAGCGGACCCAAACCTAACCTCCTAGCTCGCTCGGATGTCGAGATACAGGAGAGCCGTAAAAATTTCTAACCAAAGTGATGAAATTTTTGAATGGCCTAAAGATGAAAGTAGGAATTTCGCCACCCTGATGGCACCGATTTGTAGCCCTATGGTCCCTTTGGGGAAAAAATTTTCACCCGCTATCCAAACCCCTTTTTTAATAGGGCGTTTGAAGTTTTCGGACCCCCCCAAAACGGCGGAAACGGGGCTTTAAATCGACACGCTCTAGTTTTCGTGGGTTTTTTCCCTCCCTGGGGTTTCTTTTCTGTAGACGAATTGACGGTTTTTTCGATAGAAAATTAACCTTGAATCGATTGCACCAAAGCAAACCCCCTAGCTTTTTTGGGTTTAAAGGGGGCCCCCTCAAACTAAAAAAAGAATTTTTTTTATTTGAAGAAAGCCTACTCGCTTAGTAGGGTGACCTTTTGAAAAGCGCTCGGAAATTTTCGACACCCAAAAAACCAAAACCCCTGCCGTGGGGGATTGAAAAACAAAGCCGAAAATTTCACCCAAAAGGAGAATTTTGAAGGCCTAAGAAAATGGAAATTTCCCCAAAATGGGGGCCCCATTTGTCCCCTAGGGGTGCCTTTTTCGGAAAAAATTTCAGCCCGCTTTTTAAACCCGGGCTTTGAATGGGGCCGTTTGAATTTCGGCCCCTCCAAAAACGCGTGAAAAACGAGGCTTTAAAAAACACATCCCCATTTTTCCACCCCCCTAGGGCATTTCGAAACGGAATTAAAAGGTTTTTCAGGAAAAAAACGTTAAAATTGGGAAAAAAAGCAGAATTTCTCTTTTTGTTAACACCACCTTTAAAATTTTAAAAAAAAATTTTTTTCCACTTAAATTTTGAGACCGTACGTGGGGTTTACGGTTAGACTGAGGGTACCCTTTTTGTTTATTTTAAAAAAAAAAAAAAAAAGCGCTCGCCGAAAACTTTCGAACGGACCAAACCTAACCCTCCAGCTCGTCGGATGTCGAGATACAAAAAGGGGCCTAAAAATTTTCACCCAAAAAAAAATGATAAATTTTTTTTTGAATGGGCCCTAAAGAGAAAGTGGGGAATTTCGCCACCCTGAGGGGGCACCGATTTGTAGCCCTAGGGGTTGCACATTTGCGGAAAAAAAATTTCAGCCCGCTATTTTAAAACCGTTCTTTAATATGGGCGTTTAAAATTTTTGGGGGGGGGGGGGAAAAAAACCTCCCAAAACGGCGTGAAACATTTTTTAAAATCGACATCGTCTAGCTTTCGTCAATTTCTCCCTATGGATCATTTCTGATAGACAAAGTTGAGGGGTTTTTCAGAAGAAAATTAACCTTGAACGATTGCGACCAAGCAGAACCCTTCCTAGCTTGTTTTTTTAGACGCTGCAGCGTTAAAAATTTAAAAAAAAAAATCTTTTTTATTGAATTGAGACCGCTAGCGTGGGGTACGGTTAGATCTGGGGGGTAACCTTTGTTTAGTTTTAAAGCGCTCGCCGAGAACTTTCAAACGGATCCAACAAACCTCCTAGCTCGTTCGGATGTCGAGATACAGAGAGCCGAAAAATTTCTACCCAAAGTGATTAAAATTTTTTGAATGGCCTAAAGAGAAAGTCGGAAATTTTCGCCCCCCGACGCCCCGTTTTGCCCCTAGGGTTTGAAATTTTTCGGAAAAAATTTTTTCCAGCCCCGCTACCCCTCAAACCGTTTTTTTAGATAGGGGCGTTTGAGTTTTCGGCCCCTCCAAAACGGCGTAAAAAACGGGGGTTTAAAAAATCGACACGCTTATTTCGTCAAAAATTTTCCCTAATTTCATTTCGTGCGGGAGTTGACGGTTTCGTAAAAAATTTA
>JAROYE020000050.1:0-47960 GCA_029619315.2 Dynastes maya | reverse complement strand
CGAATGTTTCGATTCATTTTTCCGTAACTGTAAATAGTAAACACAGCTCCTTTGTTACGCTTTACTTATTAATGGACCTGTAACACAATAAATATGACTCCGACATTATTTAAAGATGGGTATGTTTTGAACATCGTATTAAGAAACATGTTTTTAAACATAAGTATTTTAAACATGATTTAAACATAAGTATTTTAAACATAAGTGTTTTAAACATAGATTGACGTTTAGACATGTGTTTTAATCACATACTTGTTTTAACCAGTGTCACACTGGCATCCAGTACGCTGTTGGAATCACGTTATATTACAATAAATTTGGATAAATTTTTAGTACGCCGATACATATTACCTTTGGGGCGATCTCATATCAATAAAGGGAGTGTGCTATTTAAAAAAAAGTACGACATGCAAACAATTTTTAATATGTTCGCCTCATGCAACATTTTTTTCCGTAATCTTTGTCGTTAAAGTTGTTTTGAGTGCTTGTTTGCATTCAAGGTGGCACGAGACAGATGGTGACCAGCACGTGTTTTGTCCTTGCAGACAGCTTATCCCATACGAAATAGAACAGCTGTCGCTGGTACAGCCTGGTGGATGCATCAAAGTCAAATCATTAGATACCTACAGTGGGCAGGTGTACGCCTGCTGACATTGCCGAGTGAAGATCTCTAAATCTGGCCTTTACGATGAAATAATGTAGATGCATACAAAGTGCACGTGATCCACAGTAAAAACTAAGGGCAGGTCTCATAAAGCTTTAACCGCGCGATTATCTCTTAATCGCCCCGTTAAGTTACACATTCCGTTTCACCAAGCTCGGTTAGAGCAAACCCGGCGCCGTCAAATGTTAACCGCACGAGAAGGTCTGATTAACTTCTAACAGATCGTTTAATCGTACGAACAGCTGATTTTAGAAATTGGCAATTAGATTTATTTAAACATTTATAAAATACTAGATGCCTCTGTCATTTATATAATTACAGGTAGGTAAATTATCTTTAATTATAATGTTGTATTATTTCTCACTTCAGTTAAATAATATTAAAAGGGGTTAGGTGATGATGTACATCTGCAATGTTTTTCTTTAAAACAAAAATGTCATCGCCATCATCCTTAGACTCAGATGTGGGGGTAATTCCTCCGAGGCTAAGGATATTTCGCAACAGAAATGATCCTTTAGACCTGTTTGATGAGATAGATTTTAAAATGAGGTATTGTGTTTCCAAACTGGCTTTCCGAGCAATTACAGACATGCTTGCTGAGGATTTAAGGACACATACCAATAGAAATAATCCTATTTCACCAGAATTGCAAGTTACCGTTGTAATGTGATTCTATACCACTGGATCTTTTCAAAATTGACTCAGTAAATATAAGTAAGAGCTCAGTTTGCCGCATTATTAGAAGAGTCACACATTATGTGGCATTATTAAAAGATACATTTTTTGAAATGCCTCCCCAATTTGAGGCAAAAAGTTATAAACAAAAATTTTTTTAATATAGTTGGATATTCCGGGTTTTTGGTGCAATTGACTGAAAACATTACCTATTCAGTCATCTAGAGGTAAAATGTAGTCCCAAATTATAGGAATAAAAAAGGTTATTTTTCAAAAAAATGTCCCAAGTGCGAAAAAAAATTCCCAAAAAAAACCTTGGGGCTTTTATTGTTACAACATGCACTTTGCACAATATAGTTTATCTTTAAAAAGGGTTTAAATTCCAGAAGTTGACCCCTATGATAAACTTTCCCTTCTATTTTAAGAAAAAATTTCCCTATTGAAAAAAATATTGTGGGGAATAAGCGGGCCTTAATTAATAGGATATTTTAAACAAAGAGTAAGTAAAACCAGAAATTTTTTATATTTTTTGCTTTTGAATTAATTGCATTTTTAAAAAATATTTTTTTCAGATGCAAAAGGGATTTCGGTGTCGTGCTACTTGTTTGCTACTCGTGAGGAACATGGTTTTGAAAATAATTGTTTCGTTTTTTCCCAAACTTCAAAGGTAAATCATAAATTTAATACATTGAACTTGCGTTCTACATAAAAAAAAATAAGAAGTATTTATTTTTTTTAAATTTTTTAATTACTTGTGATGATGATAATTTTTGTCATGTCAAATATGGTTATCCAGTGCTAAAATGCTCTTTCCAGACACACTCTCTTTTAAAACTGGGGCGTGTAGGAACCACCCCCTTTTTTTGTTTAAATTTTTTATAAAAATTTTTTCTGTTTTTTTTAAATTTTTAAATTTCATTTTTTACAGTTCCCACTATTTTGTGTTTTTTGGGTTTTTTAAAACCTCGAAACTAATATTTTCTTTGGTTAAAAAAAATTTTTAAAATTAGTTTTTAAAATTAATAAGTAAAAAAAAAAAAAAATTGCTTTATTTTCCCCTTATCCTAAGCCTTTTTTTTTTCTGATTTTTTTTTATGTTTAAATGGGCAATGTTTTAGATGTTTTTTATTTCTACTTTTCGTACCCCAGCGCGTTAAATTTTAAGGGGCCCGGGGGCCTTTTGTTTTTCTTTTAATGCCATTATCACTTTTCTTTTTTTTCCGATAATGTGGGGTTTATTTTGAAATTATTTGTGATAATTCCCACTTTTTCCTCTTCCGTAATTTGATCTGCGTTTACTAGGTTTTTCCCAATCGTTTTCACAAAATATTAACTTTTTATCCCGTGTGGAAATCGACGATTCGATCGGGTAGACAATATTTATAGGGATTTGTTTTATAGTAACCCGGGCACTTGAAAGAAAAAAAAAAAAACCAACTTTAAATTAAAAAAAAAATTTTAATTTTCCCATTTCCCAAATGAACAAGAAACCCTCTTTTTCATTCGAAAAAATAACTCTATAAATAAAAGAATTAAAAAATGCCTTTTAAAAATCTCAAAAAACCAAAATCAATGAATCTTTAGTTTGAAAAAATCCTTCTTTTTGAGACTCACTTTTAGATAAAAGGTTGGGGGATCGGTCTCGCAGTGTAGCATTAACTATAGCGTTCGGGCCCGCTTCTACCCAGCTGGTATAGGGTTTTTTCACGGCGTCCGCAAAAAATTAGGGAGTAACAATTAAATTTTTTTATTGGGGTTTGATTTTTTCCAAATACACGGCTTTTTGAGCGCCAGTGTTTAATATTTTCTTCGGATAAATTGGGTTTCCCTTTTGTTTACTACCCGAAAAAGGGAAATTTAAATTTTCAAAAATCTTTTGTCCAACGAAAAAACTAATACAAAAAAAACCCTCCCAAACTTTAAAAAAAAATTTAGGGTTGGGGATTTAAACCCGAGGTTAAACATTAATTTGGGTTAAAACCCTATGGCAAATTTTTAAAAGGGAAAACTTTAAAAATTTAGACGTGATAAGTTATTCACGGGGGTTAAAGCTTTATTTTTAGGGAAAACCGGCTCAAAAAATTGCAAAAAGGGTTTGATTGTGTTCAGCCTGCTTAAAACGAGCTACACACACAGCGGTTTTCCCCCATAAAAACACTAAAAATTTTGGGAAAGGGTTTGTATAGCATAGTTTTGCAGATATTTGGTATGTAAAATTATATCCTTTTCTAATTCAAAATTTAATTGATCTATCCCCCGGGAAAAACTGTTTTTTTTTTGGTGCCTAACGTAATGTATTAAACGTAAAAACGGGTTATGGATTATAAACGTGGGGCCCCCCCTTCCGTAACCATTTTCGTCAGTAAGTTCAATTGCGGTTAGCAGAAAACCCGGTCGGGGACTAGGTAGTTGTGCTAAAGAATCCTACACATAAAAAAAAAAATTTAAAATTTTAAACCCCGTGTCAGCAAAGGGACTTTTATTAAAAGGTTTAAAGTAAATATACAGATCGGGAAAAGTAAAAAAAAAGGGAAATTTTCCCAAAACCCTTTTAAAATTTAAAAAACGGTTTTTTAAAAAAAATAAAATTTAAATCGAACTGTATCGTTCCCCCAATAAAAAAAATAGCTATAACCATTATTACGAAGAAACAGAAAAAAACCCTTTATACAAAAAAACTAAAATTTTTTCATGGAATGATTTATATAAATTTAAATAAATCAAGTACTAAAAAAATTTCCCCTTTTTTTTGTTGAAAATTGGTTAGAATAGCGTTAGGCACCAAAATTTATTTGGGGTTTCCTGGGCGGTGAAATTTAAAGGATAGATTCCGATTATCAAAACCCCCAGAAACTGAAATGTCCCAGTCAGTATAAAAAAGGAAAAAAAAGGGTTTTACTACCTGGGGGACGGATTAGCGATAAAAAGGGGTTTAATGAAAACCAAGGGGTAGGAGATACTTGGGGCTTTTTACGCATTGTAGTTTTCAAGCCAGTTTAGTTTTGTGGGTGAGTGGGGAAGAGAGAAAGGGTGCAATATGAGTGAAATATTTTTAAAAAGTTTACGGAAGCGATTTTTTTGTGTGTTCACCCCAAAGGCCCGAAAATGTTTTACGACCGCAGCGAGATATTTTACAAAATTTGGGAAAGGGGTTTGTACAAATTTGGGGGGTAAACCCTAAAAGGCAACTAAAACAGAGATGACCCTCCCAGGGTGCAAAAACGACGACCGGGAAAAGGATAAAGCAATTATTAATTTATTTAAAAAAAAACCGCGGGTTAACTCTACGCCAGGGACAAGTGAAAAAAACCCAAAAAGGGGAACATCAATGTCAGCTTGATGATTATTAAAACCGGCTTACGCGAAGATGAAATCTATATCAAAGCATGTTTTTATGAAACCGTTTATGGGGCCCGGCACGGGGAAGCGGTGTATTTGGGGCAAAATAACAATATCGGCAGAGATTAATCAGATGTTGTGCTTACGGATGAGTCTTCTTTTTTTTTGCCGGGTTTACTAAGGAGAGGTTTGGGTTTTCCCAGGGACCAGGAAGGGATTTTTTTTTCCCAAACGCACGAAAAACGCAAATTAAGGCCCTATGGGGAAAAGCTTTTTCCCAATATGCGGGGTTTTTGGGCGTTATGCTTATTTACAGGGGAACTTTAATGCTAAACCCCATGGTGAAACTCAAAAAAAAAGGGACGGGGTTCCCTTTTATTACGAAAGGGGTTTTGCCGTAATAATGATCAATGGTTTTTTAAAAGGGATAACGTTTCTCAAACATCGCAGTGGGCCCTTTGGGACGGGGACGGAAGCCCCGAGAAGGGCATTTTTACATTGGGAAGGGCCCCCCAAAAAAAGTCCAGATGGAAACCCAAATTTGAAAAACTTTGGGCAGTTTGAAAAAAAAGTTTCGTACTAAGCGTGGGGTTACACATAAAAAAATTATCTATAAAATCTGGGGAAAAAGATATGGAGATCATACCGGCTGCTACCCCTGAGAAGTTAGTTGGGGAGTAGGGTACTCTTTGTCAAGGATCATCAACAACGTGGAGAGGGCCCCCCCTTTTAAAATTTGATTAGAGGGGGGCCCAAAATTGGCCCCCAAACAAAAATCGGAATCAGGCGAAAACGGGGGCTTTTGTAAATAGCGTATTGTGAGTCACAGAAGATATGTGATATTCAAAATTTAAATTTCCACAAGAGAAAAAAAATAAAACGGGACGCAATAAAAATTTTTTTAGTAATTAGAGCGGTTTATATTTTAAAATATATATATATATAATAAATTATATAAAATATATATTTTATACTTGAAAAACCAGTACGTTAAGACCCCGATATATTTTTGGGTCGCTGATGCCCCCGGCCCTTTAAAACGATGAGATAAAAGGAGTATACCTCGGGTTTCCCTCTTTAATTCAAATTTGATATAAACCCAAAGCGCCCCAAGAGAGGGGAAAAAAAATTTCCAAAAATTTAAAAAAAGTTAGGTATGAACATGTCTTAGGGAAACCCCCAGATATAACAAGGGTATTTTTTGGAAACCCCGACGTATATTTGTTTATACTTAGGTACGTTAGGACCCCCGCCCCCCGTGAAAAAACCCTCCAATCTGTGTTCTTTTTTTTTTTAAGTACGATCACTTATGAAGCGTCCGCAAGGGGAAGCGAAAAACTGACTTGCGCTGTAAATGGGGATTTATTTTTCCCAAGGGGTTTTTTAAAAGGGAAATTTATATGTTTTCATTGTTGTTATGGATATAAAAAAGGTGAAAAAAGGGAAAAAAACCAAAAAGAAATACGGGAAAAACCCAAAGAAAAAAGAAAGGCCAATGCCTTGTTTATACGGAATGAACTAAGATGTGAATTACTTTTAAACATTTTGTTCCCTTTAAAAAAGGGGAAAAAACCGGGGAAAGTATTTTAAAAAAATTTCAATTAGAAATATTTGAAAAAAGGGGGACAGGGGAAAATGTAGGGGTTTAAAAACAAGCCGGGGTTTTATAGTTGTAATTTTTTAAAGCAAAATTTTCCCCAAATTTTCCCCGCCTTTGAAAAATTTTTTGCGCCAGCTAATGGGGGGGGGGATACATTTCCCTTTTAAACAGACTACCTTGTTTTGGAAAATGCCCTAATAGCTTTTAAATTTTTTTTTGGCTGCTTTTTTTCCTTGAATTTATCAGGTGTTAAAAAATTTTCCCAAAGTTAAAACAAATGTTTTAGCCCCTTAAGCACACATTGTTTCCTACCCACTTTTTTCGTGTCGCCCCTTTAGTCCCCTTTCACTGTTACTCCCCCCGTTTCCCGAATAGTTTGAAAATAGTTGAACTTTCCCCCAGGGTTTTTTTTGGTTTTTCCCTGTTTTTTTTCATTGCCCTTTCCCATATTTTTTTTCTTTTTGTTATTTGTAAGAGATGATCCCAATCATAAATTAATGATTAAAAATTATATTGCATTCACCCGCAAACCCATTTTTGATTTTCCATTTTCACAAAAAAAGCCAAAAAACGAGCAATTGACTAATTTTAAAATTTGTAGCCCAATTTTTTAGGGAAAGACAAAAAAAATAAATTTTTAAAAAACTGCTTCCTTTAAAAAAGCTAAAATTTTTTTTCACCCCTTTCTCCGAGAAAAAATTTCCAAAACCATACAAAAAGAGCAAGGACCCATTTATTTTATCACCTAAATAATGGTATAGGGTTTGAGGTAGGGTTTTTGGTTTTAAAAGTTAAAACGCCATAACAATTTGTTAATTTTAAAATTTATATCTATTTCCTTTCCCCAATCCGTATTTCGTTTTGTTTTTCTTTGAAACCCAAAGAGTTGTTTCCAAAGTTTTCCTATTTTTCCCTCTTCATGGTTTTTTGGACCCCTGTGGTACTATAAGTTGTTTTGCCCCTACAAATAGTATAAACAGAAATCATTTAGTTGTCGGGGAAATTTTTTTTTGCTTATCAACGTTCTTTTCCCAAATCGCATGATAATTTTTAACAGTTTTCCCCAAAACTTTTTTTTAAATTTTTCCTTTTTTCCAGGGGTTTTAAACGTTACGTTTATCTTTGGGATTAACTCTTTTTCATGTGGTACCTTTTCATATGTTTTAAAAATTTTTGATTCCTGTAAATAATAATGATATCATCGGGAACAGGCACATTCAACACCTTGACACAAATTGTTTTAAAGGAAAAAATATGCTAAGAAGGGTTTTTGCATTTCCCTAAGTTAAAAATGTGTCGTAAAATTTTTAAACCCCCTTTTAGGACCGCTGGACTCTTTTCAAAACCCTTGGAAATTTGGGCCCCCTTTCCATGTTAATTAATGCTGCAAATAACTTTCGTTTGTCACTCTATATAGCTTGATATTTTCCCTTTTTTCTAATTTCCCCCTTTCTTTATTTCCCCCCTCTTTCAGTTGTTACCCTTAAATTCCCGGGACAACCTCCCAAAACTCGGGTTTCTTTTTTTTTGGGCAGTGAAAGTTATTTTGTTGGCCATTTTTTTCCGCTCTGAAATTGTTTCATCATGCGTTTGGCATCATTGTAAAAATTTTTTCTACCCTACTCTTCGTATACATATTCCGGCTTTTTTCCCGCTTTCCAGTGTTTTTGGGCCCATTTTCTACAAACCTTTTTTTTACTTTCGTATAAAATTGTTTCCCTTGTTTTTTCTAACCATTTTTTTCAATTTCGTTTTTTTTTCCCTTTATTTTTTCCCTTTTCATATTTTAAATTTTATTTTTTCACTAAAATATTGTTCCATCTTACTTTGTTTATTTTTGTTTTTTTGGGAAAACTTTTTTAACTATAACCCCCACAGTTTTGGGGGGGGCAGTTTTCAGAAGATTTTTCATACTTATATTTTCCTTTTTGCTTTTCTACTTTGGTCCCGGACTTCTAGGGAAATCTATATACTTTTTCCCCTTTCCCCCAACCCTATAGTTATCACTTTCACTCGCTTTTTTAAAGTTTCCTTTTTATCTTTACGTTTTTTTAATTTTTTGCCAGGGAGCATTTTTAGTGATGGGGAAAGGGCTTGGCCTCTTTTTAATTTTTCACGCCCACACATTTCCCTTTTTTTTTTTTAAAACTGTGACTTACTATGCTTTTTCTGTAATTGATTTTTGTGGGAGTAATCTTTATAGTTTTCTTTATGAGGGGAAAAATGTTTTTTATTCTCTGTTAACCGTTCCCCATTTATTTTTTCCCCCTTTTGGACCAAAACACATCCCCTTTTTTTCCACCCAAAAAATTTCCCAAATTTTCCCCAAAAAACATGAATATTAACCCTTTTCAGAAAATCAAACCCCCATCCACTTTCACTTTACTTTACCCTTTTGGTCCCGTCAATAATAATTTTGTTCAAAACACATCGTCACTCGTTTAAAAAAATTATTCTTTCCCTTTCCCACATTTTTAAATTCTTTATTTATCATGTTGTTTTATTTATTTTCTACCTTTTCCAAACTTTATTCGATATAGAGAGTTTGACATGTATCAAACTAAGAGTTAGGAAAAAAATATTTTGGTGGTGGGTTTTTAAAAAAAGGGGAATAACACAAGAATTAGGGAAAATTTTATAGACCTTGCAAAAAAAGGTAAAAATTTGATAAAAACACACAACTATTAAAATATAAATCCTGAGGAATTTAAAAATTGTTAAAAATTTTTTTAGGGTTTCAAAGAAACTGACAAAAAAAAAACGTTTACAGTATCTGTTTCCCAAATTACCAGGGTAATGGGAAAATAAAACTATTTCAAACCTAAAAAGTTTTTAAAATTTTTATGATTACAGCGTCTATATAAAAACAATAAATTTTGCTAAATTTTACCGGGAAAAAACTGTGTTAAAATTTTATTGGGAGGTAAGCAAAAGATTGGGGTTATTTTAAATTTACAGATAGTTAAAATATTGAGAAAAAATAACTTTCAATTTTAATGATATTTATAGAGTAAAAAAAGCCCCACCGCGATAATAAAATCCGCTCCCAAACATAAAAAGTTATAAAATCAATGGTTTTATGGAACCCAAGCAGTTTTTGCCAAAATTTGGGGCTAAACAAGTCATTTTGGGATCTTTTTTTTATATCCCGTATAAAAAATTTGATCAGGGCCCCCCTACATGGTCCCCCCCCGGGAAAAACATTTGTCTTTTTAAATTTTATAGGGAAAAGAAACGTATGGAGCCCCCGAAAAATTTTAAATTTTTAGGGTCTATTTGACATTTCCACCCATTTAAAGTGAGATACGCCCGATACGTTTTGAGCCCGCCCCCGGGCTCAAAACAAGGAAATTTTTTGGGGGCCCCCACAGCGACCGAATTTACATACAACGGGCTCATCAATGACTGTTTATTTGTCTTTTATATAAAATATATATATGTACACGCTGGGTGTAATAAGGAAATAACTGGGGAAAACTAAAACGTTTTTTTATTCTGTTGTACTTAAAAATGTAACTGTAAAAAAAAATAAATAAAAAAAATTCTACCCTTTATTAATAAGGCGGAAAAGGAAAAAGTTGCACCATCAGATAAGTTTCCCAAAATTTGCCTCGGTAAAGGGATGTTCGCCGGGGCAAAAAAAATGTTCTTATATTTAAAAAAACGGCCCCCTTTCCCAACTTTAAAACCAAAGTAAGACGGGCGTAAATTAAAAATTTAATCTTTAAACTTATTTCAAAAAATCTGAGTTTGCCCCAACGCACTTTGTTTTAATCCGGGGTTACCCGGATTTTTTTTTTAAAAACACTATCGAACTTACTAAAACTCGTCCACTTTTTGCATCTTTTATCGGGTAACAATGTACAAACCCTTCGTCCAGACTTCCCATGATTCTCCCAACGAAAATCCAGAATTTTCCCAAATTTTCTATCGCGTCTACAAACCCCTTTTGTAATTGTTCCCTAAATTTTTAGATTTGTTTAACAGAGGATACCGAAAAAAACCCCTTCGGGTCCCCTAATAGCTCAAAGCTTGGGCGGGGAACGAATTGCAAAAATAACGGATTTGATTTTTAAAAAAATTTTTTCTTTAAATAAAAAAAAAGCGGCTTTTAAAACACTTTCCCCCAAAACGCGTAAGAAGGGGTTGTGGGGGTTCTCAAATACCAGGGCAAAACCCCTGTGGAAGCCCTAGTCCCCCTTAGGACTTTTGAGAAACACTTTTTTTGGTTTGCTTTTAATGCATCCACCTCCGGGTAAAAACTCCGAATAGTTTGTCCCAAAAGATGTAAAGCATGGACTTTACACGAAAACAGGTAAAAGCCCCTTCACACTTTTTTAAGGGAAGGGCCCTTTACACTACACTTTGGTTGCTGCACCATCGCTCAAAACCCAAACAACAGTTGGACGGGTTTGCCCCACTTGAAATTTTTGAAACGTTTCGAGAACTACGGCCGAAATTTGTTTTTATTTGGTACACTTTTTTAAATCTTCTGCGGGCTAATAGAATTGCAAAATTTTGGGTTTTAATGGGATCTAAAAAGGGCCCACTATTTTATTCAAAATAAAATTTTTTTTTCAATCTGTCGTCTCATCAAGACAAAAGCCACAGTTGTTATCTTTTAATTGGGCTTTTTTTTCGTTTTTTTCGGGGGTCCTCACGAAATTCGTGGAATATCTCTCCGAAAACGCTGTCCGAGAGGGGTTAGTATCCACTCGGAAATTTTTGTACCCCAGAATTTTCGAAATGCTTTTTTATAAAAAGTATAGAAGGGGTTTAGACCACATACCATAAACTTTTAAAAGCAATTTTTAATTGAAATTTGGGACGTTGTTGTAAACCACCCCAAACTTTTTTTTATTTCTGTGGTGGGTCTATTTATATGTCTTTCAAAAATTCACTTTTTGCTCAGCACAGTAGTTTTTTTTTTACAACTTTACAAAAAATTTGGTATTTCCCATTGTAGGTAAACCCACAAATTCACTAAGAAATTTATTAACTTTCGTAGATAATGGCCTTTTTATTTTTAAAAATTTTACTTTTAGACTTTAATCATAAAGCGAGCACCCCGACGTTTGTTTTAGTATCCCCACAAAAGGGTGCAAACGTAAAAATCTGCCGGACTGGGCTTTTGGTTGATGAATAGGGGCGTGTCATCCGTAAAGGGAATAAGCGCGCGTTAGTTCGACCCGTGGGACGAAAAAATTTTTTTTTTGTATTTGGCCCACTGTAAAAAACAACCCCCAAATTTTTTTCAACGAACACCCAACTGCAGGGATATTTCCCGGGGTTTCTTGAGACGTAATAGAAAGTGGTTTTGGTCCTCGCCCTTTAAATTAAATTACATTTTTTAAATTCCTTTGGGTTTAAATTACATATATGCGCCCGGCGGGCCTGATTGCAAACCCCCTGGGCAGGCGCTTTTGGCCCGCTCTAATTATAATGCGTATTAGAGTACATAATGATATTCCAATTACATATATATAAATTTTTTTGAAGTTTTAATTGTATTTATAGTCTTTTTTTTCTTGTTATACAGACGTTATAAAAAATAATGTGTGTAGAACATACTTTTTAGGTTGTTATTTTTGTTTTTTTTTTTTTATTAAAAACCTACGAGGATTTAAAGGATTTAAAAAACATTGTGTTAGGTATGTAAAAGCCTATTATAAGGTAGTATGGGAAACATTTTAAAAAATCAATGATCGGAAATTCTTTTGTTTGTAACGATTTAATTTTTAAAAAAAAATTTAAAAAATTATAATTATAAACTTTTCAATAAGAGAAATTTAACAAATATTTGCTGACGATGTCAAATACGAAAAAGGGTTTTTAAAATACAAAAGACCCAAAGGGGAGTTCCAAAAATTAACAATTTATAAATTACCAAAAAAAACAGCATAACTTTTATTTTTTTATGGGGTGTAGAAAAAGTTAATTTGCCAAAGAAAACAAAAGCTTGAAGACGCCCTTGAATAAATTGTCAAAGTATTTTGGGTTTCAAACTTTCCCAATCATAAATTTTCGAAGAATGGTTTGGGGCAAAATAGAAATTTGGAGGGGAAAAATTGGGAGCATTTTTAGGGAAAATGAAGGTTTTACATGAATGTGTATAAAATTTAAAAAAAACTTTTTTTCTGCCCAAAAAATAAAAATCTAAGATTTTTAGTTTTATATTGAATAAGTTTGGGACAAATAAATTTTAAAAAAAAAAACCGAATAGGGCAAAACTGGGGGATTTTCCCGAAAAACCCCCCGGGGGGTAAGCAGAATTCATTTAGGGATCAAGCTACAAGCTAACAACTCCCATAGGGAACTATTTTGGGATAGCTTTTTAGTTTATTTAACAGAATGAATATCAAAAACAAGTTTCTAAAAATCCAAAGCACAAATCTCAATTAAAATTTAAAAAAAAGAACGGCATACGACGTTTTTTCATGCTTTTATTTTTAGAATTGGCTTTAAAAATGTATTTATATTTTTAAATAAAATTTTAAATAAAGTAATGATAAATTGGGCGAAAAATTTTAATCCCCCCCTACCCAAAAAAGGGTTTTATTCCAAAAAAATCCTTAAGCAGAAACCCCCCTTTCCCGTTGAAGAAAAATCAAGGGTTTCACCATGTTTACGAGCACTTTCACTAAAATTTCACACTACCTTTCATTAATAAAGTTAAGGGGAAAATTTAAAAAAACCCTCGAAAAATTCATTTTATCTCGTATTAAAAAAAGACCAATACAGACCCAATCTCACTACACAACAGAAAAAAAATGGGGTTAATTTTTTTAGTTGCTTAAATTTTTTGTCCCCTCGCCCCCGGAAACCACGAATATTTCCCATTGGAGTAACGAGGCCCGGGAATAAGGGATTCATCCATACGAACAAGGGGGCCAGCAGCTGATGTAGATGTATTTGTCAAACGTGTTTCAGGGCCCGTTGCTCATGTTTTTTAAAAATTTTTTGGAATTTTTATTTATTTTCCCAAAATTTTCAAAAACAATTTATAAAATGAAGGGGCCAGGTTTTAAATTTTTTTTTGCCCTAGTGTGGGTTGGGGTTTACAGAGTTACAGAAGTACATCAAATATTTAAACTTTTGAATGTTTCAACCCCCTTTGATTTTTTTAGGTTTGGGAGGTTTTGCGAGTTAAAAATATATATGATGTAGACAATAAAAACCTTGATAAAAATTTTCAAAAAATGAAGAAAAAGGCTGTTTTTTTTATTTGGGAACTGGGAAATAGAATTTACACAATAGTTTTTGGGAAAGGCCAAAAAATGTTGAAACCCTCTGGTTCAGTATGAAATAGGCGTTAAAAAATTTCTTTTATCCCCCGTAAACGTTCAACCAAAATATAATTTTAGATGAGGGAAACAATTTAAAAAAAAAAACGTTAGAAAATTTTTAAAAAAGGGGTTCGGACCCGATAGTAGATTTTCAGTTGGTAGTGGTGAAGCAGTTAAATAAATTTTTTTAGAACTCTTTGACCGTTTGGGAAAAATCTTACTACCAAAAAAAGAATTTAAAAAATTTTTTACGGGATTTAGACCCATACTGGGAAAGGGGGATAGAATTTAAATTTGGGGGTTAAAGAGAAATATCCAATATGTGAGCAAGAGGAAAAATAAACTTTCCCCCATTTGGGGGAAAATTATGGAAATTTTATTACATGCCAAAAGGGGGGGTGATTTCGTTAAAAAAAGTATTTTATGCCGATATTAGGTAAATATTTTAGAAAATCTTGGGAGAAATGTTATTTTTATTTTTTGTAGAATATGGGCCCCACTTATGGGAAACTGTGTTTTTTTTAAATGGATTTAAAAATTCTTGAGAATTGGAAAAAAATTTCAAAAAAAGAAACAGATGTAGAAAATTTTATCAAGCAATTTTACAAGCAGAAGATATTTGAACAAAACCCAAAAATTTCTACTCAGGTAATTTTTTTCTAAAAACTTTTATCAGATGTTTCATTTTTTGGGTCGAAATTTGGGTAATAATTCAAAAAAAAGGGAAGGGAAAGGGCCGAAAATTTAGAAAAAAAATCAAAACCCAAAAAAAAAATTTCTATTTTAATTTAAGGTTTTAAACCTTTTCTATATGAAAAAACATCGAAAATAGCCCTACCAACAATTTGAAAAATTTTTAAACAGGCTGAAATGAATTCTATTCGCATTTTAAGGCCAAAAAAAATGGAAAAAAGCGGGCTTTTCCACCAAAAAAGGGAGGGAATGAAAAAAAAATAGGGGATGTTAAAAAAGATCATACTAAACGAAAAGGAGGACTTGGAAAAAAAGCAGCTGGAGGATAAGCAGAAAGCTGAAATTAAAATTTCCAGAAATTTAAAACTTGTTGAAAAAGAAAAATTTGCTGTTTTAGGAGGTTGGGTAATTAGGTATGATTAACGAAAATTTGCTGTAATAATTTTTATCGGGAATTTAAAAAATGGGTTTTGTTTATGATAAAGGGAAAAAACTGCTTCACGATGGAACATTCCTTTCGCGACCGTCACAAAAAAAATACCGCGACAAAAAACCGGGACCCCTTTTAAAAGGATAATTAAAACCCAAACTGAAACGGTATATCTCTTATTTCATGGCTGATCCTTTATACCGGGCCTTCATTAAAGAATGGAAACCAAAATGACCATTTTAAATTAATTTTTAAAAAATTGGTTTCACTTTAGAGGTTTTCCCCCTTGTGAAAATCCCCTAAAAATTTCATTGTTTTACGATAAAAAAATACGACAGTTGACAGTAAATTTTGCCGGTTTTGGGCTGCGAATTAAAATTTTAGTCTCTATTTTTACCCATTTTAACATTTATTATTTTTTTATGGAAAGTTTTCATTTCTTTTTTTTTATTGATTTCGTCTATATTATTGAGTAATTTAATTTTTTCCCATATTTTTTGAAATCTGAAAGAAATTTTATAATCATTTTACTTTTTATTTAAAAAAACATTTTGTAAATTGTAGAGTTGTCAATTTGCGCCAACAAAAACCCGTGGCGAGGCATAAAATTTACACAAAAAAAAATTTGGGCAGAAATAAAAATAATAAGTGCTTAAACACTTACCCTCCTTTGAGCCCTTCCCTGAAATCACAAAGTGAATAATGTCTGTTTTAAAAATCTGCAACATTTGATATGTTTCCCCAGTTGTTTTGGCAAATGAGAAACGGCCCCAGGGAAAAAGTGGTTTTAAAGATTTAAATGCTTTTGATTTTAATTTTTTGAATAAATATTTTGTAAATAAATATTAGTTACTTTTTTATTTTTCGTAGATAATTAAAATGAATAATTTGTAGGGTTAAAGGGTGGTTTTCAAAACATATAGTATCTACAAATTTTAGCAATATGCTGTGGTTTTTCATGTTTATCAATTGGTTATATGCAGGGATTTTAGAACAATGTATATTGCAAATAGGTAGGGGAAAAGTGCAGCCCGAAAATGAAATAGCAGTTAAACTTCTCTGTTAAAGGGTGTACTTAAGATCGTATGCGTGTGCGGGGGGAAAAATTTTAAAAGGACGGTTTTGATAGGGTTAAAAAGTCAACCCAACAAATTTTTTTTAATTTTGTTATGCGTATTTGATTTTGCATTTGTGAATTTAAAATATGGTTTTTTTGTTACGCCGAAAGGGTTAAAAATTTAAAACTTTTTTTGTTTAATTATTAATTTTTTTAAATTTATCGACTCGTTTTGAGTTGTTCATTTAATTTAAAGAATAAAACGGGGCTATTTCTCCAAAAAATTCTTTAAAGTCATTCCCCAAAGCTACGGTTTCGAGGGGATCGCTCATTTCCCCAGGCCCAAACTACAAGGATATCGAAAAATAAATTACAATTTATCTTAAATTAATTATAGGATTTTGCAAAAAAATTTCTATTGGTTTAAATTTTGGAGAAAAAAATATTAATTTTAAAATATAAATTTTAAAAATTTAAGTATTTGTACATAAAAAATTTTAATTTGTAAATATTGATTATAAAAATTTTTGAATGATTTAGTTTTTTTTTTCTTTTAATTTTTTTTATAAAATTTAAATTTTTTAGTCATGGAAGGCTTAACAATTTTTTTTTTTTTCCCCCCCCCCCAAAACTTTATTTGTAGGTTCACCAAGATATTTAAGATACATTGGGAAATTTCAATATTTAAAAAACTGATGGGTTTTTAAAACACACGTTTTAAATATAACTCTTCTTTTAATTGTTTTGTAAAAACTTTATATTTTTTAAATTGCGACAGCTAGTTTCCATGCCCAAAACACTTCAAGGGAATTTTTACTTCTTTATTATTCCTTTATACATGGAACCTTAGACTCAAGATAAAAAAATTTTTTAAAGAATTGTGGTTTACATACCAAACCCCCCGCCAAAAATTTCGAATTTTCCGTTTTATATTGGGTTTAAAGGGGCCCAAATCTTGCATTTTTTACGTCCCCATTTATTAATGTTTTTTTCTTTTTAAATTTTTTTTAAAAAAATTTCGGCAATTAAAAATGATAATATTAATGCGAAAATAAAATAAAATATGAGTTTGGGTTTTCCCGGTGACTTCCTTCGTAAAAGTTTTAAAGAATTTGAATGTTTTTTTTGGTTATTAATTTTTTTAGAAATGAATGTATTGGGGATGAGGTTTTCAGTTTTGAGTTTTTTTGGGCTTTTGGGCAATCTAAGGGTTTTTGACTTTTAATTTAAAAAATTTGGGTTTTTTAATTTTTTATAATTTGTGTGTAAAAATGATTTTTTTGATTTTTTTTTCCTCTGTCTTTTTTACTATTCGTTTCTCTTCTTTTTACATTTTTAAAATTTCAGGCCTTTATCTGAAAAGTGTTTCCCTTTTAAATTTTGCACATTTTTTGATAAATTTTGTCCGGGTTTTTTAAATATAATATTTCCCTGTTCATAGTGTCTCGAATTAAATCAAAAGTCCTTGTTCTATTTTATTTTGTTAATTGTGTTTAAAAAACTTTGTTTGGGAATATGTTGAATTTAATAAAGAATTTAAAATTTTTTAAAATCGATAGGGATTTCAGTTTTTGGGAAAGCTTACCTTTGGGTTTGTCGTTTTTATTGCTAGGGAAGGAAAACTTCTAAAATCGGGTTTTTTTCTTGATTCGGCTTTGATGTTTCTTTTTTTAGTTTTTTGAGACGCATTAGCTGCGTTCTTGAATAGAAGGTGCGTTTGATAAAACCCCATTTGCCTCACCCATTAAGGCTGTGAAAAAGCCATTTGGGGTAGACAACACTTTTTGTAGAGGGTTGGGGCCAGTTTTTCCCTGGTTTGACAAAATAGAGGCACCCCGGAAAGGGGAGACAATGCAGGGTCTGGGCGCCCGGGGGATCCCCCGGGGGGGGGTATTATCCAAACCCCTTTTTTGTGGGTATGGTGAAGACGAACTGCTGATCTTGCTAAAAAAAATGCTTGGGGTAATTACACAGGGGTAGCTTGGTGACATTTTAATATCACCAGTTTGGGGGAAAAGCCAGCATAATTCAAATAATGCAAAGAGCATTAAAAAAGGTTTGAAATATGGGGCAAGAAGGGGAACCTTAGAGTAAAAACCTGGGAAAAAATTTCACTTTTACCCTTCCCTAAGAGAAGGGAAAATTGGGGTGGTTTTTAAAGGGGGCCCAAATTTTTTGCAAAAAAGTAGTAAGATCAGTCAGGGAAAGGGTAAATTTTGGTTTTAACCTTGGGCTCTAAACTGAACTGGAAAATTTACATTTACAAAAAAATGACCGGGCAAAAGTAAGAGGGTGTTTAAAGACAACCCCTAGAACAGTTGGGGGAAAAAAATGGGGACTCAAACCCCATATGGGCGTACGGCTTTTTACACTACGGTTTGGTTTAAAACCCATGGGAAAAATTTTGGCTGCCCGGTTTGGTGGGCCCAAGATTACACAGGGAAACATGCGAAAACTAGTCTCTCGAAAAAATTTTGAGGAATGGCATGTCTTTGTTTTAACAGGGAGCTATTAAAAACACTTCAAACAGTGCTATGGAAACCAAAGCTAAACCTACCTCCTCTTGAGTTATAAACAAGGGAAGGGCCCGAATGGGGGCATTTACAGACTGAAAAATCCAGCAAATTGGGGATCCCCCCCCCAAGGGGTCTGGGCACACCAGAATAGAAGCAGTAGTAAAAAACCCTATCCCATGACCTTTCAAAGTTTTCTTGGGAAATTGGGGAAAAATGGAGGGGGGAGAGGGGGGGGAAAAAAAAAAGAGAACATAGTCTGGTACACAGATGGGTCCAAAACGGGGGCAATACATCTTTGGGGTTTGGGGTTTTTATGAGGAAAAAACCGGGGGTACAAAGTATGTGTATCACTTGGGCGATACACCACGGTATTTCAAAAAAGGGAAAAATAGCTATACAAAACCCGCGCGGGGAGAGTCTGCGTCGGCGACCGCAGGGGGAGACGAGTGCATTCTCTCTGACAGTCAGGGGAGCCTTAAAGGGACTAGATCTTATCGCATAACCTCCAAAATAGTATGGGAGTGCCTGCCAAAAACCCCAATGGTCTGTTAAACACAAAAAGGCACACCGGTGTGGGTGCCCGGGCAACGGGGGGATAGCGGGCAATGAAATTGCAGACCAGCTAGCGAGGGAAGGTTCAAAAAAAGGGGAAATTTTATAGGCCCTGACCGGGTCTAGGGAAATTTCCAAGAGTGCAGTGCGGGTGCAATTAATGAGTGGATTATAAAACAACACCAATTAAATTGGAAAAATGCAGTTTGGGCAAAAGGGACAGCCCAAAAAAATGATGGGAAAAAACCGTCGCAACACCCGGGGCTGCCTTTACCTGCGTGAATTAAAAAAAGATACAGCTTTAGAGCAGCAACAGTCTATTAAAAGGGGCATTTGGGGTTTTAGGGGCCACTGCATAAGATGGGGATCTACAAAGATGAGCCCTTATGTAGAATTTTCAATAGGGGGGGGAGGGAAAAAGCCTTCACATTATTTTTTGAATGGCCCCCCCCCTTTTGTCAACGGATTCCTATGCGAAGCACCCAAATTTAATACCAAGGAAAAAAGATTTACTATAGGCCCGTTAAAAAAGATTGCTGGGAAAAACCGGTTTTTTAAAAAAAAACCGAAGCAGGAAAAAAACAATAAGTACTAAGCTTTTGTGTTAGGGATTTTAAAGACCAAACCCCGCCCCTGGGGGAAAATCCCAAACAATCAAAAACAATCAATCAAGGGTTTTTGGTCTGTTTCCATGGGAATTTACGTCCGAAAAATATAAAGGTTTTGAATTTTTTGCAAGCCCCGACTATGGGGTAAGAGTTCCTTTTCGATTTTTGAAATTTCGTTTTCCCTTACCGTTTAAAGTTCGGGGAAGCGAAAATACAGGTTTTCTTGCCCCAAATTTTTCCTTGTGAAGTATAGCGCCTATTGCTACAATTTCTCGCGTCGTAGTGATTTTAAAAGGTTTTTTAAAGTCGGGATATTTCAAAAAAAGGGTTTATTACAAAGGATATTTTTTACCCAAAATTTTGGGAATTTATTTTTTTATTCTTTGTTAATTTTTTATTTTTCCTTTTTGTAAAAAAGGAAGCATTGGTTTGTTAATTTCGCGAAATCGGGTAAAAAAACCGTCTATAATAAACCTAAAGTCCTAAAAATGATTTAATTTCTTTTTTAGTTTTTGGGGAAAAGGGTATTTTTTTATAGCTTCAATTTTGTCAGGGGTTTGGGGTTTTAAACCCCTTTTTGGTGTGATTTTATGTCCAAGGTACCTACTTCTTTTTTGTTTAAAAAAATCGCATTTATCTAAGGAAAAATTTTTATATTTGCTTTTGTAATCGGTTTAAAACTTTTTTAAATTTTTTGGGGGGGTGTTCTTTAGGGGAAAGGGTTTAATATATGATGACCTCGTTAAAATAGACATGACAGGTGTTTTCTGTTAGTCCTCTCAGAATATAATTCAAACGTGTTGGAAAGGTTTCTGATGCGTTTTTTAAATCCCAAAAGGGGATTTTGTGAATTTATAATGCCCATTTTTAATGCTGAAGGCAGTTTTTTCGCGGGTCTTTCGGGTTCCATCTCATTTGATTTGGGATCCCGAGCAAGGTCTAAACGTGGTAAATTAGTTTGCCCCGTCCTAGTTTGTCCAAGAAAATAAAGTATATTGGGAATCGGAAAAAAATTTTTCGTCAAAGGTTCTTTTATTCAGTCGTCGATAAACGACTTACCATTCTAAAATTTTTGGATTCCACTAGCGTCCCTTTTTTTTGGGGGAAAATCGCTACGGGTGCTTGGGCCCGGGCTCGAAAATTTTTTGAATTATATTTTGTTTTAGCATGGGGCTTGCTTTACGATTTACTTCATCTCGCTTTTTGAGGAAAATTTCGGGAAGGTTTTGGTAAAAAAAGGTGTTTCATCCCTTTAGTCGGGAATTTTGGGGTTTTTACGCCTTTTGGGAGCAAAAGTAAAATTTTGGGAAAAATTTTATCATTTGTGACACGATCTTTATATTTCCCAAAAAGAAGGGTTTTTTAATTTTGGATTTTTTTTCTTTTAGAGGGGGTTTTAAAAAGAAAATTTTTTAATTTACGCAATTTTCTTTAATTTTTTTTAACTTGTTTTTTGGGGACAATTTTTTTCTTACCTCTTCGTCATCATGATAGGGTTATATGCGTTGGTGGTGATAGGGGTTTTCCCATTTTGATCCCATTGGGAGCATTTGAAGTTGACTTAAATTTTGTTATAGTTCATTTTGTCTTCGGGGTTTTTGTTAAATTATCGGGTATTTTTACTCCAGGGGCAATTTTTTGGTGGGGTATATGGACTTCTTGTAGATTTCTATCTACAGGGACTTTTACAAAACTTTCTTTTATTGGGCCGATTTTTAAACTCGAAAACGTCAAAGTTTTTTAAAATGGAATTTTTGTAAATTTAGTTTTTAAATACTTTTTTTTTTGAAATCATGGGCCCCGTTCATTGTTCTTAATCACTTTTTAGAGAAATCCATGATATTTTATTCGTGCTCTTTTTCCAGGTGCGGGTTTAAAAATTGGTAATGAGGGGAAAATTTTAATTTTTAATAGTGATACGATATGCCCCTGGGATTGGGTTTCTACGGAAAAAAAAGGGGAAAATTGTATTAAAACGGGAAATAAATTTTGAGCTTGATTGGTCCCAAAATTGAGGATTCTGAGCTCCCGTATCAATAAGAAAATTTTTCATTTATTTAGGGAAACAATATGGGTAATCGGATTGCGTTTTTTGGGGTTAAAAATTTTTATGCTCGTTTTTAAAATTACGAGTTTTGGATTCGGATGGGAAACTGGCGGAGGTGGGGGGCTCTGAGGTGATATAGGAAAAATTTAGCGTCTTCTTGCGCCCCCCAAGGGGAAAAAGGCTCTGTATTTTCGTCCCAGATTGGGTTTGGAAATCATGGTTTTTCGGGTTTTAAATATTCTTGATAGTCTTTTATTTTCCGGGTGTTGGTGAAAAAATTTTGCCCCCCGCTTTTCCATTTTTTTTGTGGGGCGATGGCCCCCAAAAGGTGTCTGTCTGCGAGTTTTGCTTTTGTTGGATCTACATCCATTTGGGGTTTGTCGGTTGCCCCCTTTTTATTTTTTGACCCGGTGATTTAGTAAATTTAAGGGTGGTGGTTTTTGGATATTTGGGGTTTTTGAAAAAATGCCTTGACTAGAATTTTTAAAAGGGTTTTTTCCCCCTTTTATTTAAATTTTTATTGGTTTCTGATTGAATTCCCTTTGGGGATGTTTTTTATTTATTGGTTGCGTTTTTACAAAATTTGGGGTTTGCATTGGTGTTTACCTACGCATTTGCCCAGGTGAATTTGGTTTGTCGTTTTTTATTTTGGGGTTTTTTGGCTTGTGGGCTACACTTTGTCCACATCGGGATTGCCAATTTTTATGTTCTAAAACTTGGAAATAGCTTCTTCTAAAAATTTTAGGATTCTAGATATAAAAATTTTTCGCTAAACGTCCGCATTTATTTAAACCGCGTTTACCCCGTTTGCAAAGCTGTGTTCTTATAGAAGGTTTGTTTTACAGGTATTAATTCCTCTCGCGTGTCAAGCTGCATTTTAGTTAGCAGTAAATTTAATAAGTTTTTAATGCGTGGCCAAAAGTATACGGATTTCCTTTCTTTCCCAAAGTTTCAAACGTTAAATCTTTCATTAAACAATCTTCGGATCTTTGATCTAAAAACGTTAACTTAGTAATGCCTTGATGTCTAACCATGTTTTTAGCTTTCTAGAACCTACTAGAGATTGTGCTTCACCGCCTAATCTTGACTTTATAATTTTGATTAATACAAATTTAAAGTTATGGATTAGTTAAGTTTGTTCTGTCCGCATAAGTAATTAAAAGATCATCGCAAGCTTCAATAAATAATGGCAAAGTATTTTGGGTCTCCAGAAAAAATTGGTATGGTAGTAATTTCGGCTTGTGAAATTGAACTAGCGTAAAAAATTTTGTTCATCGGCATTTCGTTTAAATTTGTTTTTCAATTTGTTTTACTAAATGGTCTATACAATTTACGATTGACATAAAATTTGACTTACAGTATTAGTACTGCAAATTTTCATGCGGTGGTGCTGCTGCTGGTAGATGTGTTCTACTATTTCAATGTCCACGTTGATGTATTCCTCTTCGTTGACGTTGACGTTGACGATGATGTCTGCGTCTGAAGTTGTTCCGCGACGATGTCCACGTTGATGTCGAGGGTTCAGCTCGACGTTTTTCTCGTTGTCCACGTTGAGTTCGACGTGGGGTGCTATGATGATGTCTGGATCAATGGTGATTGTTGCTTGGTGAATTGATGAAGTGATGATTGGAAATTGTTGTTTGGAATTGTTGTTCTTTCTCAGAATTGGAAGTTGTTTTTCTTTCTTCCCGTGTTTCTTGTTTCGTTCGTTCTTGTTTGGTTTCTTCCGTTTCTTTTCTATGGCGGCCGGTGGGATTTTCAACGAGAATTGGATCGTTGTAGACCTGGTTCCCACTCTATCGTCGCGTTGCCCAAAAGAGTTTTATCTTCGCAACGCGTACCTGGTCAGTGTCAGATTGGTTCCAAAAAATCGGAATTCACTTACCCACTTCGGAGATTTTGATCGTTGATGGATGTGGCCAAATCCTAACTGATTGCGCCAGTTAAGTTTTTCAGTTTTTGGAAGAAGCTTAACAAATTTTTTTGTTCTACAAAAGACTTTATTTGTAGGTCACCAAAACATTTACAGGTACATGAATTACAATATTACGACTGAGTTTGTACGTCACACCCCTATACTATAACTCTTCTTGAGTTGTTTTGCATAAAGCTTTTATATTTTTTAAATTGCTTCCCAGCTAGTTTCCATGCAAAACACTTCAAGGAACTGTTTATTATTATTCTCATACAGTAACCTTAGACTCTAAGATAACATTTACTGAATATGGGTTCACATCCCATAACTTGTATATAATAATGGAAATTAAGTTAAATATTAGTGAATACTTACATTTTGATTAAATACAGTACAATTTTGTCTATAGATAAAAGATATTAGGTACACTACATTTGGCCTAACATTAAAAACCAGATTATATACCTATTATGATATATATATCATCATCATTACAGCGAACGGGCACGGGGGAAAGGGTAATGTTCGTTATATCGAGGTGTGTTATAAATGAATTTTCGTTAGTGCGAATTAGTTTGTTTTAAAGAATAATAGCATCTATGTAGCATACATAATAAGAATGTTTTAAGTGTTTATTGTAAAAACGTATTACATACTATATGAAATTTCATTGCATATCATATATTCTAAAGTAATACTATTGCAATAATTTAATAAAACTAAATTTTTTAGAATAGCGTTGCCAATTTTATCTTTATTTTTATTACGGTAGATAATGATTCGGAATGTAACATTTTTCCGCGATCTTAGTTTTGGACATTTGCTTTTTTTACCTCTTCTAAGATGTACAATTTTCTTCTTAAAGAAATCTCTGGTTTTTGCCGCTCATTTTATTAAATTATGTGTGCTCGCACAATTTATGTTAATGGAAATCTTAACTCTAAAATAACCTCTCAGAAACGAAAATAATAATAAAAAAATTAATAATAAAAAAATGCCGCTTGAAAACGAATGTTTACGCACAGTTTCTAAATTATGTAGGTGTAAGATTATTGGTTCGTATTAATGGTATATTTTTATATTATTTTTTGCCCGTTGGAAGATTAAAATTGTCGTAATTCGCTTAATTGAAATTCGTTATAATGAAATTAACTGCATTAGAAATACAAGTTTTTATACAGATATTATTGTTCGTAAAATAGACAATTTCGCAGCATCGGTGTTCGCTGTAACGAGGGTTTACTGTATATTAAAATTAGAGAAAGAAATTAGAACATCATTCAGAATTTTACAATCAATATTTATAAATTAGTTTTATAAAAATACATTAATTTTTAAATTTGTATATTAAATTAATATTTATTGTCCTAAAATTAAACAATAGTATGTTTTCATAATCTATAATTAATTAAGATAAATTGTATTATTTTTCTGATACCCACTTGTGGGGGCTTTTGCGAGGATGAGCGATCGCTCAAAACCTAGCATTGGGAATAGACTTTAAAAGAATTTTAATAGTAATAGCCCGTTTTATTTTTCATTTTTAAATTTTTTTAAATTTATTAATTAATAATTTTGTGTTTAGTTAGTTTTTATTTAAGCGGAATTTCTTTTTTTTCGAGTTTAGTGTTATTTACTTTTTTTTTATTGGACAGAATTTTTTTTTCCATTATAATTTTTAAAACATCTGAAAGGATTTTAAGAGAAAATCTCAGAAATAATGAAAGAAAAAAAATTTCAAAAATTTTATGTAACAAACAAAGGTTAGTAATGTCAGTAATGTGGGACATAAGTATTTAATTAATAATGAAAGTTTCCATAATTACAGTTAAAAAATTGGATCCTTTAGGTGATCATTAGTAAAATGCATTGTTGACATACCGTAAGAGCGAGCGTACTATGATCAGCCAGCATAATCGGCATTTTTTCGGAAAGCTGGAGCGAAGTCGTGTCTTACACGTGTACGTAACCGAATGCGCTGTTATAACGTGAGCAATGTGCATAAATGAATTTGCGTTTACGCAATTTTTCCAAGGAAAGACATTCAACACAGCACACTTATAGATGTGATAAGTTCGTATAAATCGGGGTGATCATAGCACGCTCGCTCGTTACGGCAAAATCTTAACATACGGCTGTATCATGAAACTAAAATAATATTTCAAAAAGACAATTACATTTCGTAGGGTACACAAAATTAATATTATTTCACAACCAATGATTTTGTAACTTTTTTTACATTGTAATAGTCAAATTGTTTTTATTTTTTAATAAAATATTCCTTTTTATAGAAATCAAAATATACAATATTTTTTTTGTATTATAGACAAAAAAGTAGTAAATTGCAACATAACATGTTAGTTATTGCAAAATAAGCAAATTTACTATCATTCCATATATTGTCTTCTTTTCAGTTACTTGGCATGCAGGATTTAGCACAAATTTAATATTTCTGCCAATTTGTTCATATCTAAGAACTTTCAGTAAGAAATAATACTGTGGATAACATAATTTTACCTCCAAATTTCACCGTATTTATTTTCTTGATAAGCCTCTGTTTTAAATTTTAACAAATGCAAAGAATTCTAGAAAATTTTTCGTATAAAAAAAAATTTTTTTGGCATAAAAAGTATAAATAAATCGTCCAAACGATTTTGTTAATTTAACATGTTTAGACATTGTAATCCTGAGATAATTGTATACAAAGTACATACTGTACCAAATAAAATACTAATATTTGGTACTAATAAAATTACTCTTTTTCCACTTTTTTTAAATATCCCCCATTTTGTAATTTTTGGGTAAAATTTTTCACTTCACCCAGGCGTACTAAAACAGCAAGTATTTTGTTAGACAGGGATAATTTTTACATAGCGCAACCGTTTTTTGGCTTCGCTTTTGTACTTATAGAAGATAGGTACCTATCTTCCATAAGGTTTCTGAGGATAGTCGATTTTGTAAACGAGGAAATGTTTATCGTTTCAGCGACGTTACCGTTCCAAAGTAACGAACTATTTTGGTATTGCAGAACGCGACGCGCCGTGACAAAATACCGCCTCAAAACACGGGTTACTAAAATACCGACCCACCATACTTATATTGCCAGTGATAAAGTGTCGGGGGAGACTGAGACTGGGGGCTACTGCCAAATTATTGACTCTAGTTGTTTCGGAATTGGTCATTGGTTAAAAAAATGGATATCAAATTGGTACGTGTGCGCTTTTGCATAGGAGTTATACAAATTTTGTAGACGATTAAATTGCAAACAACTAAAGGTCGATAGTCTTCCCAACACAAATTACATTGCTTGCCCACTGATATACCAATAATCACAGTCTATACGGATTAAAGACTTTACTATCAAAACTTTGCTATTTTGAAAATAACAATTACTTGACATTGTGTTGTGTGGTAGTATGATATTTGAATACAACAAGCTCTAGTATCTAAAGCTGCCCTTTTTTTAACTGACAAATTCTGTACCTTTTAAATATGACGTTAAAAGCAAAGACGTACAATTGAACATTTATTTTTGTACAAATCTTGTGCATATTTAATTTTTAAAAACATTTTCAAATTTCCAAATGGTTAATCGGAATGGAAACATACCGCATCTGTAAAAAAAGTATTACATTAAATACATACTTTCGAACATGGTTTTATAATTAAGCATACTTAAAATATTCATCATCATAAAGAAAGTCTAAAAAATTTTAAAAACAACATAAATATAAAATACTCAAAATCAATCATTAATTTCTGTTAATGCAGTGGAAATGCTGCCAACTATAACTGGCGTTATCCATCTCGATTCAGGCATTGAAAATGAAGAGGGAAATCATCGTCTCTGATTTCCTGGAAATTGTAATACGTGAAATATGAGATAATCAAAATAGAATTTTTAATAGTAAACACAATATTCACGGCCCCACTGGGGCAACCACAGAAATATTAATTAACTCGGGAAGGCCTTTCGAAGACACGTGGATCATCATCATCAAGCAAGTACCGATGATGATGACCCATCGAAAAGGCTTTTCCCGAGTTAATTAATAATTGTGTGGTACGGAGGGGTGCCGGAATATTGTATTTAAACATATTACCCTACAGTCCTTGCTATTTTTATAGAATTTTTGATATTTTTTTTAATCTGCATTTAAGTGTTTTGTAATTGCAAACTTAGATTTCGTGGGCCGACATAGCAACGTTGGTAAAAGATTTCTGCAGCTAATGGAGAATCAAGTGGCCAAACATATAAAGAAACTAAAATTAGGAAATCAGATCACATTAGCCTTTTATTGTCAGCCCATCCATTCCCCCCCGCCTCCCCCAAACCCCTCTCTCCCTTTTACCCCCCCCCCTCCCCTCCCCCCCCCCCCGCCCCCCCCCCCTCCCCCCCCCCACCCCCCCCCCGCCCCCCCCCCATATCGAAGAGGATGAGTTACCTACAATAGATAATAGATATAGATCTGCCGTTGTAGAAGTCAGCCCTTGCAAATGCCCGAGACAAATATTATGATACGTAAACGGAAATGCCGCAAAGAAGCCAACCAAAAAAGATTATAGAATCACAGAGTAAACGTTTTAAATCGGTGCAAAAGAAAACGAAGCAACATGAAAGATGGTAGATTTTTTCAAAGTGCCAATTTTTGATTGTATTTTGATAACCATAGCTTTGTTTAGCGTACAAACCTATAATAAACATTAAATAAGCCAGAAAAGCCTCATTTTGGTTGCAAAATTCTCCTGGTTTATAAGTTCTGAAAATAAATAAAAAAAACTATTAGTAATAGCCTGTAGAGATCAACAGCCCAAAAACGAAACTATATTTCTAAAAAAGGGTAGTAATTATTTATCGGAAATAATCATATCACTAATAAGCATTGGTAATGGATTCATTTCAGATATATTGAATACCTAATGCCATATTTACGACATTGCCGACATTCATGGCTCGCCTATCTAGACGTTAGTCCATAAAAAAACTCGTCCAGGTTTACTAGTTCCACCAAAAACTTTAAATGCAGGCTAGTGTGATAGGCTATTGCTATAGGGTTATATGTTTCAATATTGATGTACTTTTCCTTGTCAGTGACAGCATCGCTTCTATTATTTTATTTTAGCCGTTCGCTATAGGGAAGCAAAAGTAGTATAACAACGCAATTGCCGCCGCTCTTACTGGCAGAACAAGGTTAGTAAAACTGCACCAACTAGTGAATATTTAACTAACAGGTTAGCTCTTCTATGAATTCGCGAGCCCAAAAAAAATTTTTTTTTTTTTCTTTCTTTACCCACCTTCTCATACACCTATATCTTTATGCGTTTAAGTTTCCCATTTTCCATTAAGAAGCTAGAGCATTGAAAAGACATAAGGAGGAGTAGGAATAGTAGTGCTATTGGCTGCGATGGCTACTGCAAGTTATAATTGAAGGTGATCTAAGCACCAAGATAGAAATAGAAATTGAAGTATTATGATAAGAGTGATGCATGAGAAGATAGGAGTCGCTAAAAGCTCAGTCTCAAGAATATAATAAATAAATATAAAACGAATGCAGATTTGCGAGATAACACGACGTTAATAAGTACAAAATATATGACATAGACAATAAAGATGCTGAAACAAATGCTAAGATAATAATAGTGATGATCTGATCAGAGAATGCCAAAATTCCAGATACTCAGCATCCAAATTCAACACCAATTGGAAGGCTACTAAAATAAACTAAGCTAATAGAAAAAAAAATAAAAAAGTAAACTAATAATCCATCCCAAAACATACATAATGAGAACGAAACTTGTTTTGAAAAAGTATGTATATAGATGAATGATAATCCATAGTTATTAAATTCGCCCGAAGTAGACGCTACAGCCGGAAAATAAACAAAAACAATCCAAAATCCATTGAATCCAAGCACATACTGAAACAAAAGAGGAGATTAGAAGCAGCCAGACAACAATTAAGAGAGGACAGAAAAGTAAATATGAGAAAGATTAAGCTGAAAATATAAGACCAAGCATGAGCGCCAAGAAAGGGCTTTGGGGACGGATGGTTTTTTTTTTGCCTTTTGCCCAATAAGGACTGACTAGCCTACAGGTAATATTTTGCCAATGAAGCACAAGTATTTGTGAGCTTAATAACGTTAAGTATAGCAAACCTCGATGGTAGTTAATTATAAAATACAAACCAATAATAATTTAATATTATTATCCAGTTAATATTCTGCGAAAAATTACTAAATTACATAGGTGTTGAGAAATCCCAAAATGGCCAAACTAAAAAAAGTATTCAACGTACATAAATTCTATAAAGTTAATTTTTAATCTTGCTCTTAGCAGAGTAGCAGATTGTAGCGAATTATAAACTTCTCCACAATTTAAATGCAGCCAGCTCAAACTCTATCTAGAAATAAGTTAGTTTGTGTGAAAGAGAGATTCACGTCAGAAATGCATACTATGAAGCAGTAGTATGACAAGGAAAGGTATTTGCATAATTGGATGTTTTACATATGACGTGATGGACCCAAACTCGAGACGGACGTATACAAGGTTTTACAGTTTTATCTAATCAATCTCGGGGAGGTTTCGCCGATGATGTAAATTAATTAATATATATTTTAAATAAGCAGTCAAATATGTTATCTCGCAGGTCAAGCGCGCCTAAATAATAAATTAGCTCAAATATTGAAACTATATTTCTAGAATCTTCGCTGAAGTGTTTTTATTCATGTCTCTTATCTCCTAATATTCTAAATTATAATGAGTCTGTTCTTTTTGTAAAGCATCAAATGGAAACGTAGTTTTCTGTAGATTAAAATAATCATGTGTGTTCTACAGAAAATGTTTATATATAGAAACTTGTAAAATAATGATGTTATTAGTTAAGAATAAAATCCTCTGCCGATACATAACTAGAGTACAGGAAATTATACAATCTTACCCCTACTACTATTTTGAAAGTATTGCATTCTTTCTAAGGATACACAGTTAATTACGGATACGATTGAGCGAAATTAACGAAGTAAAATTATTTGTAGGATTAATTAAGCCCCTTTAAACAAATTTTATAGATGGAATACTATTGTATGTATATAACCTAAACCTCTTCATGCTATTTTTTATATACTAATTGCTAGTCAGCAGGTACTGCAAAATGTATAACAAAAATAGAATAAGAAAGGTAGGGCAACTTTAAATAGAAAATACTATTCAAAAAGGTAGCCAGAACAGGATAGAACATCTATTGTACAGCTACTAAAAAACAAGAGTACAAGATGATAACTGAAGAACAGGAAATGATGATGAACCAAATATTCAAGCTGAAGTAGATATGAATGATACTGCTTACTGGCAGGTCCCTGATTTACTTTATTCTTTTTTGAGATGAGTTGTTATTCCCGCTATTCCCGTCTGTCAGCACCAATATAAACACCTCATTATTAACTACAATGTAAGTATTCTACAACCATACGCGTAAGTTAATATTAGTTAAAATATTAATTAGAGTTCATTTGCCAATCGATATCCTAAACACGGTCATAGTCAATAGTGCAGGTGTGCCTAAGTTAAATAAGAGGAATGTAGTAATGGAAATAGTACGCCTGCTATTTGCTAAAATGGCAGCACCATTATAAGCAAATTGTTAATTTGATACATCAACTATAATTAGCCCTAGATATACATATAGCCCACTAAGATTATATTATGATATATGCCCATATGCCTTGAACTAAAAAATATACTACATATCACAGATTATTAAGTTGTTTTATGGACAGACTGTAGATAATTAGCTACATATGGTTTACACATCAGAGAATCTAGAAATAATACTTATATAGAGATTCTCTCATGCCTAAAATCAATTATTTTCTAAATTAAACTCGACCTCGCAAAGCACAGCCTCCCTCAGCCTAGTCCCGGAAATATGTATGTTACTACAATTCAGTCACATCGCGCCGTGAGTGCCCCAGAAGCTTTCGAAATATTTACGAAAAATTCCAAGGCATTTGCAAATGCGCTGCGAAGATAGCGTAGTAGTTTGCATATTTGACATTTTGACCTTCCTTTAGCAGAAAACGGAAAAATCATACGCGATAGGCTGTTAGCCGACAGCCCCAAGAGCATGTGATGTCGCGGTTGATTATTCAAGCTCGCAGGAATCAGATTGATAGTTTAGCAGTCGAAACTTAATCTCCTCAAAATAGATTTACATATATTCTACTATATTGTTCCTTATTTCGATTATTATGGTTTTTCAGGGCTATTATATTCCATATATTAACACTTAACAGTGACGATACAATACTTGAAAATATAAAATTGAGATGACTCGCTTCGCTAATACATTTAATGACACAATCAATAAATTAAAATAGTATTACTGAGGTGATATGGAAATAACTGATCAAGGTTGATGTAATGTTCAGCTAGAAACAACGCGATTTAAATTACATAACCAATTGTCTTGCCCAGGAGAAATATCATAATTAAAATACAGCTGGTAACTCTGCGTTTAGGAAATTAATTGGTTCAAAAACATTTCGTTAATCCGGAATTTCGTAATCTAGCGAATCAAATGTCCTCATAAGAAAGTAAAGGAAATAAAGTGCTAATCTGTCTCCCCATTAACCAAAGAATAGCCTCACAAATTCCAGTCTTAGTTGTATATTTAATACATTGAACATATAGCAAAAAAAATAAAGTTACGAAAAAAATTAATAAAGACTCTTAAAGATTGAAATCTAAAAATAAAGAACTTCACTTAACATACAATACTTTAATAAAAGACTTTATGGTGTATGGAAGACAGTCGAGCGCGTGAGAGTGGCTTATTTCCCCTTCATATAATTACAAAATAACGACGCGAAGATATGACAAATTGTTTGACCGTAGAACTTTCAGGTTTCGTTATTGAAAAAGATTTTACAAGAAAGATAAAATGGATTCGAATAAAGTAAGAATAATATTAATACTATGATTCAAGTACAGACCTTTAAACAGTGGAATATGTGGAAAGTGTAACCCCACAAACCATCGCATTACATTGTATATAACATAACTCTTTACTAGCATGCTACACGAGTCGCGCGGAAATTCTACCCTGAATAATCATAAAAGTGCTAAGCCTGCATTATACGTATCTGCGGAATAACTTTAAGGTTTTGGAAACATAAAATTCATCTCAAATTTTTCTTCTTAATAAGATACTTAGAGTAAACTGAGTCTGGCTACCAACCCTTATATGGTAAAATATAAACGACTCTATGCACCTTCAATTTTCTCCTCTATAAGAAGGTAGCTAGAAGTGCAAGAACGTTTCAAACTGGAAGACGTACGATCTTCAAAAAGAGCCCGTTTTAGTGCAGAAAAATATAGAAATGGTCTTTGGTTAATGGCTAATTTCTTATTCTTATTGCCCGCGCCCCCCCGCCCCCCCCTCCACGATTAACAGCAAACCGGTTGAGCCCCATACCCGAAACAAATTTATTACATAGTATATATGTATCTTCTATATCCAATTTGTAATTATATGAATTGAAATACAATCTATAAAACTACTGTCTTGAAAGTATGCCAACATACACTTAATGCGCTCTCTGTACATTCGATTCTCGGGGCCGAGCGTGTTTTTTTTTATTTTGGTTTTTTCGCGGCGGTTTTTTGTTGAACGCGTTCGACTGCGGAGGAGGCCCTGAGTCATACCTTACGATTTAGCCGTTCCATTGCCCTTATTAGGAATTAACCAACATTATAGAAGTTAGGATATGTATACTTAGAATAAGGAGATATTTTTGATCATAGAGCCAATTCTAACAAGACCCCCCACGATTTCAGTTTTCAAGTGATGTTATGGAATCATATCCTCGTTTTTAGCCGTCATAATGCATTATAATGTTAAATAGCACCCTACATTTAATTTAATTGATACTAAGCATCTTAACTGTTGAAAATAACTATCTAAATAATCGAATCTCGCATCGTGTATTGTATATGTATTGCTAATAATTCTACGAATGTTCGATATGTATGCAATACCACAACTTCGTTTTAGAACTTCTTAAATACACTGTAAAACTACTCGATAACAAAGATTAATTACTAACGCTGGCCGCGCGGGTAACCGCCGCATTCGGCGTAAGAATTCCCCCCCAGTTCGCTAGACCGCAGAGAACGGTAGATATTACTATCGTCTGCCTGAGCAGTACGGACTTTTTCGCTCCCGGTCATTTGCGCAATTGTTTATCTGCCCTAGAAAAATTATGATTTCGTCAGCAAAAGACCGCGATCGGACAAATTCGAAAATTTATTGCAAAAATTCCAAAACTTAATATATGCAGTGCTAAAATTAAATGTGAATCTGTAAAACCCCGTTAATGTGTTGGTCCAGACAACATTGTCTACGACACGTAAATAGTGAAAACCCATGTCTCAAAAAGAAATTGCGCACGAGACATGAAAAATTTATTTAATTTATGCGTTACGTTTTATCGCAGGTAATATCCCGTTTAATTTACTAGACAAGCAACCATTTATCTGCCTTTTGGAAACTATCGGAGTGCAAATTACCAAGTCGAACATCGTTACGAAGAATTGTGCCATCTGCGCGCGAACATATTGAACAAAAAATAAAATCGGGGGTTAAAAGATCAAAAATTGTGGTTATGTGTCGACGAAAAACAGATGCGAAGAAACATTGCTTCATTAATGTAATGGCACGCAAATTGGAACCTCATCAATCGCACCCTTCAATTTATTAGTCTCCAAACGAATACAACAGTGTACTGCCCGAAGTAATTTCAAAGTTAGTGATTAAATACATTGGACAAGTTTGAACTTTTCAAAAAAACCAACTCTTGATTTTAGTGAGTGATGGTGCTGCAAAATGCTTTCTGTAGGCCGGTCTCTTAAAAAGCATTCTGCTAATTTGTTACACATTACGTGTAAAATTTCATGCTCTCAATCTTGTGGCGGATAGTCTCAGAAAATGTTACCTGAGACGCTTTAATAGCGCATACCAAAGCAGTATTTGTCAAATCACCGAAACGTATTCGCGAATTTCACAGACTGTGCCCCCGTATCCCAGAGCCCCCAGAACCAAATTCTAACTCGTTGGGGAACATGGTTGCAAGCCGCGTTTTATTATCATAAATATTTTGACAATTTTAAGAACGTGGTTTTACGATTCGATACAAAGGAAGCTGCCGCTATCCAGAAAAGCCAGTCGAAATTTTCAAGATAGGTTAAAAATGGTTTTAAAAAAATCATTCACGACAATTACTTGGGGCTAGCAGATGCAATAGAAAAATTACAAAATCCTGCGGTGCCGTTAAAAGAATCTCTACAAATAGTGCCAACACTGTTCACGCACAGCTATGCGCGTTTTGAAGACCCCAAAAAATGTTTCTGTTCTAGAAAAATTTGGAAGTGTTTTTGAGAAAATTCTGATTTTGGCACATTAAGACACATTTGTGAAGGTGCGTCAACAGAATCGTTAAGTTATTTGAAAGATTATTTACTTTACGCAAATATTACGTCACTAGATGTAGAACGTTCGTTCTCTGCATATAAAGGGCATTTTTTCCTCATGGCCCGTATAGTTTTGCCGAAAACAACAGTTGAAAATATCTAATGTTGCAGATATTTAACAGCATTATTCACTTTGTGATTTCACGGAGGACTCTTAAAATGGTAAGTGTTTGAGCACGTGTTATTTAATTTTTATTTAAAAGATGAGCGAAATTCTTTTGCGGCAGCAAACATCTCTATTAGCAGAATAACTCTAGTGGAACGCGAGGCCTGGTCGACTCTACGCTACCTGCGCCCGGTCCCGCTCATGGCCAGTTTTATATTAATACAATATGTATGAAATATAAAAAATGTGCGAAACTCAAACAACGTTCACCTACTGTACGTTACATTCAACCTACTAGGAATTGCGTATTTTTTTCCATGGCTGCTTGATGAATCTGAAATTTCTTTGGCCACGACGACCAATATACCGCGCATGCCGTCCACCTTGAAAGATTGTCTTCAACAAATGTCAAAATAAGATTAATTGTCTTCAATAGGCAATAAACATAACTTATTCACGAACGCCAAAAGTCCATTTTTGATTTTAATCGACACCACTCGGTGTAACACCGTCCTTACCAGGAAATGTCTTTTCTATTCTACCGATTTTCCATTGGAAAGAGGTAAATCTTTTTCCTTTTAAGACGACCATGTTTCCCTACCTTAATCTGGTTTCATTATTGGAATATTTGTTCTCATCTGGAGTTGTGACAGGTATATCGTTGACCATCTCTTCCGTAGATGTTGAAATAAGTTTTGGATGTGCTGCCACTGACAAACGATTGATAGGTACACTTTTGGTGTGGCCACAAGCGATGGAACGATGGAGTCGCCTATAGGGAAATGTGCAGGGGTCAATATAATCAAATGTAAGATATCCCTCACACGTAAAACCATTTTTTCCCGGGTAATTCTTTTAAAGATGATGCTTGACACTTTTAACTCCAGTCTCCCATAATCCTCCAAAAATTGGTGAACGTGGCGGTTTTTTTATAAATGCCAATTAACTCTTCATTGGCTGCAATTTTTCAATTTGATTCCAAGGTCCTTTTAAAGCAAAAGTTCTTCAGCAACTGTAAATGCTTGTTTGCCTTGACGAAGTTTGTGGCGTTGTCAGAAAAATATCACAACATTTTACTTTCTGGACATAAATCGTTTTAGAGCTGCTATAAAAGCTTCAGTTGTTAAATTTCTTACCAACTCCATATGCACGGCGGTGCGTTGCGAAACAGCATATGAAAACAGCAATGTAAACAAAGGTGTATGTACGTTGTTCCTTTTCTATGATTTCCTTTATTTGTTATGGTCCACAAAGTCTTTTTCCAATCTTAAGAAAAGTCTTTGCTGTGTGACTCTCTCAGCTGGCAAATCTCCTATGATCGAATTATGAATGATTGGGTTATGTCTGAAACAAATAACACATTTCTGAGAATGGATCTTTTCCTTCTCTTTTCCCTTTAATGGCAAAAATTTAGTCTTATTGACACTAAGGGCAGCTTGCCGGGCCCTTTCGTGTAATAATTTTGTTCCTCCTTATAATCAGGTTTGGTAAAAAACATGCTTCGAGGGTAAAATGATCGGGTGTTTTTGGTGTAATTTATTATTCGCATGACGTAAACCCGCCGTCCACTTGATGAACCAATTCGTCTAAAAATTCATTCAATTTCAAATTCTGCTATTATTATTACAATTCTTCGTTACATTAACGATTGCACCGCCTCATAAAAGCTTTGGTGTTGGGCACAAGATAATAAGTTTGTTCAATGCACAGTTAATTTCTTTCTGCCCGCTAGGTTACCTGTTTTTTATTCCTTTCCTGGTGTTATGAATAAATCGCATGCAGTGTGCCAAACACCCTTAATCAATAACCTGGGCAAATATGCGGTAACAGCCAGAGGGGTGGCGAGGCATAAAGTTTACACATAAAATAGAAGGGAAGAAATAAATTATAAAACGTGCTGAAACACTTACCGTTTAAAAGTCTTCCGTGAAATCACAAACTGGGTAACATCTGTTAAATATTTGAATCATTAGATATGTTTCCCCAGCTCTTTCAGTCAAGTGAGTACGACGTGCGGAATTTAAATGTTTTTTTTTTAATGCCGGGAAAAAGATCGTTCGACATCTAGCGATGTTATATTTGCATATTTAAAATAATTCTTTGAAACAAAATTAATGCCATTTCACACGCCACCTTCACAAATTTGTCTTAATATAAGAAAATCGGAGTCTTTCTCTAAAACAGTTTCAAATTTTCGTATTACACACCAATTTGTTTCACTTTCTACAGCGCATAACTCTGCGTGAACATCATTCCACAACAGAATCCACTTAGCGACATCGAAACATTTTGTAATTTTTCTATTCCCTCCGCTAGTCCGAAGTAATTGTGAATAGTTGTAAATCTCTTTTAAACCTGATTATCTTGAAATAAATTTCCCCGTTTTTTTTTGATTGCTGCAGCTTCTATCGGATTGAATTTAAAACTACCTTCTTTACTCGATCAAAATATTGTTGTAGTAAAACGCAGCCTGCAACCATGTTCCCCAACGTGTAAACAATCGGCTGTGGTGGTTCAGGTAAATCAGGACACAGTTTGTGAAATAGTCGGGTACGTTTCAGGTACTTTAGAAACACTGCTTTTGTTATTAGCAATCAATGCATTTACTAGTGGAAAACATGTAGGAATCGTTTGTGCCGCAAGATTTAGAGTATGGATTTTACAGTAATATAAGAAGTTACCACTGTGTTCTTAAGAGACGGCCAAAGAAACGCGTGTTTGCGGCCAAACATCACTCATAAAACATAAAAAATTGCTTAGTTGAAACTTCAAATTTGTTCAATGAGTTCAACACCACCTTTAAATTCTCATCCGGCAGCACAATTTATAACTTTTTTGGAAGCAAGTAAGAAGGTGGATGACGGTTTGATGTGGTTCCATTGTACGTACCACATTAAAATTAACCACAGACTGTTTTGACGATCTGTTGTTTCGTCCATACATAAAACCCCATTTTTTATCTTTCAATTCCGTTTTCATTCTTTTTTGTACATGTTCACGAGGGGAATGGACTACATTTCGTATCGATGTCCGACTAAGTAATTCACAGTCCGCATATTTATTTCCCGAAGGAGACAAATGCTTCTTTGTCTAGTAAAACGAAACGATTTAGTTACATAAAATAAGAGTAACACTAAATCAAATGTAAATTTTTCCTGGTCTCGTATGCCACTTTTTGCAGAATAATTTCTGTTTGGTTCGAGTGACGTTGACAAGGCTTCTGGACCCAAAACATTAAAGCGATTTTACCAAACTAGACATGGGAATTTTTGCGCCATCAAAAATAAGCCCGGCATGTCCACGATAAAGTTTTTAACTGTGTCTGCCGTAGGTCGTTTTCGCGACGTACCTAATTGCGACATTTTTAAAGCAAACATAAGCGTACAATTACGAAATAAGTTACGACAGCCTACATATACACAGAACTACTAGCATACAGCACGATTTAATACTGACGCTGTGAACGCGTGAAATAAATAATCGCCGACTCCCACCAACATATCTACCACATGACTGTTACCGCTGTTTGCCCAGACTAGATAAGGTGTCTTGTAATGTCACAAAGTAACGAACTTTTTCTGTTTGCTTAACTAAATAAACTATTTAGTTGTTTGTTATTATATCGAATTGTGTTTGTGTATTACCACCATATCAATTTAAAGTTGGAGATAAAATCCGTGTTTGTGGTTATCAATGTTACTGGTTTCTCTACTCCATGTCCTCCTCCTTATTTGCTAAGTCTTTTTTAACAAATTTTGGCCACCTTTCTTCATTCAACTATAACCAATTTGGACTATTAAACCATTGTTCATTGTAGAAAATTTGCTCTGGCATCGATCGTCTAGATAGGATATTTGCAGGATTGTCCTGTGACCTCACGTTGATGCCATTGTTCTATTTCAGTCAATGATTGGATTTCCAATACTCTATTGCCTATAAACGTTTTTCATCTATTAGGATCAGAAGAAATCCAATTTATCACTATTGTGGAGTCTGTCCATAAGACATTGTTCCAAGTAGGCTTTGGTTCGTTTTGGAATGTAACTGTACCAACCACCAATGATGCGCACAACTCGAGGCGAGGTAGACTTTGTCTTCTTCAATGGTGACACTCTTTGACTTGGTACATAACAGTTGTGTAGCATGTTCGCCAGTTGTATTGGTGTCCTGATGTAAAGGCACCATATGCTTTTTCAGAGGCATTAATGAATCCATCCAGTTTCAGTTCCACAAAATCGTTAAATGTCGTCACCCTTCGTATGCCATTAAAGTTGGAAGTCGATTATATAGTTGGATCCGTTTTTTTTCATCTAATGCAGGCAATCTTCGTCCCATCTTAGTTGCAAACGCCATAGTCTTTGTAATATTAACTTTGCTGTGGTTATTACTGGTCTGACCAATCCCATTGGATCGAATATCTTAGAAATACTGATAACACAGTCCTCTAGAAACGGATACTCTAAAACTGTGGCACTGGAACACTGAAACAGTTCACTAAAACCCTTACCACAACACTTAATTCGTACTGGACGCACGTTTCGATAGCCAAGCTATCATCATCAGCAGCAAGACTGTCTTGCTGCTGATGATGATAGCTTGGCTATCGAAACGTGCGTCCAGTACGAATTAAGTGTTGTGGTAAGGGTTTAGTGAACTGTTTCAGTCCTCTTAGTGATTGCCCGTTTCTTCTTGAATTCTAATATAGAATTTTTAATTTAATTTTTTTCTTGTTGAAAGTTCCATATCATGACTAATGTCTTTGAAGTTTCTAATTTTTCGTTTAGTAATAAATAATTTTCAAACCGAAGTACAACACTCCCTTCTGGTAAAATTTTTCACTTCATTTGATCGCCATTTTTTCTCAATTCGAACTGCCCCTTTTTAAATAATTTCTATTGCGTCGCGCAATTTCCCTTTTATGAAATTACTTGTACTTTGAGAGCTAGAATCCAACAATGCTCTTGTAAATTTCTTACCCCCTCGTTAGATACACCCACCTTTGGAAAGAGCATTGGTTGTTTGTTACAGCATTTGAAACATACTTACGATGTCGGATTCTCGGACTATTTGTTTGTTTTGATTGTGTAATTGTTTTGTCTATTGTTCTAATTATTATTTTTTTTTAAGAAAATCTATCATTCCTTTAAGGGTAGCCAAGTTTCTTTTTTGTTGCGAATGATTCCCATTCTCTTCTAGTTGTATTGTCTAATTTTATGGAAAACATGTAAACTAAAAAGGGTATACCATTTATCTACGGGTTGTTCGCTCTAAAGCCCCTCAGTTTTTTTAATATTGTCTAAAATTGTTTAATTGAACAAAATTTCTCTTTGGAATGGGTGCTATGCATATAATGCTCTTAAATATGGTTTTGAATCATTAATTTTTGTTCTAAAATCTTTCCTTTAATGGTGACCACGCCACTGGATAATTTGAGACGTTAAAAATTTTATTTGTGTGTTTTATATCTTGATTTTCTGTCGACTTTATAGTTAGTGTTTGTTTTGGGTTTGTATTTTCTAGCATTTCATTAGCCTTCTGCATGTAATTTAAAATAATTCTCCTCAAAATTTTGTCCCTGTTTCTTGGACCTCTAACTCTTTTTGATTTGCTTGTGACTCAATTCAATATTGAATTGAAGTAAATTCCTCAAGATAACTATCCTGTTTACTGATTCGAATGCTCAGTTCGTTGCAACATGTGTTATCTTCGAACAAATGTACAATGCGAGCATAAATGATCGATTGAGTTGGCAATTGCTGGTTAGTTGGTAGGTCACTAAATGTACTAAATTCAGTACAGTTCATATTCAGTGGCGTGCAAACAATTTTTGAAGCATAGTGAAATGTAATGTACAAATAAACATAACCTCGACATGTCAAAATATGTACGAGATTTAAATTAACCATTGAAAACACTTATATGTCATTTCTTTATGAAACATCATTGTGATTATATGTATGTTAGTTTATTTCTTGCAAAAGGACAGCAACTAATGGTTTGGCCATTATGTAATTAATTGATACTTGTTTCAGAAGTATTCTTTTTTACCTTTAGGGTAAAAATGGACAAAATAGTTTATTATACAAAACCGATATGTATTTTTTTGTTAATTTTTATTTGTTGTATGTTTTGCTACGAGTCGAAATTTAAGCAATTACAGAACATTTACGATTAGAAATATATTTATATATCTTAATATTGATAAAAAATAAATTATGAATATTGTTAATTTAAAGAAACTTTTGAACAAACTGAGCAGTTGATTATCATTAAATTGCTTAAAAGATAGAGACGGGATTTTAGGACGTAAAGAACACCCTAAAAAGGGCCCTTTTTTAGGCCTTAAAAACTATGTATTTAGGCCCCAAAAACTGTGATTTAGGCATGTTAGGCAAATACTTAAAAAAAAACGGTAAAACACAAAATCATTTTATTTTAAAAAACATGAATAAGAAGACGATATTTAATGTAATTTTAGGTACATTTCAGCCAAAAAAAGAAATAAAACATACAAAATTTTAACTAATAACTAAAATATGGGGATTCATTTGGTTTAAAATAAAAAATAAATTAATTAATCGCCGTGTAACTGTCCTCAAATTTCGCGTTTGCGTAGCACACAAGAGGGTTTTTCCAAGTTGTCGTTAGTAAAATTTGTTCTTCCGGTTGGAAAACAGCAGTTTGTACGAAGAAACTGAACGTTCTACGTCAACACGAGGTTGTAGAACAACTTAAATATGAACCAGTCAGCTGGGCTTTGAGCGGTAGCTTCAACTGCTTCGCCACTGAGCAGCCCAACAAACTTTTTAACCGTTTGAAACCGGGATTTTTCGAAATAAACTTGGTTAAACTTTGACAAAATTATTTTGTCAACTTTTCCTGGGGCATTCTTGAGAGCTGCTCTTTGGGCCCATTATTAATTACTCCCAAAAGAATCTGTAAGAGGAAGGCCGAATGTTTCTAATTTTTTGATGTTATCAATGAGAAATTTATAATGCGACTTGATGTATAAAAGACCCTTTTTTGACATTATTTGATGGAAAAGTATTTTTGCGCTTGCTCAATACAGTTAGCTGAATCTTTGTCAAACGATATTACAACCTAAAAACATAAAGCGTTAAATAAAAACAATCTTATTTAAAAATTTGCTAAAAAAGTACTTACTGATTTTATTGCTTCGAAATTATTAGCATAAAAACTACCGCCTCTAACCAAGTTCCCCAAATGTTAAGACAGGTTCGGGAGGCAAAGGAGATCTGGCAGATTTTCTTTATACACTGCCCACACGCAGTGGAGCTTTTAAAAAGACTCCTCTGGTATTTGATAAAAAAACCCTTAACATTAGCATATTGATTTCTTAGACATTCACACACCAAAATTGAGTCCATGTGCAAAACATGTTAAAGGTTAAGATTTTTATAAAAAATCTTCAAATTTGTACCACATTTGAGCATATTTGAAGCACCATCCGTGCTAAAAGTTTTACTTTTCGTACTTAATTCCATCTGATGGCCACAAAATACCTAAAATACGAGAGTTGCCTTTAACTTAAATATCTAGCATTAAATTTACAATATTATTAAAGTAAGTTTTTTGCATAATATATCCCTTTCCTAAAACTTGTTCACGAATCTTGCCATTGTATTGCAATTTGTTCTTTCAAGTTGCTTTGTAGCCAGTAAATACGGTTTTTCCTGGTTCATCAGAACAAAGCTTACCCACAATCACATTTGCCCCTAATACGACCTTTAGAGTCCAAGTCGTTCTCATCTATAGATATCTAAATATCGTTGTTACCACTTTTTCGCGAATAGTATTAAAGTCTTAAAAAATTTAATAAAAATATTATAGGTGTAACAAAATCATTAAGTACACTCTAAGTATGAAAATACATTTTAAAATATTTATTAAATTTAATTACCTCATTGTAACCATTTTGTTACATATATTCTTAAGGTTTCACGCTTGCCACATTCTTGTTGCCCATATTATGAGAAATTTCGCAGTTTTGAATAGTTTAATCTGTCCAGAGGAAATTTTCAGACATAAAGCGTGCATAAATCTCGATTAAAAACGTCGATTTTTCCTTGAATTTTTTGTGTCTATTTAACATTTGGTTCCTCCAACGGTTTCCTATAAGATTTGCCTGTGTCCAGGAGCAGATGCATGTTTCTCTAAATGATTTTTCTTTGCAAGTTAACTACAATATAATTTTTTGAAGCAAGTTAAGGAAAGAAAAACAAAACGTCCTTTTACCATTTTTTCCCAACGCTTTACAAACAACTTACACTGCTTGCTTGAATTCAGCTTGAAAGACAGTAGTGCTCTCCAATTGCCTTCAGCCATTTTGAACTTTATCGCTATTTTGATTCCTTGGATTTTGGCATTGTTGTAGATGGAAAATACACAATACACTGGTAGATAAACAAGCACAACCGACAGAAAACTACCGAGAAATATTCGTTGCAAGCTACGATATAAAAAGAAAATTCAAGTACGCTTTCACTATATACTGATTCGTCAATAGTCCACCTCGCCCATAGGAACACACAATATACGCTCCAGAGAAACATTAAGAAATAAATAAAAATCTAAAACTGCAATATCAAAATGTCCATTGTATAAAAATATGAATGGACATCGTGTATATTCATTAATCACGTTAACAGGGAGAAAAAATTCGCTTATATGGTTTAAATTACAGGGCGTAAACAAGCCGATAGGATTCTGTAAAATAAAAACTGCTGGTGCAGGTAAAAGAACCCGCCCAGCGATAAGCCGATAATGAGGATATATCTTCAATAGGGTAGTAATATAAATTTTACGGCAGGCAAATCCAAAACTTTGCCCCTCATATAATAGACGGGAAAACCCATCGTTGTATTAGTTTATAGCATTTTAGCTGTAAAACTAAAAATTTACATTTTAAGAAAGATGCAGCTGCTGTAAAAAAAAATATTTTTAAAATTAAAAAAAAAACTTTTAGACCAAATAAATATGATTTTAGACAAAATAGGACGAAAAACCACGATTTAGGCTGTTAAAAGTCCAAATAGGCAACTAGGCAAAATAAAAACATAGCTAGATCGCTTTTGATTTGGTCGAGAAACCATAAGATGTTTTGTATTATTTTTAATTTGCTTTGAATCTAAACAAAGAGGCATTTTGCCTAAAAATCCCGTCTCTACTCAAAAGATATATATATTAGCTTCTCAATAAGACAGCCTCCTGCTCCCAGCGTTTACAAGAACTGCTGGAAATGCTGATCTTGATTTTGTAAACACAAATTTGTTCTTCTTTTTAAACGTTTTGAAAACATTTCGTAGGCCCCTACTTACCGAATATTTGCAATTTCATTCCTAATGGCTTCTTGCAACTTTTCCAAGTTGTGTAAACGGTTATGAAAAATTATATTTTTTAAATAGCCGAATAGAAAAAAAATAGGAGGTGTAAGGTCTGGGGATTTGCGCTGGCCACAATCCTCTATTATTCCTTCTTGGAAAAATTGTTGTAGAAATTGGATTCTAGCATCGACTACATGAGGAGGTGCTCCGTCTTGCTGAAAATACCCGTCTCGTAATTCATCCTCACGCAGTTCCATTTATAAATGGCCTCCAGTTTTATTTCTCCATATCGTTTGAGTGTTCATTTTCACATCGAAGAAAAATTGGACTACTATCGACGAAGAGAAGTAGCAACCCATACACAGTTTTAATTTCGGGATGCAAATCACCTCTAACAAAATTATGTGGATTAACTGCGCCTCCAAGTTCGATAGTTTGGCTTTTTATATATCCAGAAAGATGAAACCATGCTTCACCCAGTGAAAAATGTCTTGTCCAAGGCGTTACTGTCATTTATATTTTGTTCAAAACCACTAAGCAATATTGAACACGAGCTATGTAGTCGACAGGAAAAAAGTGTAGTACAACGGACATCTTATATGGCTTCATATGCAAATTTTTTAAGTATCTTTCTACACGTTGCATATAAAAGACTATACAAAAAAAATGTATAACTAATTATTTATCTAAGAGATTTAGCCATTCCTGAATTGTACCAGTTTCCAAGAAAGGGCCTGAACAATACGATTCCTGGTTTTGTTGAAATCCGGATAAGCAATAACATTTTTCAGGATATGTTGCTTGAGATTGATTGTTGCCATTGTAGTACAGAATAGGAAAATCAAACGTCTTCATTTAGAACACCAGTGCAGAAATATGCCATCACAATAAAAATATTCTGCGCGTCGGGGAAAGGCATCTTTAATGGAATCTACGTGATATTTATGCATAAATGATATCATAATTCCAACGTGAAGTAACTCACCTCAATCACTAGATTTTTATTATAGAGTTTGTTTTGAAAAAAAGAAACCGGTTTTGTACGGAATAAAGACAATATAGAAAGAATGGACACGCGCCTGGCGTGTTTTTTCCAAAACGACGTCGATTTACGGAACGCGAGTTGATATAATTGCCAGCCCCCTTTTCGAACGAACTTACGCCCATTAATTAAAAAAGTAGTGCTCTTTCTATTCGCGTCGTCGAGCGGGTCCATCTTGACGCTTTTTTTCGCAATTTCGCCTACAATTTGCTTTTTTTCGGGCTTCCTTTCGGCCGTCCCGCTCCCGCTTACGGACTATCGTAAATATAAGGGACAATGTAAAGAGCCGATGTGGAGTTGTCGAAACAGCGTTTATTATATTATAACTAGCTGAAAAACCCAAATCTCAAGGGTTTAGGTAAAGAATAGTTATCGAATACATACATAGGGATACCCGCAAACCAGTTTACCCACTCCAGCAAATTTTCTAAGTCTATACTCAGAGGGATACCAGCTGCAGTTTAACCCACCTCACCCAAATTTTCTAGATCTATTCTCATAGGATATCAGTTGTAGTTTACCCACCCCAGCAAATTTTCTAGATCTGTACGCATAGGGAAACCACTACAGTTTACCAATCCAGCAAATTTTCTAGATCTATACTCATGGGATACCACCCCTACTACAGTTTACCCACCCTAGCAAATTTTTTTAGATCTATACTCATAGGGATAACAGCTGCAGTTTACCCTCCCCAAAGGAATTTTTAGATCTATACTCATAGGGGATACCAGCTACAGTTTTCCACCCCCGCAAATTTTCTAGATCTATACTCAAAAGGGATCCAGCTACAGTTTACCCACCCCTAGCAAATTTTCTAGACCCTTTATACTCATAGGGATACCAGCTGCAATTTACCCACCTCAGCAAATGTTCTAGGTCTATGTATACTCATAGGGATACCACGCCAGGGCTACATTCGGCCATATCGGCATCAACCACAATAAAAATAACCTGCAAAAAACACTTTCTGGTTGTTTCGTCAAAAATTCCATGCAATATTCTGCCATCACATTGTTTCTTTGTATTTTTCGATCACGGTCGTCAAATTACCAAACGCCGGTTTAATAGTCTCGTCGGCACCCGTTTTCGAACGAAAATACGCTTATTCGATGGCCGAAGGGGGATGCCCTTTCGATCGCCATTGCTCCCTGCCCCGTGCCCGATCTCTCTCGCTGAGACCCCGATTTCGCTCATAGTTTGCTCCTTTTAGGCCCTCTCTTCCGTCCTTCTCGCGCCTTCGGACCGCCGATATATAACCGACGGGTGCAAGAGGTAAGGGCGTAAAGTTGTCGATCAGCTTATATTATTTTAAAAAAGCTAATATTTATATATTATTTAGCTGTGATGACAATGACAATGAACCTTCCTGCTGACGTTCCCCATGCACAACCATTGTGGAAAAAAGCACGTAAATACACATTTGTAAGAAATTTTAGATTGAGTTAGGTTTCATGCGTTATTATTTCGTTTTATTTTAAAATAGTTGTATACAGTCCGTGCCAGTGTAATGTTTGCGGCAATTAAACGCTACAAGGCGACTGCTTCTTTTTCGAATCTATCCAGACCAGGACCGGAAACGTTAAAACAACAGCCAGCACATTCATGGCCTGAAAACAACGGCAAAACTGTGGTTAACTCAGCGATACAAGCCGTTCTTGGGGTGGGCCAGAAAATATGAATGGTTGAGCGGTCGAGGACTGGGCAAAAAATAATTGGTCGGACGGATCGAATATAAATGCGGGTTTTTATAACTTTAATCTATCCAATAAATGCAAAAAAGCATGCCATAATTAAATTTGTTTCTTACAGGAAAAAGTGAATTTTAAATGCAATACTTTTGGGTTACATATTACAGATGTACGGTTAATTCTAAAAGCACGTTATGTGTGCAGGAAGTAGGAGAAGCGTTCATACTCGAATGCATTTACCCTACGGTTAAATATGGTAGGAAGTAGTGCGCCTAAAAAACGCCCTCTGCCGCAAAGAACTTCAAGTTACCAGGTGGTTTAACGATAGTCGTGTTAGCTGCCCTAGATTGACTGCCTCAGACAGATTGGCCTACAGGAAACCTGTGGTGCATATTTTAAAAGAATAGATCCGTACGCCCGTCCTATTCACAAAGAAGCACTAGAAGATGCGATATATCGCGAAAAGGGCCCGCAATTTTTACAGAGAATGTTTAAAGCTCGTCCACCCATGCCTACTAGAATCAAGGCAGTCATTCGTGCAAAGGAAGCACAATGAAATAGTAATTTTTTATGAATAAAATAAGTTTATTAACATCTACATGCGTTTTATTTAACATCTACATGCGTTTATTTTAACTTTTATTGCGTCGGTTATAACCAAGTTGGTTAGAATACATTCACTCTCTCAGTTTAAAATAGCGTGCGCCAATGGCATCAGTGGTTGTTTTGGAATATAGAACATATGAGATCCATCAATTTAAACGTTGTTACGAATAAGATATCTATTATTTACCACCAGTGACGTAAAAAAAATCGTCCTTCCCCCCCCTCCGCCCCCCTAAATTTGGCAATATTGCAGAAGGAAAAAG